>CM022946.1:50526662-50751662 GCA_012931725.1 Litsea cubeba | reverse complement strand
AATCCGCACACGAAATTAAGAAAAACATTTATCCATGCACGTGATTTCCCACAGGGTTCCGCGGCGAGGATTACACATCCCATTCATTTACATATAAACATATCAAATATACATTTAAGATTTGCGGAAGCGTGTAGTAAATCATATTAGTGCTATTCCATTCCATAGACAAGACTGATTTATAATTGATATGATATCAGAATGAGCAATGATCATTAGCATACTTCCCAAAAGTAAAGTTAGATGTTTATACAAAAGATTAGTTAATTAGTTGCCCCAAAATAATGGTCAACAAAGACCAATACATAACAACAGAAGAAACCCAAAAGATGTTGGCAACAACTCCCAAAACATGATGCATCTCGAAGCTAGATCGGATGTCTACATGACATCGTCAGCTTGCCACTCAATTACTCGCTGCGGTTCATCAACCGCCTCCTCGGGTTCCTCCTCAATGGCAATATGTTCGGCACCTGAGTATCAAAATAAATGGATCAGACACGACGGTCTGGCAAGTGGGTGAAAAGATAAGACAATACGTTTGAAATAATGATACCTTTGGAAACATATTGAAAACCAGTATAAATAATGAATTTCGTAAAATACAATGCACCATTTATTAGGTAAAGGCATGAGCAATATAAAGCAATAAAGGTACCAAGAATAAGGAACTGTCAAGATGGCAACCACACAAAGCTAAATCCTCTCTCACAAAAGTGATGAGAGCACATGCCCTACAGGATCATTGACCTCAGTCACACAAGGTGAGGAGGGACAATGATAAGATACTATAATATAAATATATATATACTATGCTGGACCACGGTAGCGAACCGGGTAAACACTCTGCGGATTCCAGACTGCAGCTCACTAAATAGGACGGAAGGGATCTCCAAGTCGATGGATCAAACCGACAAGGTTGTCCAAGCTTAGTGGTGCCGACTCATAGGTCAAATGCGGGAAATCAAATCAAATACATAATAATGGAACGGGGTGCCCATAGGCACAAATACACATTCATATCGGGTCGAGCATATATAGGTTAGCAAAAGGTAAACACATTTTCTAATACTTTCGGGACAAGTCCAAATCATAAGATATGATGTTTGAAAAGCACAAATAAAATTCGAGTCAAGAAAAACATGAATGGGATCCCAACCTTCTCCTGGCTAAGTGTTGGAGGTCCAAGATTTGAATCAATGTAAATAGGGTCCCGTTTGTCGATTTTAATATATATTTGGTACTCCGTAAGAGTTAAAGACATTCCGGGTCCTTACGTACATTGACAAGTCTAAAAAGACCACAACAAGATCAGGATGATGGGGTTAAATCTTCAGTATAGTTCCATAACTTTCTCCAAAAGAAACCAGGAAGAAAATGGTTGTCGGTTAGCTCCTCGACTGCTATCGGTCAGCCAACAGGGCTATGTCGGTTAGCCGACAGAGCTACGTCGATCAGCCGACACTACAGTATCAGAAATTTTCAGAAAATGCAGCTCTCTGGAAATGGAGCCGAGAGTCTGTTGGTTGGCTGTCGGCCGACCGACATTGGGATGTCGGTCAGCCGACAACTGACCCACAGAAATTCTAGCTGATTGCAGCTTTCTGGAATTGGGACCGAACTAGTGTCGGTCACCTGTCGGTTAGCATTTCTGAAGCAGATTCTCAGTCTCTCATTCCTCTAAACATCCTTCATTTCTATACATTAACTCCCTATATTATTTGAGTTAAAAACTCCTCTATTCCATCAATCAAAACTCCCATTCAACACTACAATTCTATCATTCAATTGTTGGAATTTGAGATGACTTGAGAAGTTTTATGAAGCATTGAAGAATTTAGTATCTCAAGTATCATTTTGTATTGGAATTATTGTCAACACAATGTCACAAGTGTGGTGTTGATAGTGTGGTATTGATAGAGCTTCAAATAGAAAACAGACTAACACAGTACAGGAAATTAGTTGTCCTAAAGCAGAGTGGCAGGTCGACCGGGCACCCTATGCGGTCGACCGGGCAAGAGAAACCTGTAGAAAACAGTCCAGGTTAGCTCCCAGTTAATTGTTGCCACAGTGTGTAGCCGGTCGACCGGGGACCCCATGCGGTCGACCGAGCACGACAGTTATCTGCTTCCACAGTGTGTAGCCGGTCGACCGAAGACACCATGATGTTGACCGAGCACGGGAACCAGAATTGCGTAGAAATTAGAAGTTGTGCACGAAAATTCAGGAATCTTTTGTATTTCGTTTGGGACTCTTTCTAAACGAATTCTAGCCTAATTTGAACACTCTTAAGGGTTACCATAACCTATATAAAGGCTTGATTGGTTCGTTTTCAAACACACAGAAGAGAAGAGAGAACAAAAAGAAAGAGTTTTGGAGAGAAGAGTGATTGGAGAAGAAGTGTTGCTGTGTGCAGTTGTGTTGCACGTTTCTACAGCAAGTGTGGACGAGAATGCGCTCATGAAGATGGTGATTCGTCCATAAGATAAGTGTCTCTCTGTTTATACTTTAATTTTCAATTTGTAAGGGATTGAGAGAGAGATTGTAGAGGGGAAGGGCTGTAGAAAAGTTCTCTACTTTAATTCTGTAGAACATCAAGTTGGTGCTTGGTGTTAGGGGTTTGGTGATCCTATCTGTTGGTGCAGATAAATTGTAAAGGGAGTAGGTGCTTCCTAGATAGTTGGTGCTATCTGAAACTTAAGGGTTGGTGCTCTTTGTCGTTGGTGCAACTAAATAGATTCAGACCTACTCCAGATCGGTGTTCAGACAGTCTTTGAACCGTGGACGTAGCCTTTCGGTGAACCACGTTAAATCTGGTGTCCTTGTATGATTTGATTTGCTTTTTGTCACACCCCGAAACAGGGCCCTGCAGTGATCCGACCTCGGGGTGCGAAATTTTGGGATAAATTGAAACTTTTTGTTATAGTTCCCAAGATCCGCGTGAATGAGGATAAACAAATTCCATCACAATCAGAGTATATTTTCGCGGAAGCTACACATGGTGTTACGACTCGGAATCCGTGGCCATCGGGTTCCGTGTCGCACGCAACCAATATCACAAAGCCATCAAATAGGCAGACTGGCATAAATCATACATCAGAGCACACTGAGCTGGTAGTAACAAGACTAATTAATTCCCACATGTTCAAATTACAATTAACAAGTGTCTTCATTACAAACCCAATAAAAAGGCTAATAAAGCCATACAAAAATATATCCAACTAAACAGAAATACTACCCCCAAAGGTTTGATACGAACTCCGGTGCCAAACTTGACATCTAGATGATATCAATGGGCAGCCTCTCACGTCAGACCGGCGGTCCCACCGCCTCCTCCGATCAAACACCTAAAACCAGAAAGAGAAGAAGAAACTGGCACCAAACAAAAAGGGTCAGACACGACGGTCTGGCAAGCAAATAAACAAATAATATGAAACAAAAGAACATATATAAAACCTGATGAAATCGTCGTAAAACCGAATAAATAGTCTAAACAATAATGGCAATAAAACATGCTAAAACAATCGAAAGTCCGAACAGAAATATCAAGACAAATAAGCGAACAGTCTCTAAAATATAAATATCTCGAAAAGATAACCGCCTAAGCGAAACATTTAATAATTGGAAATACATTTAAAACTGAATAGTAGAGACAATACAAGAAAGATCGATATCGTAAACATTAAACAAATCAAAGCATAAAAAGCATAACCCACAAGAATCATAAAATAAAGTAATATGCAGATAAAACCTTGGCGACCACAAATAGCTAAATCCTCCTATTACCGAAGTGATAAGAGCAGACAGAAACGTAGCCACTGAACGTGGTACTAGAAATAGGATCAGAACCGTAGCCATACAAATGGGACCGGCAGATCCGAAATCAGAACCGTAGCCATACAAATGGGACCGGCAGATAAAACCGTTGCCATGGTCGGTACAGACGGAATCCAAGCTGCAGCTGACGGACAAATTAAAGATCCCAAGCCGGGTGATCAGCCCGACAAGGTGACCTAAGCCTAGTGGCGCCTTTAGTTTTCAAAACTCGAACCGATACGAATCAAACCATAATACTAATTGTCACGCCCCCGGACCGAGGTCCCGCTAAACGAGGCCTTAATCCGGGGACGCGGCGCGACGGGCCGGAAAATTCCGCCCGCACACGCTAGTTTCCCACAGGTTTCCGCGGTAAGGATTCACGGAATCCGATCCAATAGTGATGTATAAGAATCACTTTCGTACAAATGAATTACGCGGAAGCATTGTAGCAAGCATAAAAGTCTCACAAACGGGTATAAAAATGAGAACGCAAGAGACTAGCATCAAAAGAGAAACATTTACTGTAGGCCCCAAAGTTAGTTTAAAGTTGATACAAAAGTAAAGTAGATCATTAATTACAAATTTTTTCCCCAAAAGAAAATAAGCCAACAATGGCCATGACAAAAACCCAAAATGTATATCATGAGATCCCCAAAATGTGATCGCAGCTCCAAGGCAACCCGACGTCTAAACGACGTCATCGGGCCGCCACTCGCCCTCCGCTGGAACTATAGGTTCCGCCTCGAAATGCGCCTCAACCGCGAGGGACTCGACATCTGGCACCAAACAAAAGAGAGTCAGACACGACGGTCTGGCAAGCAATTACAACAATAATAGGATGAAAGTAAAACAAAACATAATAAGTAAGAGCTACGATGAAATCACGAGTAATAACAATGTCCAAGTAAAGAAGATAGAAGATACATCTCGATGGTTTACAAATCCAATGTCATGATGATTAACATAAACAAATACCATGAGATGAATATTAATGCATAAAAACATTGGCAACCCACATAAAGCTATATTCTCCTGTTACCGAAGTAACCGGAGCAGACAAACCGAAGCCACTAATCGTGGGACCGGAACGACATAGTCGTTATCAGACAGAACCGTAGCCACTACTCGTGGGACCGGATAATTACCGTTGCCATGGTCGGTACAGACGGAATCCAAACTGCAGCTGGCAAACAAAATAAAGACCCCAAGCCGGATGATCAGTCCGACAAGGTGACCTAAGCCTAGTGGTGCCATTTTAGTGAAAATCCGAAACCTCGAAGAAATGCAATTCTATTTATAAGATACATTTCCAAAGTCGATAGAGAACTACTCCAAACAAATGCATATGGGCAAAGCCAAGCAAAACAAGTGAGTAGTTTCATCATTTCTAAAGTATGGGGGTAACCCACTTCAAAACAATAAAAGAATTGGAGAAAGAACTAAAACAAAAGTCGTTTTATACAAAAGAATGTATGATGGTTCGGTCGACTAAGCGGGTAGTCTCGATATACATTTGACCCCTTTATTGTCATTAAAAGAAAGTGATTTGGTGCCACCGAAGATCGTTGACAATCATAAGGGATTAAGTGTACATTTAGACTCAAGGGTTTTCCTAAGTGGTATTGGTCATAGTCCAAGACACTTCTCACCATGAATTCTAGGCTTGAAAAAGGTTGAATGGGCTTCACTTATAGGAGAGGGTTCGGGGCTGAATTGAGCTTGGACACAGGTCCGAAGTGGACTTGAAATTATATAGAATAAGTCTTCCTTAGAAGTAGGCTTAAATCCCTTTTTAATCAGGCCCACAGCTGGCCTTATCCGAGCTCAACAGTCCATTGAAAACAAGCCCAAACAATCCCTAATGTAGCCCACAATTCATGTCATAAATAGCCCAACATTAAGACTCAAAAACAGCCCGAGAATTGTCCTTAAAACAGGCCCAAAAGACACCTATAAAATGGGCTCATCAAATCTTCAATTGGGCCATCAAACAGCCCTTAAACAGTCCCTTAATCAGGCCCAGACTCGAGCCCAGACTGAGCTGGGCTCGCTCGAGCGGACCCAGACAGTAGCTGGGTCGCTCGAGCGGCCCAATGGGTCGCTCGAGCGGACTGGGCCTGCCCAGTCCAGCCCGACAGTGCAGAAATCCCCTTTTTTTTTCTCTTTTCTTGATCATTTCCATTCCCTTTCTTTCTTACACCATTTACAACAACTTGGGCCTCTTCTCAACCTCTACAAATCATCAAACCATCATCCATAATCATCCAATAACACAAACTCCACACTTTTAAAAGAATCAAAGTTCTTTTCCCTTTTCTTTGAACACCCACTTGAACACAATGAAACCCAATTTTTTTTTTCCAAGAAGCCATAGTGAGAACAAACTACCAGTGTATGGTGAAACAATGACATAAATTAAGATAACTATGACCATGGTTCATTAAATCAAATAACCCATAGACTAAAGAAGATTAACACAAGAAGAAAATCATGAAATAGAACCAATGAGAGAAAGCATCACATTAATGTTGAAATCTACTTGCCTCTAGCCAAGATATGAGCAAAATCACTCTCCAAACAATGCCTTAGAGCCTCAAGCTTCAAATCTACAAAAAACCCCCAAAATTTTCCCAAGAAAACCCTAAAATGTCAACATTGGTAAACCTCCAAGGAAAACCCTAGCAAATGGGTTTAAAACACTCCAAATGGAGAGGAAACAAGAATCTCAAGAAAAGAAAACCATTGCTAACCTTGAGAAATCCAAACAAAGAAGAAGAGCTTAGATGAGTGCCTTGCTCTAGCCCAAAAATCTTGAAAATAGTGGTCTTTGGAAAGCTTGAGAGATGAGGAAGAAGAATGTGGGATCAATCCCTCACTGGCACACAAGAAATAAGCTTGCAAAAAGGAAAGGAGAGAGAGAGATGGCTGGAAAGGAAGGAGCCCTCTCCCTCAGCCAAAAGTTGCTGGAAACGAAAATGAACGAGAAGAGATGGGTTTCCCCTTCTTCTAAGGTGGGTTTTGTGGGCCCCAATCTTCACAAGGCTGAAACTCACCTTTGCGGGCCCCGAACGGAAAACGACGAAGAAGACAAAACGATCGGCGAAATTTCTACTTTCTAACAAGTATATTTTCCCCAAATTCTGAAATTTTCGAAATTCATGGACAGATTTCGTGTAAAAGGTCAGTTTTGCCCTTTTTCTCGAAAAAACGCATTTTCTGATCATCAAATCAAAAATGGTCAAAACATGAAAGTTGTTAAACTTCATCAAATGAGTACAAATATGTCAAATCCAGAATTTTTAGAAATGAAAAATTAATTTCTCATAAAAATACAAATCATATGGACCGGGTCAAACCAAAGTCAACTGTCTACAAAATCTCCAAGACTAAGGAAAAATCTAGTCAAACTCAAAAACAAGGTCAAACCAACTCAAAATCTTCGTTTAAAAGCTAAAACCATGATTAAAACCATACTAAATAAAAGAATCGGGGGTCGGGATCTTACACTTTTGTTGTTAAATTGGACCTGTTTTTAAGGAATCACTGATTCACCCCCCCCCCCTCTCAGTGATCGCGATATCTAACATCAATCTCGTCCATTATTCCATCAAATCCTAAGGAGAAGGAACCCATAAAATCAACAATTATTCATTCAAGTTTAGCACAAATCTATGTACATTAGTAAGTGATAAGATGAGATAGAAGTATACATTAGGAAATGTATTTCAAAATCAATAGATGACAAGTTATGAAACAAGATTTAAATAATAGAAATCACCCATGAAACAAAGTATATGTATAAAATATGGTGAACATAAAGAAAATCATTCCATCCACTTGCCTTGGGTCCAAGCTAAAGCAAATCAAGCTCTAATCACCTCTTAATCTCAAAATAAAAAACCTATACAAAAACCCCCAAATACAAGCCCTAAAATGTCAAAACCATGAATACAAAGAGAGAGCCTCTAATAATTGAAAAGAAGCTCCACCAAGGCCCAATAAATAAGAATCTAAGAGATGGAAGAGATCTCTTACCTAGAAAGTCTTCAAACAAGCAAGGTTAGCTCAATGAGAAATTCGAAGTTGATGAATCCTTTTAAAAATGGTTCCAAACGAAAGCTTTTGACAAGGGGAGAAAGATTTGTGAAGCTTCCTTCATGATTTGAGCAAGCTTGGATGATGATATGAGATGAAGAAGGCAAGAAGAAGAAAAGAGAAAGGTGGCTGCTGCTGGGATTCTCTCTTGTACAGAAATTAGGTCAAAAGGAAGAATGAAGATGATGGGTTTCTTTATATACAAAGTGGAAGATGGGTCCCATAACTTAAAATATTTCTCGGGCTCAAAACATCAATTTCGGGACCTCAAATGACTTCGACGAAGAAGACAAAGTTGTTCGACGAAATATCTAGTTTCTAAAAAGTATATGTTTTGCAAGTTTTGGTGACATTGAAAATCGTGTCCAGATTTTGGGTAAAAAGACTGTTTTGCCCTCAAATTGAGTAAAGTTGAGTTTAGGAGTTTCAAACGAGGACGGGTTTAACATGAAAGTTGAAAAGCGAAACATAATTTTAGGAAATCATGATTAAACCCCCAAGCTCACGCAAATCCGGAACAATAACCCCCAAAGGGTCCTCACAAATCAATAAGGCTCTCCAAATTCCCCAAAGCTATTATAAAAGCTAATCTAACCCAAAACTAAATCAAAATCCACTAAACACACTTATAGCTAAGATACAACTTAATTAACACTAATCGAGGTCTCTCAGGTTGGGGTCTTACATCCTCTACCCCTTAGGACATTTGATCCTCCAAATGGAAATTAAAACTCACCTCTGGTAGTAAGTTCGGGTGCTTTTTCTGAACTTGATCACGTAAATCCCATGTCGATTCTTCCAGTCCATGATTCTCCCAAAGCACTTTGACCCACTAAATAGTCTGAGTTCTCAACTCTTGTTCCTTGGCGTCAATAATTTTCTTAGGCTTCTCAACATATGTAGCATCTTCTCGAATTTCCAACGGCTCATAGCGGAGTACATGCAATCTGTCGGGGACGTACTTCTTTAACATGGATACATGGAAGACGTTGTGTACGCCGGAGAGTTCGGGTGGTAAGGCTAATCTGTAAGCCACGTCACCATTTTTACTCACAATGTCATACGGTCCAATGTATCTCTGAGATAACTTGCCCTTCTATCCAAACCTCAATGTTCCACGAGTAGGTGATAGTTTCAAGAAAACCTTATCCCCTTCTTTGAACCGTAAGTCCCTTCTGTGAGAATCTGTGTAGCTCTTCTGCCTACTCTGAGCCACTTTCAGATGTTCTTGGATCAAATTGACCTTGTCACTTGTCTCACTAACAATAGTCGGACCATGGAAACTGCGAGTGCCAACTTCTTTCCAACATACAGGTGTCCTACACCTTCTGCCATACAATTCCTCGAAAGGCGCCATCCCAATACTCAAGTGGAAACTGTTGTTGTAAGCAAACTCACACAACGGTAAGGTTTCATCCCACTGAGTCTTGAAATCTAACACACAAGTTCGGAGCATATCCTCAAGAGTCTGAATTGTCCTCTCTGACTGACCATCTGTCTATGGGTGATAGGCTGTGCTGAACGGTAACTTCGTACCCATAGACTCATGCAATGTCTTCCAAAATCTCGAGACAAATCTGCTGTCTCTATCGGACGTGAAGGAAACTGGTTGTCCATGTCGACTAACAATCTTAGTGACAAACAACTGAGCCAAAGGTAACATATGCATCTTCTTTCCAGTCTTCGTCAGTAGGAAATGAGCTGAGTTGGTGAGACGGTCCACTATGACCCAGATAACATCATTGTCTCTGTTGGTCCTCAGTAACCTCGAGATGAAATCCATGGTAATGTGCTCCCATTTCCATTTCGGAATCTCTAATGGCCGTAGCAACCCTGGAGGCTTCTAATGTTCTGCCTTGATCAACTGACATGTCATACATCTAGAGACAAATGTTACGATTTCTCTCTTCATGTTGTTCCACCAAAATCTGCCCTTCAAATTCTGGTACATCTTCGTGCTGCCCGGATGTATGGAATACTTGTGTAGGGACGTTAACTCATCCAGCGTCCGTGTGGCGGTGCCCGGATGGTTGTATGTCCCCCACAGGGGATAGGCGGAGCCCAGGGCCCCGCGCCTATTGTATACACTCGGGCTGTAACCTCTTGGCTGTAACCCTCGTGCGTTTGTCCCACATCGAGTGTGTAGGGCTCCCACACCCTTGGTATATTAGCCTGAGCGTAACCAAAGGGTGTACCACTACACCTCACGGCCTTTTTGTAGGGACGTTAACTCATCCAGCGTCCGCGTGGCGGTGCCCGGATGGTTGTATGTCCCCCACAACTTGGTATTGTGAGACTCTGTCATGATATCATTCCTCAAGTCCTCCAAGTTAGGCACACATAGACGGTCTCGGTAGTACAAAACTCCATCCACAACACGAAAATCCGGACGATCTGTTATATGCTCTGAAATCTTCGCCAATTCTGGATCTTACAACTGATTCTCTTTGATCTTCTAAATGAAGGAAGGCTCTGACACTGACATGTTTGCTAAAATAACACCCTTCCTTAGAGGCTGAAAATCTACTCCCAACTCCTCGAACTGCTGAAAAACATAACTTCCCCGAAGACTTGCCATGCCAACGGACTTGCTGCTCAAGGCATCTGCAACTACATTCGCTTTCCTCGAGTGATACTTGATTGGAAAATCATAGTCCTTGATATATTCCATCCATCTTCTCTGCCTCATGTTTAACTCTTTTTGCGAAAACAAATACTGTAGACTGCGGTGATTGGAGTGAACCTCAAATTTCTCTCCATAGAGGTAATGTCTCCACATCATCAATGCCAAAACAACCGCTACCAATTCAAGATCATGTGTTGCGTAGTTCCTCTCGTGATCTTTTAACTGTTGGGATCCATATGCAACTAGCTTCCCATCTTGCATCAAAAAACATCCAAGTCCAATGTTTGAAGCATCGGTAAAAATGGTGAAACCGCCACTTCCGGGTGGCAAAGTAATGACTGGAGCTGTAGTCGATCTCTTCTTTAGCTCTTGGAAACTAGCCTCACACTTGTCTGTCCATACATATGGTGTATTTTTCCTAGTCAACTTCGTCAAAGGTGACACAATTGATGAAAATCCTACACAAACCTCCGGTAATACCCTGCTAATCCAAGAAAACTCCCGATCTCTGATGCATTCTTCGGTCTTTCCCAATTCATGACTGCTTCAATCTTGGACGGGTCCACTGACAATCCTTCCTTAGAGATAATCTATCCCAAAAATGTGACTTGGTCCAACCAAAATTGACATTTACTGAGCTTTGCAAACAACTGGTTCTCTCTCAAAAGCTGTAGTGATATCCTCAATTGTTCTTGTTGCTCTTCTTTGGTCTTGGAATACACTAAGATATCATAGATGAACACCATTGTGAACTGATACAGATACTCTGCAAATATCTTGTTCATCAATGCCATGAATACTGCCGGTGCATTAGTCAATCCAAATGGCATCACTAGAAACTCATAGTGCCCATATCTTGTCTGGAAAGCTGGTTATGGTTCGTCTGCATCTCTGACTCTTAGCTGATGGTAACCGGATCTCAAATCAATCTTCGAAAAGTAAGCAGCTCCTTGTAACTGATCGAACAGTTCATCTATCCTTGGCAATGGATACTTGTTCTTGATGGTCACTTGGTTCAATCTTTGGTAGTCAATACACATTCTCATGGAACCATCTTTCTTCTTCACAAACAAAACCGGTGCTCCCCACGGTGAAATGCTAGGCCTCACAAAACCTTTGTCCAATAGTTCTTGTAATTGAATCTTCAATTCTCCCAATTCTGTTGGAGCCATTCTATAAGGTGCAATAGATATCGGAGCGGTCCCCGGTAACAACTTGATAGTGAAGTCTATCTCTCTGATGGGTGGTAATCCTGGTATCTCCTCCGGAAAAATATCCAGGAATTCCCAAACAATTGGGATCTCCTCCACCCCTTGGGACCGTTTATCCTCCGTGATAAACGCCAAATAGGCCTCACATCCACTTCTTAGAAGTCTATCAGCCTTCAATGCTGAAATAAACCCTGCACGAGGATTACTCCTCTCTCCCTGAAACAACACCCCTACCTGGGTCTCCTCTAACTTAAAAGTTAGGGTCTTATGGAAACAATCCATAGTAGCATGGTATCCTGTTAACCAATCCATCCCTAGGATGACATTAAAATCAAACATCTCCAATAAAATGAGATCTGCCGGTAATACTACTTCTCCTATCATGACTGAACACTAGGGTAAAAAGTTCTACACACAACTTCTTTACCTAAAGGGGTAGCCATAGTCAAAATGAAACTCAACTCTCTAGCATGCATATCTATCAACTTAGCAAATTTTGGAGATATAAATGAATGGGTTGAGCCAGGGTCGAACAGAACCCTCGCCTCAAATCCACAAACAAGAAGTGTACCTTCCACTACGATGCTTGCTGCCTCTGCATCAGCTCTGTTGACAGCATACAGTTGTGCCCTCTGGGGGGGCCTATTTTGTCCTTGTTGTTGTGTGCCTTGTTGTCCATTTCTATTCTACTGCTGATGACTGTCACGACCCCAAACCCGAGGGACGTGAAAAATTATTGGGAGTTTAGTGATGATTTATGTTTCTCCCAAGATCCGCGTGTGTGAGGATAACACCTTCCAACACATCCTGAATATTTTTGCGGAAGCTTTCGTGGCGTTGCGACCCGAAGTCCGTGGCCATTGGATTCCGTGTCGCACTCAACCCAAGCATATAATTATCTTATCAAAGAACATATCAGACTGGAATAAACCATTATAACAAAATACAGAGCTGACAGTATTTGGATATTATATTCCCATATATATTCAAGTTGTAATAACAATGTGCATTAATTACAATCCCAATAAACAGGCTAATAAAAGCTATACAAAAACAAGCTAATAATCACTACCCCATATGTGACGTAGCTCCGATGTCAAGCTCAATGTCTACATGACATGGCTGACAAAACAACCTGCAAGCTCATGGCTCCACAGCCAAAACGTGCACTCATCTCGGGCAAGAAATCTGAACCTGAGTACCAAATTAGTGGGTCAGACACGACGGTCTGGCAGGTGGGTGAAAAGATAATACAAGTGCTGAAAAATAAAACATATGATAAATCATGGTATTTGACAAAATTCTGTATTCATATAAGACGGGTATAAAACATGAATATTTAACAAAACGTATAATCATTTAAATTATGTAAAAACATGTATATTTGCCAAGTCGGGAATTCCGTGTGAAAAGACAGCAATAATTTTAAACAATGATACCTTAGGGAATACATTGAAACCTGTATAAATCATGAATTTCATAAAAGAAAAATACATCATTTATAAGAGATACATATGCGATAAAATCATGTAAAGGTACCAATGATTTGGGAACTAACAAGATGGCAGCCACACAAAGCTAAATCCTCTCTCACAAAAGTGATAAGAGCACATCGGGACATTGACCTCATCACACGAGGTGAGGAGAGTCAACGACGTTGACCTCAGTCACACGAGGTGAGGAGAGTCAACGATTTTATATAATAAATACATATAATACTCTATGGGACCACGGTAGTGAACTGGGTATATCGGGGCGGGGCGGCAGCCATGCTGCAACTGGTATAACAGAAGTGATGGACCGCGCTCCTGCTCGGGTTCCTACCGAGGTCGGCGGACGTGGGAGTCCGTTTGGTTCCGACCCTTTCGTAACCGGGGGGCAAGGGCGTGCATCAACATTTTTTTTTTTGTGGGTGTGCCAGATTTTCTATTTTTACTTGGAATTGCAAGTGGTGATCCGGAGATCAACCTTCGCAAGTAAAAAGGAAATCAACTTCTTTCAAGTTTTCCATTGCACATATATTTAAGAAAAGAGACATTTTTCTTGATTTGCCGTGAAAGGCGATTTTTTGGCATTTATAGCCGATTTTGGCGTTTATAGCCGATTTTTGGCGTTTATAGCCGACTTTGGCGTTTATAGCCGATTTACAATCCTTATCAACAATGAAAGACAAGAATTGTGATTTTTGTCTCTTTTGTAAAAATACAAACACAATGAAAAGCAAGAAAAGGAGGATCTAACTTCTCAGGAGATTGTGGAGGACTCGTTTAGATTGACGGTCAAGCCATATGTGGGCTTCGCCATCATCCATGCAGATGAGAACAGAGGATGCTATTTGATTCGCTTGGCTTGGCTATAACCTCAGGTTTTTAGAAGACAAAGACCAAAGGAAGGTCCTATGTCCAATAAAAAACCGAGTAGACGGGCTGAAAAGCCATATCTAAGCCATTGGAGACAGGAGGAGAAGGCAAGGACCCTTGGGGGGGTACCCCCCAAGGGACTTTTGTCACCTTGTTGCGGTGGCCGGTTTAGAACTCCCCGCAGAGTTTTCTCTCTTTTTCTTTTCTCTAGATTTCTGACTGCTGTCTGATGTTTGTTTGTGTGGTTTTCCGATCTGGATTCCTTTGGAGTAGCTCTCCTATTATAGGCTCTTGGTAGCCATTTAGGAGAGCTTATGGCTTTTAATGTCATTAAGCCACATAATGGGAGGAGTTTACAAAAGTGAATGTTTATTTTGTAACTCCTTTTTCTTGGCTTCTGATTGGCCGGAGGAGATGAGGGCATTTAATCGCCTTTAATCGCCATGATGGAGGAGTTTCATGGGTTAAATGCCATGAATCTCTTGACTTGTAACTCCCAAATGCTTGCTTCTGATTGGGCCGTCCAAAGAAATGGATTAATGACTGTAATAAAGCTAGTCAATTAATCGCATTAAGTGGTCGCCGAGCAGCTGAAGAGTCGCGGGCCGTGCCATGTCTTTTGGAATTTCTTCTGTCGATGATCATCGATGGATCTTCATGTAGATCGACATCAGATGACCATGTAATTTCAGGTGTTTGTTGCCAACAGCGGGTCGGTGCCATCTGTCCTGTCGATTTCTCGATCGGTCGGGTGGAAAGCACACTTTTTTTTGGTTGACCGGGTGGCGATCAATACTGTCTTGATACTCTTGATGATTTACCCGTGTTTTGGACGGACGGATATCAGAGGACTTGGTGTCTCAAAGCATGAATTTTGGAAAGTACCAGAGGCTGGGCTTCTCGAATCGCGAAAAAAAAACGGCGAAAACCGGGGTTTCCGGGGCTTTCGCGGCGACCCCGGGGTCCATGGTCGCCGGCGACCCTGGCCCAGGTCGCAGGGGCCTGCGACCCTGGGCCAGGGTCGCAGGGGCCTGCGACCCTGGCCCAGGGTCGCAGGGGTCTGCGACCCTGGGGGGGTTTTCCCCTTTTTGGTCCCGTTTTGCGTCCGTTTTTGCTCTTTTTTTATTCTTTTTTTCTTCTGTACTTTTCTTTGACATTTTGATCATTTATTGGCCTGATTTCTTTGTAGGAAACCTGATGAGAATCCTTGCATTTTATTTTGCAAAGTTTCCAATTTCCTGAGAAAGCCGAAGACTTTGTCGCGCAGAGCTGCCGATTTTCTGTCAAAAGCTGAAACTGGGTCAAACGATGTCGGAATGACCTGAAATTTGGTGTGAAGCCTCCTGAGCAATAAATAAGACCAACCATAGGCTTTTGTTTGAGTTTCGAAGCCGTTTGGGGTCCTATCACCTGCAGACTTGCTTTTTGTCGCGATGAAGATGTCGCGGTTTGATGTGCGGTCAACCGATGTCCGATTGACTTGAAATTTGACAGGGAACCTATTGGAGTCATTTTAAGATGATCCATAGGTTCTGTCTTGGAAATCATGGTCCCGGAGAGCTTTACCGCCGAGAGGCTTGATTTGGCTGTCGGAGAAGCGAAGTTAGGCCAAATGATCTTGAAATGGCTTGAAACTTCTTGTGTACTCCTCTTTTGGCTGTCTGGAAGAATCTTGCAGTTTTTGTTTGATTCTGACAAGATTTTATTTTTGGAAGCAGCATTGCCTATTTATGGCAGGTTGCGACTTCATGTAGCTCTTTGGATCTTGGAAAGGCAAAGTGACATTTTTGGTGTCAACAAGAAGGGGGATTCCAAACCGGTGGATCATACCGATAGGGTTATCCAAGCTTAGTGGTGCCGACTCATAGGTAACATGCGAAAATCAAAACAAATGAATACACATAACGGGGCCGGGGTGCTCGTGGGCACAAAAACACATCAGTATGGGGACGGGCATATACGGGTTAGCAAAAGCTAAATACATTTTCCAATACTTCCAGGACAAGTCAAAATCATAAGATATATAATGTTTGAAAGACACAATTAAAAATCAGGTCAAGATGAACATGAATGGATTTCCAATATTCTCCTAGCTAAGAGTTGAAGGTCCAAGATTTGAATCAATGTGTATAGGGTTCCGTATGTTAGGTTTGATAAACATTTGGTACTCTTTAAGAATTAAAAACATTCCGAGACCTTACATACATTGACAAATCTAGAAATCCTCACCGAATCTCCATGATGAGGTTTCTCATTCCTCCGGACTTCATACAACGCCTTACAAGTCCTTACATAGCATTGGGCCTCCAAACAATACCTCCCCACTACATCACATCACAATTTACCCAACTCCTTCATGGGCTTCTGTGTCTCATTACAGGTTCAATGGCTTCAATTAAGAAGAGAAGGGATAGAGCTGAATTGGACTTGAATATGGGCTTGAAGTGAGTCTAGAGAACGGTCCAACAATCCCCATTTTTGCAGTTCTTCTCATTTCAGTCCGATCGATCGGACTCATTGGCCGATCGATCGGTCCTGAAATGCTCTCAGTTATTTATAGTCCGATCGATCGAAACTGTAATGCCCACAGTCCGATTGATCGGATAGCGGCGAATCTCAGCCTTAATGGTTGGATTCATGTTTTGTCCAATCCCTTTCCATTTCCTTTCTTTCCCCTTCTTCCAAACACAACTCCATGAATATTTGGGCCCTTTCTTGACCTCCTCAACTCATCAAATCATCCATAAAAATGGATCCAACCTCTTCATCCCATCCAAATTCCACCAAGAGAATCCATTACAAGACACAAGTCAAGACTTAATACAATTGGGATGTCATTTTTCAAGAAAGCAATGTATTAACAAGATACACTAATGAGTGTATTTTCAAAGTCTAATAAAAGCATGACATGAAACCAAACTTGAGTAATGAAAATCATTAATAAAAGCTAAGCATTTGCATAAAAACATGATTAATGAAAATAAATTATTTCATCCACTTGCCTTAGGTCCAAAGCTAAGCAAATCAACCTCTAATCACATTCCAAGCCAAGAAATCACAACCTATTCAAAAGCCCCCAAAAACAAGCCCTAAAATGTCAAAACCAAGAAATACAAAGAGAAAGCTTTCAATAATGGAGATGGAGAGTCTCATAGGCTAGGAAAACACAAATCTAGGAGATGGAGAGAATCACTTACCTAGAAAGTCTTCAAATAAGCAAGGTTAGCTCAAAGAGAAATTCGAAGTTGATGAATCCTTCTAAAAATGGTACCAAAAGAAAGCTCTCGACGAGATGAACAAGATTGGTGAAGGTCTTCTCTTGATTTGAGCAAAGGTTTGAGGTGATTTGTGAGGAAGAAACCAAGGGAAGAAGAAAGGGGATGGAAAACCCTCATTCCTGCACAGGGAGCATCGCTGGGACGATTGGGAGAGAAGAGGGAGAGGAGTTGTACATTTATAATGGGTGGGTGTGGGCCCCACCACACTTAAAACACTTAAAACTTGAAAACTGAGATTAGGAGGCTTTCTAGACATCGGATCAAGAAACTTAAAACATGAAAAGTGTCCGAAATAAAATTATCTTTCCAACAAAGTTAATATTGACATACTTCCGGGGTCCACAGAAAAAGTCAACTGTTTGGTCAAAGGGATAATGGATTCAAGTGTTAAGACATCGATTTCTGGGCCTCGAATGCGATCGACCAAGAAGAGTGAAATGTTTCTCATAAAATCTAGTTTCCAAAAAGTATATATTTGAAAAGGTTCTGAGATCTAGAAATTTGGGTCCATATTTAATGTGAAAAGACTGATTTTGCCCCCAGGGCTGGAAAAACTGATTTTCAGAGTTTCAAATGGGCACAGAGTGAACACGAAAGTTGTAGGGAATGGCGAGATTAGTCAAATGAAGCTGAAATGGGAATTTTCAGAAATCAAAGAGAATCTCTCCAAAATTACCACACAAAACAAATAGGATCCTACGGTCACTATCTAGGTTCACTGGCTTCCAAAACCAAAGAAAATATAATAAAACTCAGAAATTCGATCAAACAACCGGTAAACCCACTGAGAAAACAAATCCACGATTAAAACCACGCTGAATCAGGAAATCTGGGGTCGGGTTCTCACAATGACGCTGATTCTGATTCTGATTTTGCCCTTGCTGACGGGCCTGTTGTTGTTGTTGTGGTCTATACTGCTGTTGTGGTGCCTGCTGCTGTAGGGGTCTTGCCCAATTCTACACAACTAGTGCATTCTGAGGTTGTGCTTGATGCTGTGCTCGTTGCTGTGGTCTATTCTGTCTTTCTGGCCTCGGGCATTCCTCATCTGGTGGTCCATCGACCCACATCTAAAACATGCCCCCGTGATAGAAAGCATTGGGCATTCCCATGATATTTTCCACGGTAGAAGCAAACCCCTGGATTCTGTATATTCTATTCTTGTCTTGGCCTCTTATTCTGATTGTTCCTCTGCTGATAGTTCTGCTGTTGGTGGCTCTAACCCTTTCCTTGAAATCTTAGAATCTTGTTGTGGAAGTTCTCAAACTTATAGGCTCTTTTGACAGCTTCCTCAAATGTGGTGGGTGACACTACCCCTGTGGCATCCCTCTTAATGATAGGATGAAGTCCCTCAAGGAATTTTGCTATCTTTTTCTCCACTGTATCTACCAACTCTGGAGCATATCGGGACAATCTCTCGAACTTGGTGAGGTATTCGATGACTGTCATATTTCCTTGCACGAGTTGCTGAAACTCGGCTGCCTTTCGCTTCTTCACATGTGCTGGTACATATTTGTCTCCAAACTATTTCTTGAAGATAGTCCATTGATGTGCATCTGCTGTTGTTCTGTATCCTGCCTTAATGGTCTTCCACCATATATCTGCCAAGCCCGTGAACATGGATGAGGCAAGTTACACTTGCTCCTTGCCTGTACATGTGAAGATCTCGAAGATATTTTCTGTGTGTTAGAGCCAATAATCTGCAATCATTGGATCTTCTGTCTCAACAAACTCTTTCGGGCCTCTTTTCCTGAAGCGTTCGTACGGTATATTGGGATCATTTGCCCTATTGTTGACCACACCTGGTGGTGCAATTGGAATCTATTATGGTCTCCTCTCTAACACACCCAATAACTGTGCCTGCACTCGAGCCATCTCCCTCACATGATCTTCGACTTTCTTAGCCATTTTCTCTTGCAATCTGGCCTGTGTTTCATGGGCCTTTACCTGCAGTCTAGCCTGGTTTTCATTTGCTTGCCTCTGCTGATCTAACATAGCCTGCATCATTTGTTGAAATTGATTTTGCATAATGTTATCCGGTGTATTCTCTACAATAGGCCCTGTGTTTTCACTGTTACTAGCAACGTGATTATCACCTGTTGCTCGTTTGCGAGGTGGCATAACGCTGCAAAATAAATTGTTAGCATAGAAAAATCAAGCACAGGGTGATTACACATCGCTCACACGATTCTATCTAACGAGAGTTTAACGAATCCTCGCCACGTCCTTAAGATTTTTAGTTTCTTTTAATTCCCTGAAACATGTACCGCTCTGATACCAATATATCGCGACCCCGGACCGGGTTATGAGCTTAATCCGGGATCCGACTGATGATGCCGCGCCACGTGCATCTCTTAATTGGCTAATCCGCACACGAAATTAAGAAAAACATTTATCCATGCACGTGATTTCCCACAGGGTTCCGCGGTGAGGATTACACATCCCATTCATTTACATATAAACATATCAAATATACATTTGAGATTTGCGGAAGCGTGTAGTAAATCATACTAGTGCTATTCCATTCCATAGACAAGACTGATTTATAATTTATATGACAAGATATCAGAATGAGCAATGATCATTAGCATACTTCCCAAAAGTAAAGTTAGATGTTTATACAAAAGATTAGTTACTTAGTTGCCCCAAAATAATGGTCAACAAAGACCAATACATAACAACAGAATAAACCCAAAAGATGTTGACAACAACTCCCAAAACATGATGCATCTCGAAGCTAGATCGGATGTCTACATGACATCGTCAGCTTGCCACTCAATTACTCGTTGCGGTTCATCAACCGCCTCCTCGGGTTCCTCCTCAATGGCAATATGTTCGGCACCTGAGTACCAAAATAAATGGATCAGACACGACGGTCTGGTAAGTGGGTGAAAAGATAGGACAATACGTTTGAAATAATGATACCTTTGGAAACATATTGAAAACCTGTATAAATAATGAATTTAAAAGACAATGCATCATTTATTAGGTAAAGGCATGAGCAATATAAAGCAATAAAGGAACCAAGAATAAGGAACTGTCAAGATGGCAACCACACAAAGCTAAATCCTCTCTCACAAAAGTGATGAGAGCACATGCCCTACAGGATCATTGACCTCGGTCACACAAGGTGAGGAGGGACAATGATAAGATACTATAATATAAATATATATACTCTGCGGGACCACGGTAGCGAACCGGGTAAAAACTCTGCGGATTCCAGACTGCAGCTGACTAAATAGGAGGGGAGGGATCTCCAAGTCGATGGATCAAACCGACAAGGTTGTCCAAGCTTAGTGGTGCCGACTCATAGGTCAAATGCGGGAAATCAAATCAAATACATAATAATGGAACGGGGTGCCCATAGGCACAAATACACATTCATATCGGGTCGAGCATATAAAGGTTAGCAAAGCTAAACACATTTTCCAATACTTACGGGACAAGTCCAAATCATAAGATATGATGTTTAAAAAGCACCAATAAAATTCGAGTAGAGAAAAACATGAATCGGATCCCAACCTTCTCATGGCTAAGTGTTGGAGGTCCAATATTTGAATCAATGTAAATAGGGTCCTGTTTGTCAATTTTAATATATATTTGGTACTCCGTAAGAGTTAAAGACATTTTGAGTCCTTACGTACATTGACAAGTCTAAAAAGACCCCAACAAGGTCAGGATGATGGGGTTAAATCTTAGGTATAGTTCCATATATTTCTCCAAAAGAAACCAGGAAGAAAATGGCTGTGGTTAGCTCCTTGGCTGCTGTCGGTCAGCCGACAGGGCTATGTCGGTTAGCCGATAGAGCTACGTCGGTCAGTCGACACTACAGTATCGAAAATTTTCAGAAAATGCAGCTCTCTGGAAATGGAGCCGAGAGTCTGTCGGTTGGCTAGCGGTCGACCGACATTGGGATGTCGGTCAGCCGACAGCTGACCTACAAAAATTCTGGCTGATTGCAGTTTTCTGGAATTGGGACCGAACTGGTATCGGTCACCTGTCGGTTAGCCGACACCTCTGCATCAGAAAGTTTCAGAAGTTTGCAGCTCTCTGGAAATGGAACCGTGAGTTGTCGTCTCGCTGTCGGTTGGATGTCGGTCAGCCGACAAGCTGACTGATAGCTGACCGACAGTTGCGAACACAACATTTCTGATGCAGATTTTCAGTCTCTCCTTCCTCCAAACATCCCTCATTTCTATACATCAATTCCCTATAATATTTGAGTTAAAAACTCCTCTATTCCATCAATCAAAACTCCCATTCAACACTACAATTCCATCATTCAATCTTGTCCATTCTTCCATCAAATCCTAAGGAGAAAGAACACATAAAGTCCATAATTATTCATTCAAGTTTAGCACAAATCTATGTACATTAGTAAGTGATAAGATTAGGTAGAAGGATACATTAGGAAATGTATTTCAAAATCAATAGATGACAAGTTATGAAACAAGATTTAAATAATAGAAATCACCCATGAAACAAAGTATATGTATAAATATGGTGAACATAAAGAAAATCATTCCATCCACTTGCCTTGGGTCCAAGCTAAAGCAAATCAAGCTCTAACCAACTCTTAAGCTCAAAATCAAAAACCTATACAAAAACCCCCAAATACAAGCCCTAAAATGTCAAAACCATGAAATACAAAGAGAGAGCCTCTAATAATTGAAATGAAGCTCCTCCAAGGCCCAATAAATAAGAATCTAAGAGATCGAAGAGATCTCTTACCTAGAAAGTCTTCAAATAAGCAAGGTTAGCTCAATGAGAAATTCAAAGTAGATGAATCCTTCTAAAAATGGTACCAAACGAAAGCTCTTGACAAAGGGAGAAAGATTTGTGAAGCTTCCTTCATGATTGGAGCAAGCTTGGATGATGATATGAGATGAAGAAGGCAAGAAGAAGAAAAGAGAAAGGTGGCTGCTGCTGGGATTCTCTCTTGTACAGAAATTAGGTCAAAAGGAAGAATGAAGATGATGGGTTTCTTTATATACAAAGAGGAAGATGGGTCCCACAACTTAAAATATTTCTCGGGCTCAAAACATCAATTTCGGGACCTCAAATGACTTCGACGAAGAAGACAAAGTTGTTCGACGAAATATCTAGTTTCTAAAAAGTATATGTTTTGCAAGTTTGGTGACATTAAAAAATCATGTCCAGATTTTGGGTAAAAAGACTGTTTTGCACTCAAATTGAGAAAAGTTGGGTTTAGGAGTTTCAAACGAGGACGGGTTCAACATGAAAGTTGAAAAGCTAAACAAGACAAGTTCAACGGGATTAAAAACATAATTTCAGGAAATAATAATTAAACCCCCAAGCTTACGCAAATCCAGAACAAGAACCCCCAAAAGGTCCTCACAAATCAAGAAGGCTCTCAAAATTCCCCAAAGCTATTATAAAAGCTAATCTAACCCAAAACTAAATCAAAATCCACTAAACACACTTATAGCTAAGACACAACTTAATTGACACTAATCGAGGTCTCTCGAGTTGGGGTCTTACAGAGTATAAGTGATCTCATCAGACGATGCTTCGGAAGAGCTATAATAACGAATTATCACATTACAGGAAGCTCTGACAGGAGACGTTGCCTGTTCGGAGTCAGAGTCATCCTCGGATATAAGAGGATCATCTATCCAGTAATTTTCTCCATTTTCAGGAGTTAAGGGAGGAGGTACCTGATGGTCTTCAGGGACTTCCGGCTCTGGATTGCGAGAAAGCTCGTTGACGCGGTCTTGCTCTTGTTCTAGAGCGAGATGCTGCAAGAACCTTGCATATTCTTCAAGATCAGGCATGGGAGCCAAATCTTCTTCTTCGTCTGCTCTTTGTGGTTCAACATGGTTGGGTTCCACTGGAGCAATGACGGGTGCTGGTTCAACAACATTTTTTTTGTACAGCCTCTTGGTCTTCTTCATCATCAGACCAAGATCCTTGTGGTTGCAAGGGGTTATACCAGATTACTGGCATAAGGGGAGTTTCAGGAACCTATTCTTCAACGGAGTGATATTCTCCTGTTTCAAGGGATTCCTCCCACTCGTCGGTGTAGGTGGACTCGTATTATCATCGGTGTTGCTGGACTCGTATCCGTCAATGGAGAATCCAACTACTGAATTACAAGAGTATGATGCCCCCTGCATGTCTTCTTTGAATTAATGTGACATGAAATCACTGAGAGTGAATTTTCTTACCCCCTTTGAAGTCTCTGGAAGGGACATTTTTGTTGCCCCCAGTGAAGCGGTAGAGGAGGACTTTGCCTTTTCATGGACTTCTTGTTTTGGCTGGGTCTTCTCTTGCCGTTTGAGCTTGAGGAGATGTTTCCTAGCCTAACTTCGTTGTTAAGCTGTTAGCTTTGTTTTCACGATCTCCCAAGTTTTATCTTCCAGGAGATCGGGATGTACCCATATGGGTTATCCGTCTGGTGTCGGGTAAGGAACCAACTCTCACAACACCAAAAATAGGAAATTAGAACGGATTACAGTTCCTAATCCGCCCGTTCCTAATCCGTAAATCCGTTCCTAATCCGTTAATCCGTTCCAAAAATAGGAAATTAGAACTGATTAACGAATTAGGAACCGAACGGATTAGGAACGGTAATCCGTTCCAATTTCCTATTTTTGGTGTTGTGTCTTCGGACGCTTCAATTTTGTTTATCACCTTGAACGAAGTAGTGATCTTCTTCTTTGGTGATTTTGGTGTTTGTCCACATGACACCATGTTGACGGAGGCAGACCCATAGTTTTTGTCAAAGGTGATGACTCCATTTTTCCACATCTCGTTTATCTTCTCTCTCACAACAAAGCATTGATTGAGAGGATGCGAGATCATCTGGTGGTATGGACAGTACTGAGGATCGTTGGTTTTGCCAACATCTCCTGGTCTTTTTGGTTTAGGTAAGGTGAGCTTGCCGTTTGCCACGAGGGCCCCGAAGATTTCATCAACATCTTCATCGAACGGGTATTTCTTTTCTACTCGCTCTTTGAAAGCATCTGAGAGTTCAGGTCTTTTACCTGCAACTTTGTTTTCAGCTTTCTTTGGTGGCTGCGGAGTTGACTTGGTTTGCATCTTTTCTTTGGCTTTGAGGTTGCAATGGCGGTTGGCTCTTTTCTAGATGATTTCTAACTGCTGAGGTCTTTAATCACCATTTTAGCCTCCATGGAAGCTTCTAGGAGTTCTCCCAGGTTCTTTGATTTGTTGCCGATGATCATGGAGCGGATCCTAGCTCTCATGTTGTTTCGGCAGATGTCGACTAGCGATGCTTGTGGTAGTACATCTGAGCATTTGAAAGCCATTGCTTTTCACTTGCGAATGAAGTTGTATGTTGACTCATTCTCCCCCTATTTCAGGCTGCAAAGCTGAGCCATAGTAGCGGGATGATCCTCACCTTTGAAGTGAGTCAGGAAGCATGTCTCTAGCATGGCCCAATTTTTGATGGAGTCCTCCGGAAGAGTGGAGTACCAATCGAAGGCCGTACCTTTTAGAATACTTACAAAGAGGCGGATCTTGAGTGCATCTTAATCCGTGATAGCTCTCGTCAGGATTTTGAAGTGGATGACGTGCTGTCTGGATGATCCTTTCGCCATATATGTTTAAAGAGTAGGATGCTTGCATTTTGTGGGGAACGGGACCGAGTCCATCCATAAGAGATATGGTGGCCTGATCCCATGCTCCTTGAGTATATCCTCTTCTTTTGCTTTGGTGAGAATAGTGCCTACGTCCTTTTTAGAAAGGGCGCGTGACACATTTCTTCTGCATTTACCTCATCATTTTAAAGATTCGAAAGAGGTTCAATGTTCGCCTGATTTTGGAAGGCGAGGAGAAGGTTTTCCATCAGAGTCTCAATCCTCTGCTGGCCTTGTTCCAACTGCTAGATGTGTGTGAGCGCATCATCTTGAGGTGGATTGCGAGGTGGTGGCTCAGAATTTGTAGCCAGGACGTTCATCCTTCAAGATTCGAACGAAGAAATTGTCCTAATGAATGAGCTGGGGCTCATTCTTTTTGATGAAGAGCTTGAGGAAGGATCACTCTGTCATTCTTTGCGTGAAGGAGCAGGGGATTCTTCTGAATGTCTCCTTGTCCTGGAGACGCTGCAGGTCACCGGATGTCGGACATGGATTTTTACTGCTGACTTATGGCGTCTTCTGGTTTTTCTAACCATATGGACAGTAGTAATTTGGTCGGGTCTTTCTTTTTCGACCCATATGTGAGAGACTTGAAGTGTAGGAAGCTGGGTCATTTGCTTCTCTAGTCTCTTTTGTCGATAAGATGCGCGGTGGCATATACGACGAGCAACTTGAGCTTCGGTCAGCTCTGGCTGGGCTTTGACAATGAATGATGTGCTCCCTCGGGCGCAGCAGCCGAGCCTATCTTATTTGTAGCTGGGCAAGGACAGGATACGAACCCGATCTTTTGCCTGTTGCAGCGAAGCTTTGAATTTTTCGAGTTCGGCCCCTGCAGAGATGAAGGGTCGAACTGCAGAATTGTAGGCCTTAGCAGGTGATTGTAGAGGACTAGTGAGCATGACTTGATTTTAGGCTTGTAGGAACAAGCCGGCTCATGCTGGGTTGACTTGGTTGTCAAGTCGGAGACGGGTATATCCTCTGTCATGTAAGCAAGAGGGTAGAACTAGTTCTCTTTGAGTGGGGCCAAGTATGCTCGCTTGGTAGATGTTTGGGACCTTCTTTGTTTTGGTGAAGGTCTTAGGGACCAAGTCTTGGGACAGACATGGTTGTTTGTGGGTTGAGGCTTCGCGTGGGTGCCGCGGGCTTCGGGCTTTTTAGTGTTCGCCTTTGGTGTCACGGTAGTGACATGTTGAGAGGTGACCTTCTGCTTCTTGGAAGGAGCAGTTTGTTCTTCGGGAAGTGGGAATGGTCTCAGCGTCCCAAAGACGATAGTCTAGGAAGTCGAGGTCGACCCGGAGTTCAGAGACTTGCCGAGGGAGTTGAGCTTTGGCAGCTGGCAGGGCGCTTGTAAGTGCGCGTGGTTTGCTTCTGTTGAAGCATGGGTTGGTGCTTGTTCTCATCAAAAGTAGTGGTCAAGAAGCTGCCATTGTTAGTTTTGAAAATTTCTGAAATAAGACCATATCCATTAGTAATCACAAGAATATAATGATCATAAATGGGAAATTCTATGGTTTTGTCTTTTCAAATTGCTCGAGGGACATGACCCAAGCGACATGAAGAAGGCAAAAATCCATAGATGGAACAATTGTTCTCATCGCAATTATGGTGAGCCCAGAATGAGTGTCCTAGTGACTGCTAGAAGCAATTGTGAACTTAAATTCGACTTATCGAGAAACAGAGCTTGCTCGAGGTAAATAGATTATAAGGTTGGAGTTACAAATGTGCCGGTCGCAAATACAGTAGATCCTGAAAGGGCGTGCCAATACCGCTAGGCACAAATGTTTGGAGACCGCATCCATGAGATAAGATTCTCTGTTTTGAAAGGTCAAGATTGGATTCGTCAGAGATAGCAGATGATATTTCGATCCAAATACGGGCTCAACGATTTCCGCGAGCGCCAGTACCTAGATGGGAAGGAACCATAATTTCTTGGATCTGAACCCAAAAATGACGAGAGTTTTTTTTTTTCTGAAACGCCAAGATCGAATTCATCAAAGAGAGCAAAAGGCATTCCAATCTAGACACGGGCTAAACGATTTCCACGAGCACCACTACCTAGAAGGGAAGAGACCAAAACTTCTCAGATCTGAACCCAAAAATGACGGAAGTTTTTTTTTTTCTTTGAAGATTTTTTTTTAAATTATATTTTTTTATTTAAGATTTTTTTTTTGAAAAATCTTTTTTTTTCTTCTTTTTAAGATTTTTTTATGAAGTTTTTTTATATTTTTTTTAAAAAAAAATTATTTTTATATTTTTTTAAAAAAACTATTTATTTTTTTTATATTTTTTTATTTAAAAGTTTTTATTTTAATAATTTTTTTATTTTAAAGATTTTTTATTTAAAAGACGAGAGAGTACACATAGGCCTCCTAACCCGGTCTTATGAAATCTCGATTAATAGAATTGCCCCCAGGTAAGGGTAGGATTACTTAATGAACCCGTTTGGAGGACCATTGCCTAGAACAGTCAAGCTGTCTCCACACTCTGGACAAGACTTTTCTTGAATCAACCGTGACAAAAAAATGCAATTGGTTTAACCTTAGTGGTCTATGTCTTTCTTTTTAGATCCCAGATAGACTCATCGAAGAGAAACAATGGCCCAAATCCCAACTCGAACATGCTCAACATTTCTGCAAGCACGATGAACGATAGGAGAGGATCAAAGTTTCTCAATTTTGAATCCAAACTGAGAAATCTGATTTTTTTTTTTTAGATCTCTAATGAACTCATCGAAGAGAAACGATGACCCAAATCCCAACTTGAACAGGCTCAACATTTCTGCAAGCACAATGAACGATAGAAGAGGATCAAAGTTTCTCAATTTTGAATCCAAACTGAGAAATCTGACTTTTTTTTTTATTTTTAGATCTCTAATGAACTCATCGAAGAGAAACGATGGCCCAAATCCGAACTCGAACAGGCTCAACATTTCTGCAAGCACGATGAACGATAGGAGAGGATCAAAGTTACTCAATTTTGAATCCAAACTGAGAAATCTGATTTTTTTTAGATCTCTAATGAACTTATCGAAGAGAAACGATGGCCCAAATCCCAACTCAAACAGGCTCAACATTTCTGCAAGCATGATGAACGATAGGAGAGGATCAAAGTTTCTCAATTTTGAATCCAAACTGAGAAATCTGATTTTTTTTATTTTTTTTTAAACTCTAATGAACTCATCGAAGAGAAACCATGGCCCAAATCCCAATTCGAACAGGCTCAACATTTCTACAAGCACGATGAACGATAGGAGAGGATCAAAGTTTCTCAATTTTGAATACAAACTGAGAAATCTAATTTTTTCTTGTTTTTGAAAAGACAAAGAGTGGAAATAAATTCAAAAATAGAATTAGAAACTTCCAAAAAATCCAATCTCATTTTTTAGATGCGAAACCCAACATAGGCCACCAACTAGAAAGTAGCAAGGAATCCAGAAAAGAAGTATAAACATAGAGCAAAAGATATGATCTGCACATATTTCATTTCTAAGCATCATGTTCTCAAATGAATGGGTCCCACCGGGTGTGCCAGCTTTATGGACCGCGCTAACTGCGCACTGTTCTACTGAGGTCGGCGAACGTGGGAGCCCGTGGGTTACGACCCTTTCGTAACCGGTGGCGAAGCGGGTATCAACATTTTTTTTGTGTGGATGTGCCAGATTTTCTATTTTACTTGGAATTATAAGTAGAGATCTGGAGATCGACCTTCGCAAGTAAAAAGGAAATCAACATCTTTCAAGTTTTCCATTGCACATATATTTAAGAAAAGAGACATTTGCTTGATTTGTCGTGAAAGGCGATTTTTTTGGCATTTAAAGCCGATTTTTGGCGTTTATAGTCGATTTTGGCGTTTATAGCAGATTTTTGGCGTTTATAGCTGATTTACAATTCTTATCAATAATGAAAGACAAGAGTTGTGATTTTTTGTCTCTTTTAGAAAAATACAAAATACAATGAAAAGCAAGAAAATGAGGATCTAACTTCTCAGGAGATTGTGGGGGACTCGTTCAGGTTTACGGTCGCAAGCCATGTGTGGACTTCGCCATCATCCATGCAGATGAGAACAGAGGATGCTCTTGATTCACTTGGCTTGGCTATAACCTCAGATTTTTAGAGGACAAAGACCAAGATGGGGTCCTATGTCTAAGTAGACGGGCTGAAAAGCCACGTCTAAGCCATTGGAGGCAGAAAGAGAAGGCAAGGACCTTGGGGGGGTTACTTCCCAAGGGACTTTTGTCACCTTGTAGTGATGGTCGGTGCAGAACTTTCGCAGAGTTTTCTTTCTTCTTTCTCTCGAATTTTCTATGTTTTTTTTATCTAGGATCTATCCTGCATGTCCCTCAAGTCACACCTTGAGAAGTTCGTCAAGGACGGGCACTTGAAGGACTATATCAAAGAAAGAGGAAGCGTGAATAATAACCGAGCTCAACGCCAAGATGACAAAGATTAGGAGAGCGATGAGTCGGAGAAAATCATCAACGTCATTCACCTAGCTCCCGCCCCCAAGGGGAGTAACCAGGCTCGTGCCGAGGCCAGGGGGGCTTCACACGGCAAGTAGGTAATGATGGCCGAGCTTGGACCAGCCTCTAAGAAAGCTCGAAAAGACCTGGAAGGAGTCCAGCTCCCCCACAACGATCCACTGATCATGACCCTGAAGCTGAAGAACTACAAAGTACAAAGGATCCTCGTCGACCCCAGCAGCTCATCCGAGATCCTCTACTTTGACTGCTTCGGGAAGATGGGCCTCACAGAAAAAGACTTGCGGGAGGCGCGAACTCCTCTAGTTGGTTTCAGCGCCAAACCAGTGTACCCCAAGGGGAAGATCTCCCTTAGAGTCCAAATCGGAGGCGCCTCTATGATGGCCGATTTCCTTGTGGTGGATGCACCATCCCCCTATAATGCCATAATGGGGAGGACTTGGCTGCACAACATGAAAGTTATCCCTTCCACCCACCACCAAAAGCTCAAATTTCCCTTGGAAAACAAGGACAGCCGAGTTGAGGTAATTATGGTCAGAGGTGACCAGTTGATGGCCAAGCAATGCCTGATGGCCGTCGTACTTGGCGAAGAGGAACCAAAGCATGTACACATGGTCGAGCTGGAAGCAGAGCTGGACAAAGTCGGCCGGGATCCCGAACCGAGATCAGGATTGACCCCAATGTTCCTAAGAGAAATTTTCTGCTAGGGAGCCAGCTCGCCAAGCTAGAGAGGGCCGAGCTCCTAGACTTCTTGTTATAGAACAAAGAAGTGTTTGCTTGGACCCCCTACGAGATGCCAGGCATCGACCGCGCGGTCATGTGCCACAAATTGAATGTGGACCCCAAGCATAAACTTATTATCCAAAAAGGTCGCAGAATAGGGGTGCCGCAGATGGAAGCTGTGATCGAGGAGGTTGAAAAGCTGCTAGAGGGCAGAGCAATCAAAGAAGTCCAGTATCCGGACTGGCTGGCGAACATAGTGGTAGTCAATAAGAAGACTGGCATATGGAGAGTCTGTGTCGATTTCACTGATCTCAACAAGGCGTGTCCCAAAGACAGCTTTCCTCTTCCGAAGATCAACCAGATGATCGATGCCACTGCCGGCCATGACATGATGAGTTTCCTCGATGCCTACCGAGGTTACCATCAAATACCGATGTATGGGCCTAACGAGGAGAAGACTGCGTTCATCACACCTAGAGGCATCTACTGCTACAAAGTGATGCCTTTTGGTTTAAAAAACGCAGGGGCGACCTATCAGAGGTTGGTCACCAAAATGTTCCAAGCCCAGCTCGGCAAGACTGTAGAGGTATACATTGATGACATGGTTGTTAAGTCTAAAAGGTCGCAGGACCACTTGGCAGAACTACATCAAGTGTTTGACATCCTCAAGAGGTCCAAGCTTAAGCTGAATGCCTCGAAATGTGCTTTCGGAGTCTGCTCCGGCAAATTCCTGGGGAGCTTGGTCACAAGAAGAGGGATTGAAGCCAATCCAGATCAAATATCGGCGATCCAAGGAGTGCAGGGTCCAACAACGGCGAAACAAGTCTAGAGGCTCACCGGCAGGGCAGCCGTGCTCAACTGCTTCATCAGCAGGTCTTCGGACAAGTGCCGACCTTTCTTTCAGCTTCTGAAGAAGAACTTAAAGTTCCAATGTACTTCGGAGTGTGATCAAGTCTTGCAAGAGCTAAAAGCTTATCTAGCCTCACCTCCCCTGCTTTCGACTCTGACACGAGAAGAAGTGCTTTATCTGTACCTGGCGGTCTCGGATCATGCAGTGAGCTTGGTCCTCGTCAGAGAGGAAGACAACCAGCAGAAGCCTATCTACTACACGAGCAAAATCCTTCTAGATGCCGAGACCAGGTACCTGCAAATGGAAAAGCTTGCATTGACACTCGTTAGTGCTTCCCGCAAACTCTCCCATTACTTCCAGACTTTCACAATAGTGGTTGTTACTGAATACCCACTCAAATACCTTTTCAAAAAAGATGATTTTTCTGGAAGAGTATCCAAATGGGCCGTCGAACTGGGGCAATATGATATCTGGTATCAGCCCAGAACAGCGATCAGGACTCAAGTTTTGGTGGACTTCATCGTGGAGTTCATCTATCTTAGTTCGGCACCGACCCTGCTCGACACCAGACTGGGGGGCAATGGGAGTGAGGACGAAACCACCGAGACCGAAGAAGTGAATCCTTGGAAACAGTTCCTTGCTTCAGCTTGGAAGGTCTTTATCAACGGATCCTCTACCTCCAGAAGAGCTGGCGCCGGTATAGTCCTCCAATCTCCGGAAGGACTGGTTATCGAGTAAGCCCTAACACTTGACTTCAAGGCATCCAACAATGAAGCTGCGTATGAAGCACTGATCGCAGGGCTGAATAGCGCCAAAATCCTAGGGGCACAGCAGCTAGTGGTTTTTAGTAACTCACAGTTGGTGACGAGCCAACTGACTGGAGACTACCATGCTCGGGACGACATGATGGCAGCTTAAACTTGTTGAAGAGATGAAATATAACCAAGGTATATCTTTTTGATCAGAGGTTGAATCGATCATCAGAAGAAGAATTAGGCCAAAAATGAGGATACATTCTGGGAAAATGAAACTTCCATGGAAGAGAAGCAAATGAAACGCTTTCATAAAAATTCTCGTAGAATCGAGAATGAAGTTTTCATTCTATATATGCCAGATCTTGAATTAGTAACTGCATCCAATCTCCGAAAAAGTCCTAATTGTTTCGAACTTTTGATTTTTGGAATGGGATATTTATAGAATCCCCATGATCCTTGCTCTTGCGAAAAAGCTCCTCGCTCAGTTCGAAAAAGCTGAAGTCAAGCAGGTCAGTATATAATCCGATTCTCATGCGGACGCTCTCGCTAACCTGTCCTCCGCTGTCGAGGCAGAGAGAAAAAGAATTGTCGAAGTCGAATCGATTGGAAGGTCGAGCATAGAGCTTCATCCACCTCGGCAAATTTTGTGAGTCGATCTCGGTCTAAGCTGAATGGACCCAATCATCTCCTACCTCAAAGATGACCAGCTTCCTGAAGACAAGCATGAGGCTCACAAGATAAGGCTGAAGGTAGCTCGATTTTGGTCGTCTCCAAAAGGCAATCTCTATAGAAAATACTTCACAGGCCCCTACCTTTAATGTATTCATCCAAACAGAGTTGAAGACTTTCTCTATTAAATTCATGAAGGGATCCACGGAAGCCATATTGGAGGGCGGTCACTAGCTTACCGGGCTATCAGCCAAGGCTACTGGTGGCCATACATGCAGAAGGACGCCCAGCTATATGACAGGAAGTACGAGAAATGCCACAAGTTCTCACATTCTCTCCATCAGCCAGCGCAAGATCTGAGTCCACTCTCAAGCCCATGGTCGTTCGCTCAGTGGGAGTTGGACATCGTGGGACCTCTCCACCGAGCTCCAGGGAATAAGAAGTGGCTGATAGTGGCCACCGATTACTCCACCAAATGGGTAGAAGTAGAAGCACTATCTTCCATCACTGAGCAGGATTCAAAGAACTTCGTATGGAAGAACATCATCACGAGGTTTGGCATTCCATGGACTCTTGTCTCGGATAACCAGACCCAGTTCGATTCCAACCTTTTTAAGAACTTCTACCAGGGGCTCGGAATCAGAAATCATTACTCCACCCTGGCCTATCCACAACACAATGGTTAAGCAGAAATCTCCAACAAAGTGATGCTCAACGGACTTAAGAAGAGACTCGACAGAGCCAAAGGAAGATGGGTGGAAGAATTACCAAGTGTGTTATGGGCATACAGGATGACTCCAAGGCGCTCCACTTCGGCAATGCCTTTCTCCTTGGCCTATGGTATGGAATCGGTGAACCCACTCGAGGTTGGTCTTCCGACTTTGAGATCCGAGCTTTTTGACCAAGGCCAAAACGAAATAAATTTGACTCAAGAGCTAGACCTAGCCGAAGAGCACAAAGAAACAGCAGCCATCCGCCTGGCTGCTTACCAGCAACAGTTGGCTAGGGGCTACAACCAAAGAGTCCGAGAAAGAAAATTCTCAGTCGGAGCGCTGGTCCTGAAGAAGACACTCCCTGCGGACAAAGATCCAAACCACGGCAAGCTGTCACCGAACTGGCACGGACCATTTAAGGTGATCTCGGCTGCTGGCCAGTCGGCATACAGATTTGAGGACATGGATGACAAAGAACTGCCATGACCATGGAACGTGACGCACCTCAAGAAGTTCTATTTTTGAATTGTAATCGACTTTCAAAGATCAATAAAAGCAATATTTGTTCTTTGTCATTCTCAATTCTCAAACAAGTCATAGAACTCGGCAGCGGCACCTAAGAGACTACCCTGGCTTCGGTAAAAACACCAGTCGGGCACGTCCCCAGTTCGGCCACACCCGCATCTCGGTAACAGTACCAGATCGCTGGCCAACGAGACTACACCTCTGGTGACGAGCCAGATGGTCATGTCTCGGTATAACCAAGCTCGTATTGAGACCAACAAAAGTAGCACCGAGCCAGTTCGGCCACACGCGCATCTCGGTAATTGTACCAGATCGTTGGCCAGTAAGACTACCTCTGGTAACGAGCCAGCTGGTCATGTCTCGATTTGATCAAGCTCATACTGAGACCAGCAAAAGCAGCACTGAGCCAGTTCGGTCATATGCGCATCTTGGTAATAGCACTAGATCATTCGCCGACGAGACTACACCTCTGGTGAAGAGCCAGCTAGTCATGTCTCGGTCCTAAGCAGCTCAGCAAGAGTGCTACAAGGTCTACCCTGGTCTCAGTAAAATTTCTAACTAGGCATTTTGGGTTTCCCACTTAGTGACAAACCAGTTGAATAAAAACAACCAAACTTAGGCTGAAAACAGCAAAAGAGAAGACAGATTGCAAAGCAAAAAAGATCTTCATTGATTTATCAGATGAGAATACAATCTTTTACATTACAAAGCTAAAGTGTTCTCTACTACATTATACATCAAAAAATGGATACATCGTAGGAAAAGCTGAAAAAACCCTTCATCCAGTCGGCCCGAGACCACAAAATATAGGTGTCTTATCCCAGCTGCATCAGCAAGAGTTGATCAAAGATCTGTTTCATGAAGACGCGGATGGCTCGATGACAGCGATTTCCTCGGCCTGGTCAGCTTCCACAGATCCCATCACCAGACTGATGATGATGATGACAGCGACGACGACATCCTGGTTATGACAAACGAAGTCTTCAATGACAAAGAAATGAAGCTCGACCGTGGGATTGAGAACTTGGACGGATTATGGAAAGACGGTTGATCTTCAGAGATTCCCATCTCTTTCAAGGTAGCACGCCATCCTATCACCCAAATCCGGTCCCTCACCAAGGTGAATTGGGCGGAATAGTTTCCCGTCACCAGCACCATCTCCCTCCTCCTTCTCCGGCGAAGATGAAAACACAAGTTGGGGAAACCCTGGCCTTCCACCCATATTTATAGAGGAAGAAGGCGCCCTTCCCAAATCTAAAGATACACGTGTCAGGCGTTCCTTCATACTACCTTGAATACTGCACGCACCCCCTTTGAGACGATGCATGCCTTTTCAAAGCAATTAGACGACTATCCAGATGATGACACGTAGTACCGTCGGTACATCTACTACATCGTTAAGAGAGCATCATTTATGACCTTGGGAAATCAGTCACCCCAGAAGGATCTCTAAGAGGCTGTGTAGGAGCATCTTCAAAGATGCCGAAATCACCTTGGCTTCGGTAAGAGTACCAGATGACCGGCTAATGAAACTACACCTCTGGTGACAAACCAGCTGGACATGTCTCGGTTCTCGGCCACATGGGATCTCAGTAAGAATACCAGATGACCATCCAAGGAGACTACACCGGTTCCGGTCTAGCACTAGCCAGTCATGTCTCGGCATACGGCACCTTGGCACCACCTACCTAATTGCTACAGAGCATTAGGGAAATGCCAGAAAGCCTTCATTGCCACCCAGCTCATCCTGGCGTCGGTCAAAATACCAGCTAGGCGAGTTTCGACCTACGCATTCTTGGTAACAATACCAGATCGCGGCCAACAAGACTACACTGGCTTCGGTCCAGTACCAGCCAGTCATGTCTCGGTCTCTCAATTAGTGACGAACCAATGATTGAAGACTATCAAGATCAGCCCAAAGGCGAGTCGGCATCCACCTACCTAACTGCCATGGAGCATTAGGGAAACGCTGAAACACCACAGGGCGTGACACTAAGTTATAAAGCTCGGTGAATGCCTTGACAACTACTTTGTACACTGCAGACAGCGCTGAGATGAAAGACTTGTATCTAATTTGTTCCTGTTCGATCTCAGTCAACAGACTAAGCTATGCTACAGACAAAGACGGATACTATGGCCTTCTAGTTTTGGCATCGAGGTCGGGTACTTTGATCTTCTGAGTTCAAATGCCTACCTCCGGTCAAGAAACCAAGGCCAGACACATACAAATGTTCAAGAAATGCTTGAAAGGAGACATACATGAAAAAGAAGTGCAGACAAAGAAAATTCCAATTGTATTGCCAGAATTGTCTTTCATTACAAATGAAGAAGTACAATTGAAAAGCAGAAAAATACATCAGAATGAAAAAAAAAAGAAGAAAAGTCTTCATGCGCAGGATCATCTGGATTGGCCTGAGGTCACTAAATATAGATGTCTTATCTCCTCCCACCGCATCGGCAAGAGTTGATCAAAGATCTATTTCAAGAGGATGCAGGATCGGCGACAGAAGGATTAGCAGCAGCATCATCCTCAACTTCGATGACCTCATTCTTAGCTGGATTGGATTCAGTCGTATTGGCCTCGGGCGCATCAACAGGAACCTTGGCAGCGGGAGCAGAGTTCGACTCCAAACCAGGGAACTTGGTTGGACTTATGAAAGACAGATTATCCTCAGGAATTCCTGCTCCCTTCAATGCAGCACGCCATCTCATTTCCCAGGACTTATCCCTCACGGCGATGACTTGAGCTTTGTAATGAGCCGTTATCTGCGCCGCCCCCGTGTCAAAGGCAGCATTGAACTCCGACTCAAGTCTAGCTTCAGTTTCATTCTTCAGCTTCTCAAGTTCATCCGCTCTCTCGGTCTCGGCCTGGAGTTTGATTTCGAAGTCGTTCTTCAGCTTCTCCAGGGAGGCTTCAAGCTCAGCCACCTTTTTCTTCTCAGCTTCAGTTTCGCCCTTTGCCTGCTCCAACCTCATTTTGTATCCATCCTTAATTTCTACCGGCTGATTCACCTTTTGATTGCTGGCATCTAAAGTTACCAGAAGACCCTTCTTTTCCTTCTCAGCTAGGCTATCGCATAACTATACTGATGGAGCCTGCCCACGGAAACCATACTCTTCTGCAACGTCTATTGAAGGAAGGGAGCATTCAGAAAACAATAGCCGAAGTGAAACACTTAGTAAAAACTGAAAAAAGCCTGAAACATACTTACCACGAAGGTTAACCGCATCAACGACATGATCAGCTTGCTATCATCGTACTTCTCCAGCAGAGCCATGTCTTGCGACAGGGCACAGGCTCGCCCAAGCGCCTCAATTACAAGGGGATCAGCCCGATGAAGAATGTGGTCCTCGGTTGTCATTGGTCTCCCCAATTCGAGCAGGAAGCTTGGCCTCCAGGGGTTTGGCATAGTAGGTGGCGATGCCGGGACCATACTAGATTCTCCCTCGATCCTAGGCCTTTTTTTTTGCCGACCCTCTTCCTTTGTGGCCTCGGATAGAAGCTGCTGAGCTTCCTGGCTGGTGGGTTGGACGGAAGAGGGCATAGAGACAGGAGCCCCGGCAGCAGCAGCAAGATCTGGAAGAGTCGTAGAAGGCCCGGGGGCAGAAGGAGCTAGAATCCCGAGTGCCAGAGCTTCTAGGTCCTCGACCGGTAGACGCATACGGCACATTATTTCCTCCACTTCGGCCGGACTCGATGAAGAAGGTCAAGCTATATGTTGCGACCTTCTCCTCTTCAGAGGTACCTCGGGAGACTTTGATGTGGAAGCCTTAGCACCGAATACAGTCCGGCAATTGGCGTCTACTGCAACCTATGAAGGCTCTTCCCTTTCAGCCATGGCACTAGAAGTAGCATGTTTTCCTCCGGTCTCAGGCTTGTCTCTTTCCGGACTTTCTTCCCGGATTGGCTCAGTCGTCCTCTTGATATAACCACGGTACCTCGGCTGGTATCCCAAAAGCGACCAAGCCGTTCTGCCCTCGTTGCCTTGGTATTCCTCGACTTTCCGGAACCAGGTTTCATTCTTCGTCCAGACGTACCGAGCAACTCGTTTTCTCTCCTTAGTAGGTACACAACAACAAAAACATCAGCTCGGCAATACAGAAAAGAAAAGACATAAAATCTAAAAGGAGATGGTATTTACTTGGAGCAGTCCCAAAGTGGCGAGGTACTCTGTAAGCTCTGTCCGTTCCAGTCTTGCCAAGCTCCCAGTTACCTGAGACGTACAAGAGATCGTCCCCAGTGTACTTGTTCGAGTCTTCCAGGGACTGGACGAAACCTTCTTGGCGCGGCTTGACTCGGAGATAATACGTATTATCTCCGGACTTACACAAATCGTAGACATCTTCGATGTCATGGACGCCGAGGTCGATACCTAAAATGCTATTGAGTTTGGCTATACCCATTATGATTTTTAAGACATTGAGCATCAGTTGGCAGGGGCAAAGAAACCAATTGCTAAGACAAATCCTAAGGAGGGGGTGAAGGGGGAAACGAACTCCACCTTCACTTATAGCTACTAATGGAAAAGGCATCCAACCTTCTGAGAAATCACGGTGATTATAGCCTACAGGGTTAGCCGGCCCAACGAGGACGTCATCAGGAATGCTATACGCATGCCTAAACCCGACAATCGCCCCTGGGTTCTCTAACCAGTAACTGTAGATGCCCATTTCTACAGAAATAGAGACGATAAGAAGAAGGAAGGGAAGGAGAAACCCTAAGCAAAAACCCTAAATCGCAGGAAAAGAGTGAAACAGAAGAAAAAAGGACTTACGAAGACAGGGCGGAGTTCAACACAGAAGCCTGATCTCAACCAGCAACAATTCTTCTCTCAGGCGAACTCTCTTACTGCAAGTTTTTCTTCTTCTTCCCTGGCGAAAGCGAAAGTAAAGAATAAAGATGCCCTAAACTTCCATATTTATAAGGATAAAGGGGCACCTCATGATGGCGCTGTTTTGAAATTTTGAAAACGTCGCATCTACAGCCGTACGCGTCGCTTCGGAAAGATAGGGCAGTAAATCAAATGATGAAACATGGTACCGTCAGCCCAACATCCGCATCGATTGTGCTGCAGCATTTAATGCCATTTATTTACCTCGGGCATGCAGAGCGACATCGGATAGAGATCTGACGTCAACACCGAGATGAAAGTCTACTATGATTCTCCCATCTGACAGCTTTAGACTTCAAAGAGTTAGGGAACTCTAAGAAGTCAAAAGCTCGGGGGCAATTGTGTGGGGATGTTTCCTAAGGTACCGAGATTACATTAGCTTTGGTAATAGTGCCAGCTATTTATGTCTCCACCTTGGCCACGCGCACCTCGGTAGCAATACCAGGGCATCAGCCGCGATCAAGAACATCCTCCACCTCAGTCATTCCTGACCCCGGCACTGTGCCCTGGCCTCGGACACGCACCTCGGCATCCACCAATATAGCTGCTACAGAGCTTTAAGGAAATGCCGGAGAACTGGCCGAGACAGACACTAATAGCCAAACTCCCTTGGAAACTCAAGCACGTCATGGGACGACGTGACAGGACAAGGGCATGCGCAAGTGAGGCAGAGAAGATATCACAACCGCCCATGATCCCTGACAGAACGGCTTCTAACGGCTACGTCCCCATCAGGGCAAGGCTCCAGGCAAGATCCGATGGGACTACCGCCAAAGGCCCAACATGGTAAGATCCAATAAGACCACCATTTAATCAATGGTGGGCCGATTGGACTATCATTTAATGAATGGTGAGCAGATTGGACTATCATTTATTTAAAGTTGGCTGATAAGACTGTACTTCTCAAAGTACCTTGTCAAATTATGGGGCCCACTGCACAATCTCAAAGAGACTTCTCCTATAAATAGAGAAGCCCTCTTCAGACTCAGGTACGCGACATAATCTTTTGTACCCTTACTCTGCCTCTCTTCTTCCTCCATCCTATCGTTGAGTTGTTGAATTGATTTAGGCATCGGAGAGCCTGGCGCTGATAACAGCCAGGGTCTCTGACGATTGTCTTATTCTCTTCTCCATTTTCAGGTTCCAGGCATCTTCTTTTCATCAAGGAGTCTCAAGGAGAGCCTGATCCCTCTAATCAACTCTGTAATTTTTAGGCACTTACAGGCGCTAGAGATCACAAGTAAGCTATCACTTTCCAATTTTGATGGGAGTTTAGTATGTGACAATCTCCCCATTCATGGATCCCTTGTGATTGGCTTTTCTTGTGAGCAAGTGATTCCACCATTGAATTCTCCACATTGTTGCCTGATGTGATTTTGACCCGCGGGCCTGTTTAGATAAATGTGGAGAGGGATATAAAGTGATGGTTGGTGTAAAGTGAAAAAATTTATACTGCTGCATCCACAACTACTTTTCAAAATTCCACCCATAAATACTGCCATAATCCCACATTAACTGAATCAATATATCGAAGTGCACTCCATTAAAATAGAGCTTACTTTCAAAACCAAAATAGTTGTATGTCCAACATGAACCTATTGGGTTTATGTCTTGTATTCCAGATTTTACCCGATTGGTTCATTAGATTAGTGAATGATCAGGTTTAAAGTAAGGGGTATTATGGTACCAGCGCTTTCTTAGGGCCCAAGAAAGTGGAGGTTATATATTATGTAATATGTAATCTAACCCTGAGAAAGGTGAGAGCTCACTTTCCGGTGCGGGTTAGAGTATTCTGAAGCACCTGGGGCTAAAGGAAAGTCAAGTTTCTTTTCTGTGGACGTAGGCGAGTCTCCCGCACACACGCGCTCAAAGCCACTTGTACCCAACAAGTGGTATCTGGGTTTCAGAGCGGGGTGGAGTTCCTCGGGTTATGAGCGAGCTAAAGTTCATCAGATTTCGAGCGAGGCTGAGCGATCCTTATTAGGCATCATAGCGAGGTTGAGATCCTCTTGCATGAGAGTGAGGTGGAGTTCCTCGGGTTCAGGCGAGGTGGAGATCGCTCTGGATCGCTGTTGGATTTGATATCAAAGTATCATGGCCTAGGGTTTTCTTAGGACTTGGGTTGTGCTACGCGCGATCAACGGATTTGATGGAAGGAAGACTTGGGTTTTCTCGCAATTGCAGAAAACGAAGTAGGAGATCGGACTCCAATCTCTTGGTGGGCCACACGCTTTTCAAGCTTTGTTTCTTGGTTTTGGTCAGGTCCAGTTCCGGGTCAACTTGACTCGTCCCTAGAAGCCCAGAACATCAACAATACTAACGTGATCAGGCGACATCAATGACACGATAGCAGACGTACGGTCAACAGACAGTTTGACCAGGATTGACACGTGAAACTTCTTTCCACAATATCTTGATCATCCGAAGCCCGATCGGAGATCCGTTTGCACCTACGGACTTATTGCGAGCTGATCTATGCAGTTGTGGAAGGAGATTGGCTGTTTAATGGTCAACAAGGGAGTTTGACTAATTGTAGAATAGAAAATGGTCTTTGAGATATCGGAGCCCTCTGGAGTCAAATTTTAGATCTGTTTCTTCCAGCGTGCTCATGGTGATGAGATTTATAGCGTGATACAGAAATCAAGATGAAAAAAAGGAAGACATGAACAAGTCGGGTTTAAGTTAGAATCAGGTCAACAGGACTCGATAGCATAAGCAAGCCTAATCAGCAGGTGTTGTTAACATCATCAAGAAAAGGTAAAATGGGGCCAGGCTTGACCAAATTGGAAACGATTTGCAGATTCAATGAAACGAAGGTGTTTGTTTGGGAGACACATGTTGTCAGATCACATTTGATGTCGTTCATCTTGCCAAAGCTCAAACAGTGAAGAATTCGAAAGCAGGAAATGAAGCCATGTATGCCTAAATTAGTAGTGCTCAAACAAGGGTTTTGATTGATCAGAGACAGGGATTAGACCAGGTCAAATATGGGTTTTGGCTGATTGGAGATAGGGATTGAGATTAGGTCAAATAAGTGTTTTGGTCATTCAGACGCAGAGGTTGTTCTGCAATTGTGGAGTCATTAGGACTGGGATTCTCGATCCATTTTTCTCTTGCATGTTTGTTGTGAATGACCTTCGTAGGGGTGTTGATGCCAAGGCAGTTTAACGAATGTGTAGTGAGTTATTCAAACATCGATATCACTTAGGCTCATCAATGGATTCGAGCATCAAGTTCGAGGTGGAGTTTGACGAGAAGATGAGCTTTACTCAAAATTCAAGTGCTGGTTCAACATGTCAAAGTGTCGGTGCAGGGATGCCATTCAGCAAGGTACAAAAAGACATTGCCTAATATTCCCATGGCTCGAGTTGTATGGAATCCAAGTTAAGGTGGAGAATATTGGGTTTATGTCTTATATTCTGGGTTTACCGGATTGGTTCATTGGGTTGGCTAATGACCAGGTTTAGAGTCAGGGGCATTATGGTCTTTGTACTGGGGCTTTCTTGGAGACCAAGAAAGCGGAGATTATATATATCATGTAATCTGTAACCCTAGACTCTATGAGAGAGGTGAGAGCTCTCTCTCTCATAGGCGCCGAATTATTTCGAACCACGTGGGGTAGTAGGAAAGTCAAGTTTCTTTCCTATGGATGTAGGCGAGTTTGCTGAACCACGTAAATCTTTGCGTTTCTTGTGTGGTTGTTGATAGTTCAATCGCGGTGATTCATGCTTCCGCATACGCACACACAACAAGCGGTATTAGAGCCCTAACACCTTAACCATCCCCATTGCAACCAACAACTCCCCCCACCCCATCTCTTTGCGTAATTTTCTCTTTCTTGTGTGGTTGTTGATCGTTCGATCGCGGTGATTCACGCTTCCGCATACGCGCACACAACAAGTGGTATTAGAGAGCCCTAACACCTTAACCATCCCCATTGCAACCAACAACTCTAACCACGCCACCCCCCCCCCCCCCCCCCCCACGACCTAATGCACATAAATGGAAAAGTGGCTATCTCCGACACCCCAACGCCCACCATAGTCTCCTCCTCACACACATTTACATTTATAATCTCCGTTCTTTGTCCTCTCTAATGCTACTCATTTTCAGAGCCGGCTCTTATGGGGGTCGTAGGATGCAGATAGGGTACTAGAGCAGCTAACAAAGGTCCTCTTCTTTTACTCATGTGAAAATGGTGATTTTGACAAATATGACAGTGTTTTTCACAAATGTATCATTTTCCTATCCCATGCATAAAAGGCAGATGACCCCTTTAGCTACTCTAGTTGGCCACGAATTCTTCCAGGGTAGATTGTAACACTAAAAATGGCAAACCCAATGATTGGGTGTATTTTTTCCTTTTTTAATTAAAAAAATAGTAAGGTATGTAACGACGCATGCTTAGGTACTATCATCAGAGAGGAATCCTCTCTGATTTTCCCTGATTCCAAGGATATATCCAGGTTTGGGCGAAAAGAGGAAAAGTGAGAGAGGATTTTCTAAATCCTCCAAACCCATCAATAATCCTCTCTTCCATTGACTCCCGGTCTTCACCTCCCCCATCAAATTTTGTAAATCCACGAAGGCAAAGAAGCACATAAGTTACAAAGAGTGACTTCTCGTAGGTGTTTCCCAAACCTAGAATGCTTGACTCCTCTCCTAAAAAGTCCTTAGAGAGGATAGCATGGTTCCTAGAGAACGACGGAATCCCTTGGACAAAGGATTACTCTATTTTACCAAACGTGATCTAAGGTTGCAATTTTGAATATCTTTCACTGTGCCATGGACTCTTGTCTCTTTCAGAATTCAAATGACTATCAGAAAAATTTGTGGCCATAAAAATTAGAAGGTCAGGACCATATCCAATCATGTTCAAGATTAATGGCTCTTGGATAATATTTTTTGGTCAAATGGAGACAAACAACTTTCTTTTCTAGTGCATCACAGAGAAGCTAGATGTGAATGACCCAATTTTGTTTGCATATGGAAATGACAATCATAATCATTGATCGAGAGTAGCATAAGAAATCGATGATCATAATCACTAGTCAAGAGTAGCAAAATGAAAAGCTAAATCAAATGTTCTAGCTGTTCAATTTGGAGGGATTCCTTGTCGGACCATTATGATCATCAAATGATTTATGTTTTGATCAGTGGCCTTGATTAGACCCAAAAAATGAGGCCCACTACTATATGAGGCCATTAAAAAATGAACTAGTGGGGCCTATTATTTTATAAAACTTCAATATTTATTATCATGCTGATATCCCAAGCTATACATCCATGCATCCATATCATAGATTTAATTTAATGGGCTCCAATTGAAATAGAACAGTCCAAACATATTTATATATATGAAGCTAGTTCATGAGAAAAACGGAGTCCATTAGTTTATTTGATAAATGAGATTATATGGCAATGGGTCCCATTTATTGTGCTATCCTCCGCTGAAATCTCCTTGTGCGGTCAAGCCATAGAAAGGGTAATTCTGGAAAAAAATTACTTTGCAAAATATTATTGAAAGCTGCTAAATGCACTTTGATTTTTGCTCTCCACGCACTGCTTCTCTCTACACCCACCACTTAAGTTAAAAAATTAATAAAACTACTCTCTACGTACACCACATTTTTCTTAACCTACCCTCTCTCAACTTCTCTCTACACTCCCTCTATCTCTGTCCCTCTCGCTCGCTCCCACCCGCCCTCTCTCTGGTCGTGCTTCCGAATTGGCGGTGGTATGTTGGTCATGAAAAAATGCAGTGTGTTGTGTGTGGAGAGCGAAAATCAGTGTGCATTTAGTAGCTCTTAGTCTTAAATAGGCTTGAAACCTGTGTCGAATTACAACAAATGAGGAGTGGAAAGATGCAGCTTATTAGTTATTAATCTGCACTAGAGTCGGCCCCTAATAATAAGCCTCTACTTGTTTACCAAAAAAAAAAGGAAGAAATCTCTACTTACCTTTCAAAAAAAAATATTGTACCATGTTCCCATTCATCTCTTTGAAGGAAGAAAAACTGAAAAATAAAATTAGCGAAAGGTCCCTATAAGTCAATGTTTCCAGCCTCCAGTCCAAGGAAATACTTTTTAAAGCCTATGGTCCAATCAACTCGGATGTTTGCAGCAAGAGGTCCCTATACCCACATGTTTGCATTTTTTAGGACTAAAATACCCCTGTAACTAACGCAACATGTAATGGAGTGGTCCTCAACATGTAACGATTTTTCAGCAACATATCACGATTATTTAGCCTCGAATTTAGGTCATATTTCATCGCCTGTTACTGATATGCTCTGTAATTCACAGCAAATCTTGTTTTTTGAATTTCAAACTGCAGTCGTTGTTGATATTGAATCTGGCGCTAGAAAACTTCTGAGAGAAATGATTTCAACTATGTCTGATTGTGGAGAAAGATATTCTTGCTAGTAGATTGTAGATCCATCATCTATGAAGCAGTCTACCAATCTAGCATTTTGGAAACAGATTGCTGTCCCGCTGCGAATCAGATTGTAAATCCTCTGCGAAGGTTATTTTAACTTGTTAATAGATTGCAGTTCCATCGTTTTGAAGCAGATTGGAGATTCACTGTGAGCCGATTTCAGAGATTGCAGATCCATCATTTTGAAGCAGTTCGCAGATCAACTACGAACCAGATTGCATATCCAACTTTGGCCGGAGGTAAGCAAGGTCTTATATTCATAGCAGAGTGTATGCAATCTTTGTTATTTAAATTGTAGATATATATTTCTGATACTCATGTTCATTTTTATTTGACCAGTGATTTATATTGTATAGGATTATGATCTATTTGCTCAGATTTGTTATTTATTTTTGTTACTTTTTATAGTTAGATTTCCATTGTTTTATTTTTCATTAACATTTATATTTGATTGGATTCATATCGATTAGATAGAGCCTAATGTATCTAGAAGTCAAATTAGTTAGTTAGTTTGTTATTAATTCCTTTACCAATTTGAAATTCTGTTCAGAGTTGCAATGTTGAAGAAGTCATGTAATCAAAGATATGTTACTTTTTGCAACAAATTTATCTATCTTTCTAACATACATATCTGATTTATAAAATTATCTGAGTTTTTATAAAATTAACTGAATTCGGTATCGAATTTATCTGAGTTCTAATGAATAAATATAGATAAATTTGTTCAGAAATCAGACAAATTTATTCAGAAATAAGATAAATTCATTCAAAAATCAGATAAATTTGTTCAGAAGTAAGATAAGCTTCTACAAAATTCAGATAAATTTGTAAAGAACATGGGTGTATTTCACATTCTGCACACTTTTAAAGATGCTGATGACTTTTGATCTCCTTGGATTTTGTAGATTTATAGATGGCAGAACCGCTAATGCTTCTCTGTAAGTATGGCATGTTTACTGCTGTCATTCATTTTAGTTGGGGCACGAGATATGATAATTTGATGCGTCAAGTTTGCAACAAATGGAAGATACTGGCAGTAAATATGGTCTGTCTGACTTATGCATTGCCCGGCCACCGTAAGTGCTTGCTGGACAGTGACTCGAACTTGCTGAGCTTATCCATGTTGGCATCTTCATTGGGATTGAAAATAGTGGATGTCTTTGTATCTGAATTGCAGGAATCAGAGGATGATGATCCAGAGGAAAACGGTGATCATTTTGTTGAAGATGCCATTAAATTAGTGGGTTATGAGGGCACAGATATGGAGACAGATCTACTTCCACAGTTCTGCACAATAAGGAGAAGATTTTGCAGTCTTCAGGTTAGGCAAGTGGTATTAGAGAAGTGGGGCAGAGGTTTGAGGGCGGTGTTGTGGAGTTTAGAAGTGTGCTGTGCAGATATTCGATTGAGGGTGGGTTTGAGTTTGTATATGTGAAAAATGATAAAGTGAGGGTGACAGCTGAATGCTCTCGCAGTCATTCGATGGGTTGCAAATGGCATGTTCATGCATCTATTGAGAATTCGACTGGTCATTTTTGTATCAGGACATTAGATAATGAGCATACGTGTGGTGCAGCAGTCCGAACATCGAAGAACAGCAGTATGAACTCTGAAACAGTTGCTGATTTAATGATTGATCATATTCGTGAGAAGCTGCTCACTAGACCGATTGATGTTGTGCACCACTTTAAGGCGAATTATGGACTTACCATTACCTACCATCATGCATGGTGGGGCATGGAAAGGGTTGGAAATAAGTTGTATGGTGATTTGTCGCTTTCTTTTGACCATCTTCGTTGGTATATTAAGGTGGTGGATCTAGGAAGCCTTTTTGTGCTAGATTATGACCAATCAACTATGTACTTTAAGCGTCTGTTTGTGTCAACTTATGCTTCAATTGTTGGTTTTAATCACGTCCGTCCTTTGTTATTTTTGGATGGTACTTTTTTGAAAGGAAGATACAAGGGAAACTTGTTGGCAGCAACATGGAAGAATGGAAATAAAGGTAAGTCCACTTGCTTTCGATTATTATATTAATGGCATATTTTTTATTAATGATTACCATTTCTTGATTTTTTTTACTACTTGGAGTATAGAACTTTATTTTTTTTATGACACAAGTTTGTTTCCTCTTGCTTTCGCTGTTGTGGACTCAGGTACGGAGGACAATTGGAAATGGTTTTTGCAGAATTTAAGGAAAGTACTGGTTTCAGGTCGCACTATTACTTTTATTTCCGATAGTAATCCAGGTCTGATAGAGGATGTTTCAAGTGTATTTCACTATGCCCATCATGCGTTTTGCCTTCAACACTTGAAGGCAAATTTGAGGGACAAGTTGTTAGGTGGATACACTAATGAATTTAGAGAGAGAATGGTTATGATGCTTCGGGAATGTGCATATGCCCCGACCATAGCTGCATTCCATGCCAAATTGCAGGCGCTGAGGCATGAAGGTGGCAGCAATGTTGACAGATTCCTTGGTGGATTGCCTCATGAAAGATGGAGCAATGCCTACTTTAAGGGTCATCGGTACGGTGAGATGTGTTCGAATGCAGCTGAATCTTTCAACTCCTGGATTAGAGAAGCTCGCCATCTTTCAATTACAAAGATGGTGGACACAATAAGGGTTCAAATAATGGGGCAGATGGCTACTAAGTGGGAAGTTTCCAGTAGATGGAAGTCAGTCATTTGCCTGGATATGGATAAGAGGTTGGATGCTTTGATTCAGCTTGGACGGATGTGGACTGTCAGGCGTTCTAGTGAAACTGTTTACGATGTTCACTCTTACCCGTCAGTGACTGTCGACATTTTTAATCATATATGTTCCTGTTATCAGTGGCAGATCAATGGCTTTCCTCGCGCCCATGCTTGTGTGCGATTCAAAATAGTGGAAAGGACCTGAATCTTTTTGTTGATCATTATTTTCACACTGATTCATATAGGGCTTCATATGACGAGCAAATATTCCCAATTCCAACTGTGGGGATGCCAGAGCAACAGTTGCTGGAGCTGTTATTCTTCCACCTATGGTTAAACGCCCAGCTGGCAGGCCCAAAAAAAAAGAGGATATTGTCAAGAGGGGAGATCACACGGCAGATAAAATGTGGGCGATGTGGTCGGTTTGGCAGTCACAATAAGAAGTCTTGCAAGGAGCCTACTATTTGACAAATCTTTGAATTAGATGTTGACTTTAGTTTCTGTATAATATTTGTCCATTCTTTAGCATGTATATAAGATAAAATATGAATTTTTTTTAGTGAATAAAAAGTCAAATTGACAGACCTTTTAATACAATTTAATGTGTTGTTACTTGTATAAGTAATTACTTACAAATGTCATTATATCACGTAAAATGTGTTTTCAAAAATTGATAATAAAATTGCATTAGAAGTGAGAGTAAATATGTAGCAGAAGTCAGATAATTTGATTGAGAATTCAGAGAAATTGCTTCTGATCTTAGATAATTTGATTCAGATTTCAGATAATTTGTTTCCGAACTCAAATAATTTCATTCAGAAGTCAGATAATTTGTCTAAGAACTCAGATAAATTGATGTAAAATTAAATAAATTTCTTCTGAAATCATATAATTTGCTTCTGAACTCAGATATTTTCATTCAAAACTAAGATAAATTGCTTTTGAACTCAGATAATTTGACCTAGAACTCAGATAATTTTATGTAAAATCAGATAATATCCTGCAGAAATCAGATAAATTGGACAAGAAATTTAGCTAAAATTATATCAGGACATAGATATAATCATTGCAGAGTGTTCATGTACAAATACATTCACAAGAATTTTTCATAAACATTCATTCAGAATTTGATTCATTCATCCATTCACAAATTTGACAATTACATTGACAAAATTGTCTCCTTTACATTCATTGATCAAAAAAAATACATTCACAAGTTTGTTGCAATGACACTTTTCATATACAGAGAATTTTTCGTTTATCTTTACTTTGACATAACACTATTTCAAAATAACTTATTTTTGTCATTGTTGTACTTTGCCGTCACGGTTCAAAATCATCATCAGCACCTTGTCTCCTTGCATGGAAGTTTTGAATAGACCAGCTGCGATGCGTGTCATTTAGGAATTTGCTAACTATCTCTCTTCTCAAACCATCAACGATGTTCTGTGGTAGCTTTGAAGCAATTGCTTGTTTGTGTGTAATTTGCCTCATAATATAGCAAACGATGACCTCGCAATCGACCCTGCAAAAGAAGATGTTGTTGGTACTCTTAAATCAAGTCAATAAATGTATTGGCACAATGATACTTACGATCCCATTTTATGTTGTGGGGCGTCTTCCACGCTTATCAATGGAGCTCCATATGGCTGGAGCTCCATATGGCTGAGTTTCTTTAACATTTACATAATCGTAGTTCTCCAAATATTGTTTCTGCAGAATCAAACAAAATCCATAGAGTTAATGGGTGTGTATTTACTGTTATGGGCCACATCATGTATTTAATGATCCTATCAAAGAGACGTACCAGAATTCGTGCATCTTCAAAGTAATGATCGACTGTTTTAGCTGATCTTGGTTGTAAGGAGTTGTAATGTAGCCAATCCCCTTCTTTCTGATCCAGCATCAACAGTGTCCAATGAAATGGTTCAGCGTTCTGCCTTTTTTCATTTGAATTCATTGGAAAGTGCACGTATCTGTGGTTGGCAGTTCTGCTTGGGGAGATTTGATGGTGTAGAATCTTTTCTCTCATTTCTGACATGGGTGCTGTAACAAATTTCTGCATTAAGTTTAGTTCAGTAACTATTTATTATATTTTAAAACAAAGTAAAATGTGACTTGATTAATTATAATTTACTGTCTTTTACCCAGCATAAACTCGTTACGAAGGTTGATTTTTCTTGAGGCAGCAGGCCTTCTTGATTGACTGTCTTGAGTTATTGTTCGATTTCTTCCTGATCTCTGTATAACAACTCAGCATAGCCGTCAATAACCTGTTCAATTCCGAGCAGATAATGTTAGGCATATTATGTGAATATGACCATTTTTGGTATATTTCTAAAATGAAGCAATAATATGACATAGTTTGTTTGTTTGGATGCTTACGGTTCTGGAGAATTCTACTTTGTTGAGAACTGCAATTATATCCTCGTAGGATACAGCATTTATCCTCTCACCTCCCCAAACTAGCGCCCTGCAAATGCAATTGTACAAAGTGCTCAATTTGTTGACATTTTGATTAATGTTTTTTCAGTAGCAGCTCTGTTGCTTAGTTGCATAGGACTGTTACTTACTCTTTGCCTTCTGCTTCGTAGATCTGCTTGAGCTTTTCGATGTCGGGCTCAGTCATTTGCTTAGTGACTGTATTTTTGGGGAGGCTGAAGGGGGCAGCTGTTTCGATCATTTTCCTCGTTACCCTTCTTTTTTTAATTCTTTTTATAATGGAGGATTGTTTTACCTACTTAACTGGTTTGATTAGTGCATCGGAGGACTTGATCTGATTAAATATTCAGATAAAGAAATATAGATTAAATAAATTAAAATAGATACAAGGTGAGATAAATTCAATCCAGCATCAGATAATTATGATGAAAAGTCAGTTAAAATGACACAAAACGCATATAAATTTGATGAGAAGTCTTATAAGTTCACCCAGATGTCAGATAAATTTGTTTGAGAATCAGATAATTCCAAGAGAAAGTCATATATTTTGCATACTAAAGGTCAGGTAAGATAGCATTTCAATCCAAAGAAGATTCATTCATATAAATGAATATAGATTAGATAAATTGGAATATATATAAGGTGAGATAAATTCAATTTAACATCAGATAATTTTGATGGAAAGGAAAGTCAGTTAAAGTCACACAGAACACATATAAATTTGATGAGATATGTTATAAGTTCACACAGAAGTCAGATAAATTTGTTAGAGAATCAGATAATTTCAAAGAGAAAGTCATGCATTTTGCAAACTAAAGGTCAGTTAAAACATCATTTCAATCCAAAGAAGAATCATTGAAAAAAATATGGAAGTTTAATTCAATTACCTCATCAACATTCTCTTCAAGTTTCTGATCTGCTGCAGCCTCGTCCGCTTCTTTCTATGCCATTCTCCACCCTTTTTCTTTTGAATTTATTTTTTTTTAAGGCTGGAAGATATCATCCAATGTCTTTCCAGCCCACTCCAATCCTTTCTCTGCATAATCAAGTGTCATTTCCTTCAAGAGCTGCTGCAGTTTCATGTTATTTGATTCCAAATTTATTATTTTTTTCTTCAGCCCCTTCACCTCATTTTCTGCCTTTGCAGCTCTTGAGGACTGTATATCTGACACACTCATAGTATGTTTGAACTGCTCTTTTAGGGAGTTGACCTTCTAGAAGTCTCTTCTAAAGTTTTATTGGTGTTGACGTCACATGTTTCAAGGGAATTCTTCCCTTTTGTCAACTGCTCGACCAACAATAGAGCACTGTCTCTTTCTCTGAGCAAGCTTTCTATCCTTTTTTCACTTTCAAGTCTTTCCCTTCTCAGACTGTTGTTTTCTGCTGATGTCATTTCATGTTCAATGGCCATCCTTTGAATCTATGCTTGCAATTCTATCTTATCCTTGGTCGGTTGGTTGGCTAATGAAGTTGTCATGTCACGCTCTTCAGTGAGATTTAGTAGTTCGTTGTTTTTGGTGGACTGTGACGGGTTACTAGGACAAGGCACGGTGTCAGCAACTTCCTGTTCCATTCCATATATTGTTTCAGATGTCACATTGGTTGCTGCGTTGGTGGTGTTGCCAATTATGTCAGCTAAAATGTTGGCAACCACCAGATCTGTCTCTAGGGCCATCTGTTCAAATTAGTCATCTCCACACCAAAGGAAACAGATTGGGTTGCGACACCAGCAAAATTTGTTTCCTCGCTGTTGTTTTCTTCTCTCTGCTCTTCCAATTCGAATACGACCAATGTCTCTATCATTATGTTTGTATCCGACTGGTTGGCTTCATTCATTTTATTCTCTGATTCCTCATCTCCTTTTTCCTCTTGTTATTTTTCTTCATCTCCTTCCTCTTGCTCCTCTCCTTCATTCTCATTGTCTCCTTGTTCTTCTTCTGCTACAACTCTATGATCTGTTCCATTTTTATCTGTTTCTTCTTCATCATCTTCATTTTCTTCCAGTTTCTCTTCTTCTTGAATTTTTTCTGTTTCTTTTACTTCTTCTTGTCCTTCTATCTTCATTAAGCCCCCTCATCACGACTGACACTGCCCAATAAAGAAAGGAATCACTGCGCTTCAAGCGGCGTGTTGTCTAATGTGTCACCGATGACCTGTAGTTGGTAACAGTGTTAGACTGAACATGTTAGATTAAGAACTTAGATAAAATTAGATAGTGAAAACTAAGATAACAAATTACTATTATTAAATAGAGTACCTCATTAGCTAGTAGTGTATGAAGGGGTTTTTTCCTAAGTGCCATACTCACAGCCCTGAGATTCAACTTTAGTATTCTTGGAAAATGCAAAGACTCATTCGGGTTGATAATTGATGTATGCTCACACAGCCAATACTGTTACAAAATAAAAAACGTCATATGTTAATAATTCATTATTTATAACCTTGAATTCAAATGTTTTTAGTAGGGAATTGTATATCGTACCGGTAATGCAATAAGGCAGTCAATGACTCTATCAGAACCACGGCTCCTACTGTGTACAGACTCCATCAAAAATTTTGATATTTCTTCTGCCCAGGCATAGTGCTTCATATCCATGTAGTTTTCAACATAGCCCATGTACGCCCATCCTATTGTGTTGCCATGGGTTGCAAAAAAAGTACCACAAGGATATACATTCAGAGTAGCCTGGCAACATCAACAATGTCAGTTTCTGTTGCTCCACTGAATGCTAGATGGAGCTGTTCCTTTATCTTTGGCGCTGACACCATTGTAGTACCCTGGAATCTCCTAGATATGAATTCAAATATTTTTCTCTTTGAATATTTCAGATCAAGTGCTCTTGTTCCATTTGGTATGCCGAATATGTGCAATATGTCATTTCCAATGAATGGCACATAGGATTTTCTTAGTCTAAACTACCTCCTCTGGCTGCTATATGTATCAAGGATCAACATAATGTCCTTATCATACTTTCTGCACATCTTTTCTGATATTGTGCCATCCAGCATGCACTCTATGAGGCTCTAAAGAGGTGTCTTCTTTAATTTAGTTTTATGTAAATGCTTTATGCTTTTAACCAGTGTGACAGTTGACACCAAGTTTGATCTGAATTGGTAATGAATTGCATCCTTCTCAACCTTCTTCTTCTTCTTGTTATCTGGTTTGCTCTTTGATGAATTATCATGTACCCTCCTTCTTTTGTTTTGTTTTCTTGCTGGATACAGTAAAAGAACTCAGATACATATTATCTTAAATCTAGACAAGTGTATTCAAAGTCAGATAATTTGTATAAAAAATGCAGATAAATTAAATACAAGTTCAGATAAATTACATATACAGACAGATACATTTCATAGAAACTAAGATAAACTAATAGAAAAACATAGAACTGTTGTATTCAACTGAGATAAATATACTATGAACTGGTTAAAAACTGCAATAAACTCATATATTTGTTTTTTTTAACTCACAATCTCAATTAAAATCATATAAACTAAGTGAAAACGAAACAGATATAGAAATTATCTGAGTTCTGTATCGAATTTATTTGAGTTCTAATGAATAAATGCAGATGAATTTATAGAAATTCAGATAAATTTGTTCAGAAATCAGATAAATTTGTGAAGAACATGCGTGTATTTTACATTCTGCACACTTTTATAGATGCTGCAAACATAGATACATTATAATTTCAAGTAATTTTCATTCGAAACTCAGTTGCATTCCAATTACGAAATCTCAGATAAAGTCAATAGAAATTCATTTTAGGTAAATACATCCAGAAGTCAGATAGATTTAGTTACATGGATATAGAGAGACAGAATATATACATTACTACACCAGCAAAATTTCTCAAAACAACTTAGATAAACTTATTTATATTTGAAAAAGTAGCAATGATTGTTTGACATTTTGGTTAAACATCTCAAAAATTTTCAAAAGCATGATTCAAAAGTTTTAGATAGTAAAAGGGAATGAGAAAAATTTTTTTATACCTTCTTCTTCCTGTTTATGTTGCTTCTATTGTTCTGAAAGTATGGAAGACTTCGTTCTCGCCATTTCCTGAATAGGTTTTTGTATTTAGAAAACTAATGAGAGAAAACGAGGAAAAAACATTGCAATTGTCGTTCAACAGAAACATAAAGTTCCAAAACAACGATGATTTCAAAAATATGAAATAATCAACTTAAAATGGAAATCGATTGTTTGAAGTATTTTCAAACACGTTTGCAGTGAAATAAGTGACGCCTACAACTAGGGTTTGGAGGTCTTCTTCTTTGGATATCTTCTTTTCGAAATGGAATATATCGTCGATGCAGAGTATAAGTTCCAATCAAATAGTTATTCTAAGGAAACTATTCAAAAATCTAACCTAACCGCTTCTTTTTCGCTGCATGCAATCTCAATCGCGAAAAGCGCCTTTTTCTTCATCAGTTTCTTGATTTGGAAGATGAGTCCAAGCGTTTTTTGAATATATCCATATCGGCTGACGTCTTCGCTGGCTTTATATGAATAAGGCGACAACTTAGAAAGGGGCAAATTGGTCTTTTCAGGTACCCATAAGTGTGAGAGGGACCTTTGACTGCATGATTTTTTTTTTGTGGACTGTTAGCAACAAAGTTATGTTATGAGGGACCTCCGGCCAAAGCCCCCTAAAAATAATATACACATCTTCTTCAAAATTACAGATTCTCTTTATAATTCCAAATTCCTATGCACATATTTAACTTCAGTCATCTATAAAAATGCAAGGCATATATATGATTCTTATGCATTCTTTCTATCCAGTAAAAATATTTACTTGCCAAACCTAGTTGGGTCAGGCCGACTTATAAGTCAATCAGGTGGGTCAATTGGGTTTCATCTTAAAAATCAACCAAAGCTAGTTTAACCCAATGTAGTCAATTAGTATATGGCAAGGTTGAGTTGGACAGGTTCTTAGTGCTAGGAAATTTATGCTTTGCATCATATGCCTAATAATTTCTTCAAATTCTTTTTTTTTTCAACTATGTTTAAGAGTGTTTTAGATATTGATTCATGGGAGGGACCCAAATTATGTTACTTAGATATATGGGGAGGAGGGCAAATGAAAAGGCCGGTTGGAGTTTGATCTGTTAGATATCGATGTAGGACTACTTCATTTAGCTATTGGTCAACGTCCTTGGGCATAAAAAAAAACCCGGTTATTTGCATGTTAATGTAATGTCTAAGTTTGGAAAACCAGTTGAACTTGGAAAGTCATCTCTTTGAAAACATACACTTTTTTTTTTGGTAGAAGAAAATATACTCACTCAACTTTTCGTGAAAAGAAAAAACCTTAGATGATTTTTGCTGGGTATTCATTTAGGGTTTGCTTTGAGTCACCTATGAGTTTAGTCGACCATGTCTATGTACTCACTTAAGTTTTCGTGAAAAAAAAAACTTGGATGATTCTTGCCGGGTATTCATTTGGGGTTTGCTTTGAGTCACCTATGAGTTTAGTCGACCATGTCTAACTTTCTTAGACAAATTGAGTTTTGAGACTATGGTCCAAAGTGTGGTGAAATTCAGCCCGGCCTAGACTGGACAAGCCACCAACTAATATATCCATCATTCATGTAGGCAGGCCCCACAATTTGACTGGGCCATCCATAATTTTGCAAGCAATTGTTGGAAGTAGGTGGGCCTTCCAAATAAGTTTTCAAAACTTTTGAACCTCTTAACTCAGAGATCAGACACCCAAAAGGCCAAGAACCCATCCCCAAGATCTAAGACCCTTATCTCATGTATTAAGATCATAGACCTATCAGCAGAGGACAAATCTGAACATGCACAAACAAGCAAAAAAGATCTACTGACATAATTGATGTAGATCTATACCCGAGGAACTCGGTTGTGCTCAAATTGAGAAGTTGATGTTTTTTATTCTGTGAAATCCTTTCGCAGTTGTGATCTCCTAGGACTTGCGATCTTCCACGCTATGACCCTCTCGTAGAGAACTTCTCAAAGAGAATGGAAGGATCTCAAGTTGAGAAGAGAATCCTAGGCACTCAAGTGGGGAAACCTGAGGAGAAAAGAGAAGGAGAGGAAAGACACTTATTGGATGTCCAACAATATTGGGCATGCAACACCCACTGGACATCCAGTCCTAGGCCCTCTATTTATAATTTTTGGTACTCCCTCTCTTAATGCACTTAGAAGTTTCACTTCGAATTCTCTTATGTATCCTACTCTTCCTTTCCTTATGAGTTCCAATTGGAATAAAACTTTATCTTCCTTAGGGCTTGCGTGAGGACCACTAAGGATTCCTTAGATCCGGCTCCAACTGAAGCATCTGAACCCCACATCTCATGTGAACTCTGGACCTATAGTTAAGTGCAAATAACTCAACTATATAAATGCAATTGTTCTCCAGTCTTATTAATTTTACAAGAAGACCCTAAACTTTCCAATTACTGTAAGCAGCCCCTTCCGACAATTATATCCATTGATCCATTGGAATCAAACTATCAAACCAAATTGGATCCACCTCTTATTATCTTTATGACCCAATTAGTCACACTGATCATTGATACCATCTGATTTACTCTTAATCAAGGTGGGTGCGCACTTACCGATGATTAATTCCATTAATCGGCACAAGGGGATATTTTCCTTTTAGAAAGCAGATTCAATCTTGAGAATATTTGTTCCCACAGTCCCACCACCATCTACCCAAGATACAGAGGTGTTGACCTATAATTAGCCTCACTCATTGGTAAGTTAAAGTAAATGCATAGCAGAAACTTGAGTCCATTACTCTCTCGCGATTGAGAGCCTATTGCCTAGAAATTATGAGAGCATTCTTTAAACAGAGACAATATTTGGTTGAAGGTGCTACTCGTGGTCCTTCAACACATCCAATGTATTAGCACAACAATACAGAGTCTTCCACTCTAATGGTCGAGACAAACCACAGTATCTCATAGTAATTACAGTGCTACAACCTTTTCAGATGAGGTGCCCAGTCTCATCACTGGTTGTGAAATACTTCAAATATGAGAGCTGTGATCTATGTCTCTTGCATGTGAATCTCATCCACACACATGGATCACATTTAATATACTTAGGGGCTCATGTTCATCTCATGAGTAATTATGTCATTTTGTATTTCTTATGTGTAACTATTAAATGAAATCTCATTAATCTCATGAATGAAGAATGAAATTATAAATTAATTAAGATAATAAATGAATTTATTCACATCATCCACTGGATTAAGAACATGCAATCTAACAATCTCCCACTTGGACTCAATTCAAGTCGGGATTACATATCACGCACATCCCATCTATATGCCGCTCAAAGACTTTGGTACTCAAAGAGTTACTAAACGGACCTACAAGATTATCCGCAGATGAAATATTGGTAACATCAATGTCACCCCTCTGCACAATCTCTCTGGCTAGATGATATTTCTCTATACATGTTTTTGGCTTTTATGGCTTCTTGGTTCCTTGTATTGAGCAGCTGCCCTTCTACTAACACAGACGACTGTGGGTGGCTGTCGCACCAATGGTACCACCCCAAGTTCCTAGAGAAACCTGTTGAGCCATACTGCTTCCTTGGCTGCTTCACAAGCCGCTACATATTCAGCTTGCAAGGTGGAATCAGCAGTACAATCCTGTTTGACACCTCTCCAACTGATGGCTCCTTCGCCAAGCAATAACACGTACCCAGAGGTAGACTTCCTGGAATCCTTATCTGATATGAAGTCAAAGTCTGTGTATCCAAATGGAATCAACTCATCACTGTCGTAAATTAATATGTAATCTCTAGTCCTTCACAAGTATTTGAGAATGCACTTTACGGAAGACCTGGGTTTGATTGATATCTACTGACTAGGCCCACTGCATGACAAATAACCAGACTAGTAAATAGCACAACATATATGAGGCTACCAACAGCCGAAGCATATGGTACCACCTTCATTTGCTCATTTTCCTCATGTCTTAGGACACTGATCCCTAAAAAGGTGCACTCAATGCCTGAAGGGAGTAATACCCTTCTTAGAGTTCTGCATAGCAAATCATACCGGTACCTTATCTATGTAAGTAGCTTGAGATAAGCCAATCATCCTGGTTTTTTTGTCTCGATAAAGCTTGATCCCTATGATGTAGTTGGCTTCTCACAAGTCCTTCATATCAAACGTTTGTGCCAACCAAACTTTAACCGTTGACAACATCTTTATATCACTCCCAATGAGAAGGATGTCATTAACATATAAAACCAGGAAAACTACCCTACCTCCTTCACTAGGGCTAGCAAAATGTGGCCCGACCCGATAACCCGACCCTAACCCGACCCGTTTCTAGCCCGCCAAACCCAGTCCGCCACATATACGGTCGGCCACAGGTCAGGATTTGCTGGCCCGTATAGAAACGGGTCGGGTTAGGGTCGGCCTGCCTAGTTGACCCGTTTAACTTAAGTCTCAGGCTCTTAGCCTCTTACCTACTTGAGAAATATGTAGAGTTTTTCCATTTCAAATCTTAATGAGTTTCCTTGATCTTAGCCAAGAAGAGATCGAGAAAGATATGCAATCTTAATGACGTTCCAATTTCCTAATTTTTCGATAATTAGCAGTTTTCATTATTAGCAAATCATAATCTCTTAAGAATCATTCGGGCTACAAGTATATTCTTCTTTACAAGTCTACCATAGATGTTACAATTCTACTGCTGCATCTTCAAACTCAACGCACGGTCTTCAAGTCCCAAGCCTCCTACGTTGAAACTTACAAGTTTGCAAGTTCTCTTCAAGTTTCTCTGCAACTACAGGTTTCAAAAGTTTTTTTAAGTGTTCCAACTTTCCTGTATTCTTTTTTAAAGTATGAAAAGTGTCAAGTTCTGTATGCATGTTTTAGTGTGAAAGTGTCAAGTTCTCTTCAAGTTTCCCTATCTTTTCTATATGTTTTTCTTACTTTCCACACACTTTTCACATTCAATGATTGCCAGAGCTTTTGTGTTTTAATGTTCTACAAACCTTCTTGCAAGTAAGCATTCATATATAAAGTCCTCTTTTCTCTAATTAAAACAATGAAAAAAGTAATTAAAGAAGAAGAGAAAGAATAAAAAGAAGAGGAAAGAACATGGTGGGTAAGATGAAGAAGAGGAAAGACCATAGTGGGCTTTGACATGAAGATGAAGGGGAAAAAAACTAACTAAGGTGGAGAAAAAGAACCATCGTACCATATGGGTGATATGGCCACATGGGTAGGAACTAGTAGTAAAAGTAGTATGGTGGGTTGTTCACTTGTTCATGGGTAGGAGCAAGTTCTGACATTGGTGACATGGAAAGGAGGAAGAAGAAGAAGTGGGTTCTTATTTCTAACATTTGTAGGATTTAATATTCTATTACTTTTCTAAACATACCACAAAGTCTAAATGCTTGTCAATGTTTGAAGTAAATTTGATGGCTAGCGTCTTTTCCTTTCTATATATTATTTTTTAGATAAAACAATGCACATAGAAGTGAATAGGTGTAGTGGTTTAGTTGTCATTTGAAAGAAAATGGGTCTTGAATACGAATCTCGTCAACCTTCACTTTTTTATAAGGCTCAAAATTAGTTAAAAAGATGACCGACTATGGTCAGGTCAGGCCAGGCTGACATGAACCATATTTATTACGGGTTAGCCCGACCCAAAGTTTAATGGGTGTGGGTTGCAGACGGGTCGGTCACGGGTTGGGGGTCTAAAGGGCAGATCCATCTATAACCCGACCCGAATTAGCTTGACCCGGCCCGTTTGCCAGCCCTATCCTTCACCCTTTATGTACACATGACTCATCTAGGTCTTGATTAAAACCAAACAATTTCATTGTCTAATGGATGTTCCAACTTTGAGACGTCTGCTTCAGTCCATAAATAGACTTCTGCAGTTTGCAAACTCGTCTGGCTACATCATAGAGATGTCTTTTTCAAGAAGGCTATTAAGAATTGTCGTATTGACATCCATTTGCCAAATCTTGCAGTCGAGACTTACCACAATGGATAAGAGTATCCGAATGGACTTAGGCATGGATACCGACGAAAAAATCTCCTTGCAATAAGCCTAACCTTAAAGGTTTCTACTCTTCCGTCTGGTCCTCCTTTTCTCTTGTAGACCCACTTGCACCGAATAGGTTTAATACTGATATGCAAGTCCACGAGTTTCCAAACTTGATTAGAGTACATGGACTTCATCTCAGCTTTCATAGCTTCTTGCCAGCGTCCCAAAACCTTGTCAGCAATAGCCGCATCATAGTTACAGGGATTTTGTTCATGCTCCTTCAAGATTGCCTCATAAGACTCTCTTACCAACATGAACTTGTTAAGTGGCCTAACAATCCTCCCACTATGGCGAGGTTTCGGTGTAACAACAGGATTAGGTAAGGGTGGGATTCTCCTCAATTTCGGTTCTGACTTGACTTGGAATTATTTGCTCTTAAATCTCTTCAAGGAAAGCCCAGTCTAAGACTCTTTGGTCAATCATAAAATCTTCCTCTATAAAAACTGCATTAGTGCTAACTAACACCTTCTGCTCTTTGGGATTATAGAATAGCCAACCTTTAGTTGCCTCTGGATATCCTACAAAAGTGCATACTTCCAACTTCTATTCCGTCTTATTTGTCTTAACCATTAGCACATATCCTGGACAAACCTAAATATATAAATGCTGCAGACTAGGCTTTTGCCCAGACCACAACTCCCGGGGAGTTTAGGTACATACTTAGATGGTAAGAGATTTAGTACGTACATCGTAATATCCAAGGCTTACCCCCAAAAGGATATGGGTAATCCTAAGAAGCTCAAGATAGACCTAACCATACCTAAAAGATTCATGTTCATTCTTTCCGCTATTCCATTATGTTGAGGCATTCCAGAACTAGACAACTGGGATAAAATCTCATTTTATGATAAGTATCCCACAAAACCAACGAAAAGTTATTCCCCTCCTCGATCCGATAGAAGAGCCTTGATACTTTTACCCAATTACTTTTCTGCTTCCGCTCGAAACTCTTTGAACTTTTCAAGAGTCTCGGACTTGCGGTGCATCAGGTATATGTATCCATACCTAAAGTAATCATCTGTGAAAGTAATGAAGTATACAAAACCACATCTTGCTCAATGAAGTATACAAAACCACATCTTGCTCTTACATTCATGGGTCCATACACATCAGTATGCACTAATTCCAATAAATATTTGGTCGTATTGCACTTAGAAGAAAATGGTCCTTTTGTCACTTTACCTTCTATACATGACTCGTAGAAAAGCATTGGTTTTACCACTGGTGAAAGCAAGATACCATCTTTCACTAGCCTGTCAATCTTATCATGGTTAATGTGACTTAGCCACAGGTGCCAAAGTTTCGTTGGTTTATATGAAAATGGCTTCCTCTTTAATGATGATCTATCTGACTTATTAACTACTTCAGTGTCATGTATCTCATACATTGTGGGAGTTAACAACCATAAGTTGTTGATTGCCTTGCCAGAACATACAAAGGAACCATTCCTCTTAATAACCACTTCAGTATTTAAGTTAACATAATAACCATTATTCACTAAACTTGATAGTGAAATTAAATTCCGCCTTAAAGACGGTACATATAAAATGTCTGACAAAATCAACTTAATATTTGAAAATATAAAACTACTATTACTGCTTACACTACCTCTGCCTTTGCTGTAGATCCCAGGTTCATAAGGATCTCGCCGCCACTAAGCCTCCTAGTTTCCTTGAACCCTTGCAGCGAATTATAGATGTCATTAGTTGCAACGGAGTCAACACACCAGGATTCTGAAGTACTAGTGCAAAACTAACTTCAGATACAAGTGACTGAATCATACCTCTGGTCTTCCTTTTAGACAGAAAGTCAGGACAATTCCGTTTCCAATGTCCTGTCATACCACAGTGGAAACACTTACCCTTAGGCTTAGCACCCGTGCCCTTATTTAACTTTGCCACACCATCAATAGGACCAGTATCCACCCTTTGGCCTTTGGGGAATGATTTCTTCTTGCTCTTGCGGCCCTTGCCTTTATGCTTGGACCTGACAAATGACTTTTCTGTCATTGGCACTAGGTTGATCCTTGATAATTCCCTCCACTACTACTGGCTGGCTAGAAAGCTCAGCCATTGTCAAGTTCATCTTGTTCATATTATAGTTCAACTTGAAGTTCTTGAAAGAATCTGGCAGCGACTCAAGGATGATATCAATTTGAGATTCAACTTGTTCAACTTAGCACTCAGGACCTTCAACTTATTCAAGGAACCCATCATCTTGAGAACATGACCCTGAACTAGGGTCCCGTCATCCATCTTAGTGGTCATTACTATTTTCGTGGTTGTTTGTCTAACATGCCTGCCCTGATCCCCAAACATTTTCTTTAAGTTATGGATAATCTCCGATGTAGTTTTACAAGAGTTATGTTGGTGCTGTAAAACACTAGACATAGATGCCAGAATATAGCACTTGGCCATATCATCATCTTTCGGCCACTTGGTATAAATGTCCTTATCCTCCTTGGGTGTATCTGGCCCAGGTATTTTAGGGTGAAAAGTGTTAAGGACATATTTATGTCCTCCAGCGGTCAAGAAATATCTAGGTTTCTTTTCCACTCCATATTGTTGGATCCTACCAACTTATTTGGATTCGGGATGGTCGCTAGGGGGACTGAAGGTGGATGAATTCATGCTAGATGTAAGGTCAGTGACCTTACTAGGTCAGTTGGGCCCAATATCAGACCCTGACCCGTTTAATTTGTTATTATTTTATTTAATCATATTTTAGATATTTAAGTGGGTTTAGATCATGAGCGAGTTTCTTTTAGCATCAGAATAGTGTCTCTGAAGTTTCGTTCGATTCCGAGTTCGTTTGATCATAGCAGGGGGTAGTTTGCAATTTAAGAAAAATTGAGTGTTTTTCCGAAATATTCCAAACGCCATGACTTTTGGGTTCGTTGGAAAGGTCTCGTCGTTTTGATGATTTTTGTCTCTTGACTCATCGCGATCCGGCGAACAGAAACCCTTCAAGTGGTCCATTCTTTCACCGGACCCACTTAAAGGGCAAATCAGTTTTTTTCCCTTTATCTTCTTCTTAAACAAGGTTAACCCTAATTCCATTCGTTATTCTCTGCAACGAAGAACAACCGCAGTCCATTTCTTCTTATTCTTCCTTTCTCAAGCCAGAACTCCGCCCTAGAAGATCCAACTTGAAGATCCAATCCGTTAGTATTCATTTTATCGATCCCCTCTTTCTTCCGGTATCGAATTGGTAAGATTTCTCACAACTTCATCTTGTCAATCAAATTCATTTCAGATTAGATTTAGTCTTTTCTTGATTCTTTTCCTTCCTTTCTTCTTTTTGGCTTCTTACACAGTGTTTTATCTGGTTAGATTGTGGATTTGAGGGTAGAAAGGCTTCTCCTCGAATTTTACCCAATTCCAATCTTCTTCTTGGTTGAGGCAAGTAGATATGCATTTCATAATATATATGTCTGTATTGTTTTTATTGATATGGCTATGATTCTTGATATATTTCCCATTAATTCCAAGCCTGTCTGATTTTAATTACAAATTATATATTAGGTTAGGTTTTTGGATAAATTGATGATATTAGGTTGATTAGGAATTGTTTAATTTGATTTAATGAAATGGAATGTGATGTGTGGAATGAATGGGAAAGCAAGGAGGCTCATTTTCTGCAGGATAGCCATGGATTGGCTGGAGGAAAAAGGGAGCAGAAACCCATTTTCGGGCTTCAGGTTCGCTGTCCGATCGATCGGTCGCCCTGTGCGATCGATCGGATAGTGAACAATCCCCAAATTAACTGTGAGCGTTTACAAACCGATCGATCGGTCGTACAATCCGATCGATCGCTCTGTGAAAACTCTCAGCTAATTGGGAGGTACCCAGTGCGGATCGATCGGTCACACAGTCCGATCGATCGGACTGTGCACTAACTGAGAGGTGTTCAGTGCCGATCGATCGCACCTTCGGAACGATCGATCGGAGAGTGCATGCTCACTGAAACTTCGAAGGCTTGTAACTTTCAATCCGCCAGTTGGATTTTTACGTATAATATACCGTTGAAAGCTCTCGTGACGGAGAATCCAATGGTTCTGGTTTCATCACTATCGGAGGCCGGGAAGTGATGTAATTATCTGAATTAATGATTTAACTCTTGTTATTTGGGAAAGAGACTGTTTAACTTAGGTATGGGCCTTAGAGGTTGGAAACCATAAACTTACTCTCACTTGACTATTATGGGGATTAAATTCGAAGCACGTGGCTTGGTGTTCTTCGATGGGTTGTCTAGGTATTCGTGTATTACACGTAGTGTAACCGAATGCATATGGAGTTGAATTGAATGATGCTCAACATGATTGTACACCAAGGGATTTTCCTAAAAGCATCATTGATCCAATTTCCATACGTACTCTGTTAGAACACGTGGGGTACAGGGATGACACCACGTACCTAGGATTGGATAGTAATATCTCATTGACTTGTAAATTGTATCCGTTGTTACCATTCCTTGTACACTCTCTTGGCATAAAATATTTAATTATATATGAAACATAAATTCTTATAGAATTTAGGACTTGGACCTGACTTAGAGTGTACCATAGGAACCTGTGTCTTGTATTGATAAACATGACTGGCTAGCAATGAAAGGGATTATCACATGGATCGCTTGTTTTGTATTATCTTGAATAAGATAATCCCTATGATCTTGTATTGTATTTAGAACTAGCCAGACTTGCTTGTCTTGTTTGTCCTTGTGTCAAAACCACTATATTATTGTTTGCATATCATGGCCATCTGCAGTTTGGGGTTTAATGACGAACCGGTTACTCGGTTGTCGGGGTGGGCAGTCGGCGTAGGACGGCGTCCATGGCGTTGAATAGCTGGGAGCGGGCTAGGACCGTGCTGTTATTCCCAGGACCGGGAGCTAGGATCCTACAAGAGCCGGACTTTGGTATCAGTAGTCCGAAGTGGATTGTTACTGGTACCCCGGGAGGTGGCTTTGGACATCCTCGGAGTCTCCCTCTTGTTCTTATTTTGCATTGCATGGATAGTGGTTATTGTTAGATGGTTGCTAGGATTCTTGTTATTGTTTCCATATATTACTCTTGCTTTATGCCTAGCTTCTCATTCCTTGTATTCACATGATTACTACTTGTCATTAATCTATATTTGATGCATGTCGTGTTTATTATGTTTTGGTTATCTATTGCTCAACATGTCGTTGACTTTGTTCCTTGGGTGCAGACACCTCAGGTGAGTATTACTACTTCTATGAAGAGCAGGCCGGTGAGGAGATCCCAGAGGATCTCCAACCAGCAGAGGAGGAGCGAGAGTGGCGTGCCGATGACGTAGAGTAGCGTCATCATTCCTGGCACGAGAGTGACTCATTGGGACATCATTGGATTTTTACTTATTCATTTATTTACCTCGTTGGAACTTTCACTTCAATTACTCTATTTTCTTTTATTGGCCTTGTTATTGGGATGGCCAATGTAATAAATAACTTGACTCTTAGTTTTGTTTATTTATCTTTTTACAACTTAAACTTAATGAGAATTATGATTCACTGTTGATATTCCATATGCCTAGAGTTCTATGAACTCAATGTTTATTGTATTAAAAGAGGCTTGAAATATTTTATCCTCGCCGTGGACTTACGATCCGTGGGCCCAAAGGACAAAAAATTTAATTAGTCCTAAAATTCACTCTCCGGATCCGGTTATTCTTTAATCGGGTTCGGGGGACGTGATACTAGAAAAACTATTGCACACAACCATACATGCAATCAATAAAATGTAAATGACATAGGTTTAGAATTCTACCAATTTTCATCGGATTCCTCTAACCATAAAAAAAATTAGAATGCATCGAAATCCTAATCCCTTAGGACATGCCTCCTTGGGGAGTGAAAATGCCCCTTAGATTGGTGCGGATCAATATAAGTCTAATAAAGGGTCTACACCGACAATCCATGATCCCCTATCACTAAGTATCATCTAATCATCTCATACTAGATAATGTATGACTCCCGATAGACTTTGGATTCTAAAGTACAAGATGCAAGTCCTTGGGGAAAATACATCATTACTTCAATTAAGCGTACGTGACCCACCGATTAGCATCGCATGACACTCGTTGCGAGCAGTGCCTCCATGGGGGAGTGCACACCCACCCCATGTCACCGAGACTATCCAAAGGAGATCTATGTCTAGTAATCAGCAAAGTAAGTGCCCTCCGTGGGGAACGACCATTTTAAGATCGCAAAAGGCACCCACCCGCATTACAATGGAAGTAGGTGGGCCTTCCAGATGGGTTTTCAAAACTTTTGACCCTCCTAGTTAGGGATCAGACACCCAAAAGGCCAAGAACCCAATCCCAAGATCTTAAACTCTTATCTCATGTATTAAGATAATAGATCAATCAGCAGAGGAAAGATATGAACATGCATAATGCACTCAAATCGAGAAGTTGATGTTCTTGATTCCGCGAAACCCTTTCGTAGTTGTAATCTCCAGACCTTGCGAACTTCCACGCTATGACCCTCTCGTAGAGAACTTCTCAAAGAGAATGGCGGGATCTCAAATTGGGAAGAAGACCCTGGCACTCAATTGGGAAAACCATAGGAGAAAAGAGAAGGAGAGGAGAGACACCTATTGGACGTCCAATAGTATTGGGCACACACACACTGGACATCCAGGCCTAGTCCCTCTATTTATAATTTTTGGAACTCCCTCTCTTAATGCACTTGGAAGTCTCACTTCCAGTTCTATTATGTATCCTACTCCTCCTTTCCTTATGAGTTCAAATTGTAATAAAACTTCCTCTTCCTTAGGGCTAGTGTGGGGACCAATAGGGGTTCCTTTGATCTGGCTACAATTGAAGCATCTGGACCCCACATCTCAAGTGAACTTCGGACACACATTTAATTGCAAATAACTCCACTATATAAATGCAATTGTACACTAGTCTTAAGAATTTAATGAGAAGACCTTAAACTTACCAATTATTACAAGCAGGCTCCTCCATAAATAATATATATATGTATCCATTGGAATCAAACTGTCTAACCAAATTGGATCCACCTCTTATTATCCTTTTGACCCAATTGATCACACTGATCATCAATACCATTTGATTAACTCTTAATTAAGACAGGTGCGCACTTACCGACGATTAATTTCATTAATCAGCACAAGGGGATATTTATCTTTTAGAGGACAAATTCCATCTTGAGAATATTTGTTCTCACAGTTCCATCACCATTTACCCAAGCTATCGAGGTGTTGACATACAATTGGCCTCACTCATTGGTAAATTAAAGTAAATACATAGCAGAAACTTGAGTCCATTGCTCTCTCAGGATTGAGAGCCTATTGCTTGGAAATTATGTGAACATTCCTTAATCAGAGACAATTAAATTGCTACTCATGGTACTTTAGTACATTCAATGTACCAACAGAATAATCCAGAGTCTTCCACTCTGATGGTCGAGACAAACCACATTATCTCATAGTAATTTCAGTGCTACAACCTTTTTAGATGAGATGCCCAGTCTCTACACTGGTTGTGAAATACTTCAAGTATAAGAGTTGTGATCTATGCCTCATGCATGTGAATCTCATCCACACACATGGATCACATTTAATCTACTTTGGGCTCTTATTCATCTCATGTACTATCATGTCATTTTGTATTGATTATGTGCAACTATTAAATAAAATCCCATTCATATCATGAATGAAGCATGGAATTATAAATTAATTAAGATAATAAATGAATTTATTTACATCATCCACTAGATTGACGACATACAATCTAACAGCTATAACATAGATCCCTCGTGCATTATAACTTAATCATGATCTTGAATGATTTAACTGATTGTGCAGATAATGGTGCTTATCTCAGGGTGTCATCAGAGATAAGCAATGGACAGATCATTCCACATGGATTGTGATATGTAGGCAAACAATTCAAACGCAGTGAGAGATGATCTGTGTGTTTTTTCTTTATGAAACAACTCCCAGCATACACTTTTGTTACCATTTGAAAAATCAGATGTTTTAACCACTAATCTACATTACACACTACCAATATCCACCAACTGTTATGATTTACACACATCTAGGCAGGCCTCACATTAATTGGATACACACATTCTAGAATTAAAGACTTTTTAGGTTTCCTTTTATCTTTATGTTTTTATTAAAAAAAATTATCATTTCTCATTACCTAGCCACCTAAAAAGAAACTTTCTAGAGGTTTTTACCAAAAAACATCCCCTTAGAGTCACTATAGATAAAAAAGGACCCAAAACATATGTATCTACCAATGGTCCTAGGGTCCCTTTTTGGTTTAATATTTTTTTTGTTGTTGTTGTTTTGCAGAGAGCGGCAATATCCCCACTCACTCGTATACACAAGCGGAAATATCCCCATTCGTCTTCTTGTTTTTCTTTCTCCTCCTTTTTGAAACTCTTTCCATCGTTACCAACCAACTCCCTACCTGGAAAACATTTTCTTCATGATATGGGGTCCTCAACCGTTTTGAACTTGAATGCATGTGGGAACTTGTCACCTAAAGCACCTCACTCTCACATGTAGCCATCTCAACCCATCATTTTTCTCATCTTCTTTCTCCCACAACCTAAACAAACCCATTCATCTTTTTTTGAACCAAACAAATGAGCTTTTCACCCCCATTGCACATAACTCGTTTATCTCTCTTTCTTGAACCCATCTCTCTCTTATTTCTTCTTTTTCCTTCACTATTGCTCTCCCCAACCCATCTTTCTCAACATCTTTTTTCTCATCTCTCTCCACAAGCACTACCCATTGCTTCATCATCATCTCATCTCCTTCCCTTTTGCATCCCCCTTCCCCACCATTCCAATATATAGCACCTAAACCAACCGCATACCTACAACCGAGACCCATCTCTCACATTTCCCTTTCATCATAATCTTCAACATCACCCATCATCATCATTGTGTGGGGAGATTTCCAAGACACCAAGATTATGCTGATCTCGACGATTAGACGCCAATAAGCGCACCCACGTGCCGTCCAGGCACACCTCGGCAGCAGGGTCAGGGCCTTGGCCGAAATCGGCTTGACTTCGGCCGTCCATGCCGAGCTCGACTACGAAAACTGACCTCGGCTGTGTGCCTGACCTCGGCTGAGGAAGCCGGGTCGGCAGCCGGAATGAAGAAAAACCACGCTCTCGCCCCTACGTCCGCCACGTCATCGGACACGTGGCAGAGTACAGGCACGAGCCATTGGGACAGATGGGCCATCCCAGCCATCCATAATCTTCGCCAGATCCCTGACAAGGCGGCATCCAGCTGCTGTAGCCAAATCAGGGCAGGGCCCGAGGATGGATCCGATGGGACCTCAACCGCCAAAGGCTTGAGATACGATCAGGCCCAACATGACGCGCATTTAATGCGACATGGGCTGATCGGACTAGCATTAAATGCTTCGTGGGCTGTGATGGACCCGCATTTATTACTTTGTGGGCTAATGAGATCATTCCTATCAAATCAAGGGGCCCACTCCAAGATATCAGGCAAAATCCTCTATAAATAGCATGACATTCTACGACAAAGGTATGCACAAACATTCCCTCTTGAGCCGTTACTCTGTCTCACTCCTCCCTCTTCTTCCTCTGTTTAGTTCATACACTAACTTAGGCATCGGAGAGCCTTGCGCCACTCAGGCCAGGGTTCTCTGACTGTTTGTTCCTCCCCTTTCAGGCTTAAAGGCGGCTAACCTTCATCGTATGTTTGGATAAGTCCTACCAGGCACCCCTTAATCTTGTGAGTTACAGTTTTTGCACTTACAATTGGCGCCATCTGTGGGAAAGCACTAACCCATTCCTCCCAAATATCATGCCTCCGAAAGCTAAGAAACGCGGAGAATCTTCGCATGCGATGCTCCAGCTGCCGCCACCTTCGGGCCCGTCGCCAGACGCTCCCCCTCAGAGGCAGTCTGGGGCGAGGCATGGCACAGCTGCAGTCGAAGAGCGTCCGGACCCGCACCTCTTCGTCCAGATTCCGTTCCCAGAGTGACTCGAGGATTCTTCCCCGGACGAGGAAGTCATGCCTCCCCGGCGGGGCGAACGACGACAAGAGCGTCCTCAGAAGGACAAGTCCGTGGCCGTCAGCAGGTCTCACCATTCGCGTCACCTCACTGGCGATGGGGATGTCACAGCTCAGAACATCCTCATCCATGAGCAAGAGAAGTTGATCCACCAACTCCAACAACAGCTAAGAGCTGCGGGAGCGACCTCGTTGAGGCATCCTTCCGGACGCCAAGGCGAAAGGAGGGCCATTTAAAGCAAAGCGATCCCTTCCTCCCATGAGGATTTGAGGACTTATTTGGACGAAAAGCGCAGTCAGGCCCACAACGAAGGCTCGAGTACTAGCCGAAGCCGCTGTGGCCGAGACAGCCGAGCTCACAACCATCGCAGTCGAGGCCACTCGAAGCGGAAGTCAGAGACGTTGTCGCCGGAGAAGGACGACAAGCAGGAATGGCTCGACAGGCGCATCAAGCTGGCTGTCCAGTGCAACCTAGAGATGGCCGGACTTGCCCGAGACCAGCAGGATATTCGCAGCCCCGCCGATCTGGGGGTTTCCCCCTTCACGCGGGAGATCAAAGAGACTCCCATGCCCAAGAAGTTCTCCATCCCACGGTTCGTTCTCTACGACGGAGTCTCAGATCTCGCCATTCACCTCCGACACTTCTCTCAGAGGATGTCTATTTGGGGGGACGAGGGTCACCTTAACTGTAAAATCTTATCTTCTAGTCTGGACGTCCCCCTGAAGTGATTCTGCGCCCTCCCAGAGAGGTCTATCTCGAGTTAGAGACAGCTCCAGCTCTCCTTCTTGAAGAAGTTCCAAGCCTACAGTGTCGTTTCTAAGACCGATGTGATGTACTGGCCCTGAAGATGAAGCAGGGCGAGAACATTACCCAGTTCGCCAAACGATTCTGGGCGATTTACAGCCAAATCGAAGTCTCCAAAGACGAAAAGGCAGTTTTTGTTTTCCAAAATGCTATGTTGCCTGGAAACGAGCTTAGGAAAGACCTGGCCGGAGACCCTGTAACCTCCGTGCCGGCCTTGATGTCCAGGGTGAAGCGCTATAGCCCAGGAGGAAGATGATATTCGGACCCGGGAAAGCCACGGCACATGACACAAGGATAGGGCAACCAGCCCCATAAGAAGGATAAGAAGCCCCTCCGAAGAGAAGAGCCAAACCAAGCTTGGGTCTCGACCTCGGCAAAAGCCCCAGCGTCCAAATCTGGGGGCAGCAGAAAGCCCAGGCCTCCCTCCAATTCCTATCAAGCTGTGAATACCGTCTTCAAAGAGCCCATCCATCAGATCATGAATAAGATCAAGCAGCAACCATACTTCAGCTAGCCCCAACCTATGCAGGGAGATCCCTCCTCTCGTGACCATAGCAAGTTTTGCGCCTACCACAAGCAGAACGGGCACAAGACCGAAGAGTGTAGGATCCTGAAATCACACCTGGAGAAGCTAGCCAAGGAAGGCCACCTGAAGGGTTACATCAAGGCAGGAGATGCTGGCAACGGCCGAACTCATCAAAGCGCTGACGAGGACCCGGACAGCGACAAATCAGAAAAGATCATCAATGTCATTCACCTGGCACCCTCAGTGCCTTCTGCCTCCCCTAGGGGCAGCGCCCAGGCTCGTACCGAGGCCAGGCAGGCCTCTCATGGGAAGGAGGTGATGAGGGCTGAGCTCGGACCAGCGTCCAAGAGAGCACGGTGTGAGCGCCCAGCTATCTCTTTTTCGGATAAGGACCTCGAAGGAGTGCAGCTTCCCCATAACGATCCCCTGCTCCTAACATTGAAGCTGCGGGACTTCACAGTGAAGAGAATCCTCATCGACTCCTGTAGCTCGTCCAAAATCCTCTACTTCGGATGTTTCAAGAAGATGGGTCTCTCGGAAGCTGATTTAAAAGAGGCCCGTAAGCCTCTAATAGGATTCAGCACCAAACCAGTCTACCCCAAAGGAAGGATCAGTCTGGAGACTAGGGTGGGCGGAGCCTCGGTGATGACTGACTTCCTGGTAGTGGATGCCCCCTCCCCCTATAATGCTATTATGGGAAGGACATGGCTCCACAACATGGAAGCAGTTCCCTCCATTTTCCACCTGAAGCTGAAGTTCTTGCTTGAGAACAAGGAGGGCAAGATGGAAGTGATCACTGTGGATGGGGATTAGCAGCTGGCCAAGCAATGCATGATGGCCGCAGTCCCTGGGGAGAAAGAGCCAGGGCAAGTGCATATGGCAGAACTCGAAAGGGAGCTGGACGAAATCGGTCGGGATCCTGAGAAGAAGAGCATCGAGGATCTAGCAGAAGTCAGGATCGATCCACTCGACCCAGTCAGATTCTTCCTACTCGGCAGCTAGCTTCCTGACCCCGAGAGAACCGAGCTCTCGAAATTCTCGATGCAGAACAGGGATGTCTTCGCATGGACTCCGACCGAAATGCCTGGGATCGGCCCTGAAGTTATGTGCCACAAGCTTAACGTAGATCCCAGCCACAAGCCAGTGGTGCAGAAGGCCCGCAGAATGGGGTTGTAGCAGACAGAAGTCGTAGTCGAGGAGGTCGACAGGTTATTGGAGGCTGGCGCGATCAGGGAAGTCCAATACCCGGTCTGGCTAGCTAATACTGTGGTGGTTAAGAAGAAAACCGGCAAGGGGAGGATGTGCGTCGATTTCACCGACCTCAACAAAGCTTGCCCGAAGGACAGCTTCCCACTTCCAAAGATTGATCAAATGATCGATGCCACCGCTGGCCACGACAGGATGAGCTTCCTCGATGCTTATCGAGGCTACCACCAGATCCCGATGTTCAAGCCGGACGAGGAGAAGACTGCATTCATAACCCCCCGCGGCACTTATTGTTACAAGGTGATGCCCTTTGGATTGAAGAATGCGGGGGCAACCTACTAGCGTCTCGTCACGAAGATGTTTCCGTCTTAGCTCGGCAAAACTGTCGAAGTCTACATCGACGACATGGTTGTCAAACCCAAGCAGTCCCACGACCACCTGGCGGACTTGGCTCAGGTCTTCAGCTTCCTCCGAGAGTTCAAGCTCAAATTGAACGCCTCCAAATACGCTTTCGGTGTCGCTTCCGGCAAATTCCTTAGGAGTCTAGTGACACGGAGGGGGATAGAAGCCAATCCGGACCAAATCACGGCGATCTTGGGAATCCAGAGCCCGACTACTACCAAGGAGGTCCAAAAGCTAACTGGCATGGCCGCAGCACTCAACCGATTCATCAGCAAATCATCAGATAAGTGCCGGCCTTTCTTTCAACTCTTAAGGAAAAATTTAAAATTTCAATGGACCCCTGAGTGCGACCAAGCATTGCAAGCACTCAAAACTTACCTATCTTCACCACCTTTGCTCTCTACCCCAACTAAGGGGGAGATGTTATATCTGTATCTCGCGGTCTCGGATCACGCGGTGAGCTCCGTCCTCGTTAGAAAGGACGATGAAATGCAAAAACCAATCTATTATACGAGCAAGATCCTCCTTGATGCCGAGACCAGATACCTTTTGCTCGAGAAGCTCGCGCTGGCACTCATCAGTGCCTCCCGCAAGCTTTCTCACTATTTTCAATCCCACACCATTGTGGTTATTACGGAGCACCCACTCCGATCCATCTTCAAAAAAGCTGACTTTTCAGGAAGAATCTCAAAGTGGGCAGTCGAATTGGGGCAGCATGACATTCAATACCGACCCAGGACTGCGATCAAGGCCCAGATTTTGGCAGATTTCATTGTTGAGTTCGTTTCTCCGAGCTCGGCTTCGACCCAGCCCGGCACCGAACTTGGGGGCATAGGGCCTGAGAATGAAGTCACTGAGGCCGGCAAACTACCCCAGAGCCAAGACCTTAACTCGGCATGGAGAGTCTTCGTCGACGGCTCGTCTACCTCCACGAGAGCCGGGGCGGGCATAGTCCTCCAATCGCCGGAAGGATTGGTCATAGAACAAGCTTTGACCTCGGACTTCAAAGCAACAAATAACGAAGCTGAGTACGAGGCCCTCATTACAGGACTGAACAGCGCCCGAATCCTCGGAGCCCAGCAACTGGTGGTCTTCAGCGATTCACAATTGGTAACTGGCCAGCTAACTGGAGACTACCAAGCCCAGGACGACAGGATGGAGGCCTACTTAGCCCTCGTCAGGAAACTGCTCGCTCATTTCCAGACAGCAGAGGTCAGACAGATCTCCCGAGATACTAACACGCATGCTGATGCGCTCGCAAACCTGGCCTCCGCTGTCGAAGCAGGAAAGAAAAGAACTGTCGAGGTCGGGTCGATACCAAGATCAAGCTTAGAGCTCCATCCACCTCGGCAGGTTTTGTGCCTTGATCTCGGCCCAAGTTGGATGGACCCGATCATTTCCTACCTCAAGGACGATCAGCTCCCCGAAGACAAGAATGAGGCTCACCGGATCAGACTCAAGGCAGCTCGATTCTGGCTATCCCCCGAAGGGAAGCTCTACAGAAAATCCTATACCGGTCCCTACCTCCAATGCATTCATCCGAGCAAGGTTGACGACTTTTTGTACGAGATCCACGAAGGAATCTGCGGAAGCCACATCGGAGGACAATCGCTGGCATACCGAGCTATAAGCCAAGGTTAGTGGTGGCCATATATGTAGAAGGACGCACAGGTATATGCCAGGAAGTGCGAAAAGTGCCAGAAGTTCTCCCATTCCCTTCATCAGCCAACGCAGGACCTGAGCCCCCTCTCTAGCCCGTGACCCTTCGCCCAATGGGGACTGGACATTGTTGGACCTCTCCACCGGGCTCCAGGAAACAAAAGATGGCTGATTGTCGCCACGGATTATTTCACGAAGTGGGTAGAAGCCGAACCACTATCCTCCATCACCGAGAGGGATTCCAAGAATTTCGTATGGAAGAATATCATTACAAGGTTCGGCATCCTCAGGACCCTGATCTCAGACAACGGGACTCAGTTCGACTCTAATTTCTTCAGAGACTTCTGCCAAAGGCATGGCATCAGAAACCACTACTCCACCCCGGCGTACCCGCAAAGCAATGGACAGGCCAAAATTTCTAACAGAGTACTACTAGACGGCTTGAAAAAGCGACTGGACAGGGCGAAAGGAAGATGGGTAGAGGAGCTCCCTAGCGTGTTATGGGCGTACAGGACAACCCCGAGGCGTTCCACTTTGGCAACACCTTTCTCTTTGGCCTATCGGATGGAAGCGGTCATTCCCTTGGAAATTGGTCTCCCTACCCTGAGAACAGAGCTTGTCGACCAAGGCCGAAACGAGATGAACCTGGCAATGGAGCCGGCCCTAGCCGATGAGCGCCGTGAAGCAGCGGCCATACGACTGGCCGACTACCAGCAACGGCTAGCCAGAGGGGACAATGAAAGAATCAAGGAGAGGAGTTTCTCAGTAGGAGAACTGGTCCTGAATAAGACCCTCCCGGCTGACAGGGATCCAAACGAAGGCAAACTAGCCCCGAACTGGCACAGCCCGTTCAGGGTGGTTTCGGTAGGAGGGTGATCTTCATACAAGCTAGAGGACATGGAAGGCAGGTGGTTGCCGAGACCATGGAATGCATCCCACCTAAAGAAGCTCTTTTTCTAAGAGATGTAGTGAAAATTTTATGATCAATAAAAGGAGCCTTCGCCTTGTCATCAATTTGTGCCACCTTATCGGAGTTCAACAACATGGGTTCATACACCCTGGGACTGACCTCAGGTTCATACACCCAGGCTTCCTAAAACTTTGGGTTCACGCACCCAGGGACTGACTTAGGGTTCATACACCCAGTCGCTCCTAAAACTCTGGGTTCATACACCCCGGGACTGACCTCGGGTTCATACACCCAGGCTTCCCAAAACTTTGGGTTCACGCACCCAGGGACTGACTTAGGGTTTATACACCCAGTCGCTCCCAAAACTTTGGAGTCATATCCCCCGAGACCGATCCCGGGCAGTGGCTCGCACAGCCGAGTTCCTTAAAATTCTGGGTTCACCTCGGCTGATGGCTGCCTCCTCAGACAGCAGAAAAAGCAGTGTAAATACAGAAAAAGTAGTGCAAGCACAGACATGTAGAAAAGCAGTGCAAGTACAGAACAAGCAGTAGAAAAACACAGTCCATTTGAGATTGGAACGAACTTCATTCTTTATTGATTTTAAATTCACCATTACATGGGTTGAAGAAAAACAAAGAAAGATACAGTAAGGAGGCTCGCAGTCCTCTAAAAACAAAAAAAGAGGGGAAGCTTGGAGATTCTGATCTTCATTGGTCCTCAGCTCGGAGGCTTCTTGATTTGGTCCTCAGTGCCAAGAGCTCTGCAATACCCTGTGGTTAGTCAAACCAAAGTTCGCAAACAAACTAAAGCTCCTAGTCCACTGCAGATGCTTGGATCGCCACAGAACCAAGTCTGCAACCAACTCCCAGCCGCATCGACAAGAGTTAATCTCCTCGCAGCCGCATAGACGGGAGTTGGTCGTGGACCCGCGTTCAGAGAGCGCGTGGTCCATGGCGACCAGATTCAGAGAGAGCGCAGACCACGACCGCCAGGGACAGTCCCTCCCGGAGGGAGTTGTGTTCATTCGCAGAAAGTTCACTCAGAACGAAGACTCCTAAACAACTCCTAAAGGATGAAACTGTCAGAATATCAGGCAGAGGCAGACGGATCCTCACGGCTGTAAAGGACAAGAGGGGGGCTACTAGTTTGGTTCCTTTTCTCTCTTATTTGGCAGGCTTACCGCCCCTATTTATAGGAGGAAGAAGGGCTCAGTACTCAAGGGCCTATTAATGGGGAGAGGTCTCCCATGCCTCGGGTGGAGCGCACGTTTCCTATGAATTAATTGACGGATCCGATGGTGACAGGTGGAGCCATCTGCTCGCTTTCCGCATTGATCATGTCGCTGTACTTATTACTATTTATGAGCCTCGGAATGCGAGATATCAGGACGGATAACCATGAAGACCGCTAGGTATCCTCTTTCTAACTCAGACAACTCATACCACAGCATTCAGCCGAACTCAAAAAGAAAAGACAGGGAACTCAATTGAACAATTTGGCTTTTCATTCAAAGGGAAGAAGATTACAAGTTGACTCACTTTACATTTCAAAAGATAAAAAGACTTCAATTGAAAGCAGGAAATACAGTGTATTCAAAAGCTGCAGGGACTCCGGCGACTTGGTCAGCATCCTCACTGCCTCTCCGGAGGACCAGCGGTCTCAGCAGCAGCCGCGACCGTCTCTGGAGCATCGCCAGCAGGAGGGATAGACAGAGCGTCGCCCGCAGGAGGGATAGATGGAGCACCATCCAAGAGAGTGTCAGCAGCAGGGACTTCGATCCTGGGACTCTCGGGCAGTGGGGCAGAACTCGGCTCAGGTTTCGGGCCTGAATACTTCGGTAGGTTCTGGTAGATCAGGTGATCTTCAGAAATCCCCGCCTCTTTCTAGTGCAACCCGGCAACCCTCCTCGAACAGAATGGAGGTTATCTCCTCCACCTGCCTTTCATACTCCTCCTTGGCCCGGTCCACTTCCTTCTAGAAGGCGGCGTGGGCTTCGGCCTGCAGTGAAGACTTGAGATCGGCATTCTCCTTCTGTAGCCGCTCCACTTCGGCACGCTGAGCTGTCAGTTCGGCGTTTTCCCTCTGCAGCCTCTCCATTTCGGCACGATTAACGGCCAGTTCGACACGCTGCCTCGACGACTCTGCCGCCGACTCTGCCTTCAGTTTTTCCAGATCAGTCTCCAACTCGACCGACCTCTTCGTCTTCACCCGAATCTCACCCCTCAACTGGTGGGTCATCGACGTGAGATCGGTAATGCTGGCCAGTGTCACCTCCAGCTGTGCATTCAGCTCGGTGTTGCTCTTCTTCAAGTCCGCCAGCTCCTTCCTGAGCTTCTCCCTCTCGGACTCCAGTTGAGTAATCCTGGAGACGTTTTTGTCGCTCCTTTCTAACACCAGCTGGAGCCTTTGGACATTCTGCAAAGGAGAACGGATTAGACAAAGAGCAGCCAGAACCAAATCCATCAGATATCACTACACCATTTCAGGAAATACCAAACGGTCCAAAACTGTTACTAAAAAAATTTGTAACGGTTTTTTTGGGTTACAGTTTGGGCGTTTCTAATCTGTTACGGTTGTAAACCGTTACAAACATATTAATTGTAACGCTTTATTTCCGTTACTGAAATTAGTTCCTAACGGTTTTAATACTCATTTGTGTTAATAATTTTTAATAAAACAGTAACAGTTTCGCAAGTTTTGTAACGGTAGTTTACACTTAAATATTAGTAACGGTTTTGTAAGCTCTGTAACGATTTTTGTGCCAAATTTTTGTTACTGATTCATAACATTCCTAACGGTTGTGAAATCTTTTGTAACGTTTTTGAAGTGTTACTATTCGCACAAATTAGTAACGGTTTATAACCGTTACAAAACTGTTTTATATGTAAAAAAAAAAATATCCAAAAACCACCCCTGAATATCGAACCTATTGCATATATAAAAATGCCCTTTTACACGGTTCAAACATTAACTAGAAATCTCACAGACTCACACTTACACCCAATCAAATAATTTTATTAAAAGATAACATCACCAAAAGAACATATTGATAGAAGTGTAAGACCTGATAAATTTACATTTGTTGGGTGCTTCTGGGATGCAAATATGGAGGATTCTTGGAGTAAGGAAAGAAGAATTTTTATTATACTTTTAGAGAGTCTGGAGTTAACCTATTGGTGGAGCACTATGTTTGTATGATGTATATATTATAGCAACAAATCAGGTACGTTATATTAGTAATGCAATGGGTGACCGATCACTTGAATGAATCATTTGCCAAGAGCAAGCAAAGATTCTACATGCACTTGAGCTCTTCGAATAGCTTAAGGAGGGGAAAAGAAAACGACGATGGAGTTGGAGGAGAAGAGGTATGTTTGGAATTACAAATATCATAACACAGTAATGGAAAAATAGCACATTCTGAAACCCTCTGCTAGGAGTAGGCATGGTGATATAGAGAATAAAGAACCCATCTTTCTAGTCATAAAAAGTTGTGAATGAAGACACTGCAATATGGTGATGGGTTTAGGGTGAGGTGAGATGCTAATCCATGCATTTGTATCATGCATCACACATGGCAGAGAAAGTAATGATTGTGCTCAACATTGTCCTCAGCATAAATGACTTGAGGGAAAAAGTAGTTTTATAAACAAACAATAGCATGACATCTAAGTTTTCCGGCATAGACGAGTGTAGGAGAACTAATTGCATCAAGACAATTTCATCATTCTCTGTGATGTCCCCTTTTAACTCATATGAATAGAAAGACTTCAGTATGTTCTCAGCATCCAATACCTTTTTCAAGTGACACCCCACATTGTCTACAGGGTATATGTACAAATTACTATATTAAAAACAAGAAGCCATCTAAAAAACTTTTCCATATAAAAAACTTTACTTTGCAGGAAATACAACATCAAGTTTGATTTCGGTCATACCAAGCCACACGAGTTTTTACAAACCTAAACCCTCTGCCCTAGAAGCTAAATCCATAATGAAATACCTAAAACTCACAACTCTATAAGTAAAACAATGAATGATGGATGATGACTAAAATGACACATACTAAGTTGGTACTAAACAAACATAGCAGTGAACATCAAAAACACCAAAAATCCATAAGGGTTTGCATCAATATCTAAACCTGATCATGAAAACAATGTGACATTCAAACCAAAACATGAGATTTTAATAACAAGTCCAATACTTACATCTGAAACTGATATAATTCCCAGTCCACTGGGTCCAAATCCTTCCTCAATCTTCACTGACAAGTCGGCATCCTTATCCTGTCATTTTTCATCAAAACCCACCAAATAGAAAAAGCAAAAAAATAAGAATCCAAATTACAAACCCCAAAAACAAGAAGCAATTCATGAGCAAAAAGAAATTTAACAAAAAGAAGCAGTTCATGAGCAAATCATTCACCCTATTTTTGTTTGTTAAATTCACATCTGGTTATCACGTGGCTGCACCTAATATGTTCTATTACTTTATTTTTCATATAACAAATTGACTCCACAAATAGGGAAATGTACTTTTTCGCATTATCGAGAGACCCAAAGATGGGTGACCCCCTATGTAAAAATCTTATGTCACTTGCAATGTTATCTTTGTTGAACACAAGGAGGAAGAGCAAGAGCAACACAAGGTGCGTTGGGTCGTATTTTTACTGCTGAACTAACCTTTACTTTTTTTGGTTCTCAGGAGGCACTGTCACAACAGACTCAGTTGGACCAAGCTGCTGCAACAGACTCTTTCAATGCTCTTCCTCTGTTCTTCCCTCTGTTAGATTTCCCAGCCATTTTCACCCCCGAAACATTTAAAAAATTTTCTAATGTAAAAGATTTCTCGAAATTTCGGCATAGTCTCCCCTGTACGTGTGACATTTAATTTTTTTTTACAACCTGCTAAGTACCTGTACATGACAAAAAAACACTTCATATAAACAACACTTCATTTGGATCCAGATGATCAGCCCAATATCCCTTCAATACAAATTTGTTGCATCATAAACAGGGCTGCTTATAAAACAACTAAAAAACAATAATGATCTGTCAATGCAAAAGAAAATAAGAACATGGGCATAAAACATGTTGTATTGACAATCCCAAGCAATTCATTGAAGAAGTACACTCAATTGTTTTTAGATGACTCTTTAAGTTCAACTGGAAAATACAATCTAAAGTTCAATCTCTCCATATGCTTACCAAGGAAGCCAATGAAGTGACAAAGGCATAAACTAAAATGTTTAAAGTGGTACTTCCAAGATGATTCATTGATACAACACAAAAAATAGGAGCTCAAGTGGTAATTATGGTTAATGCACTAAATTAAATGGGGCTGTAAACAATGTAGTTAATTGCGTGTAAAGTGTACAGTAACAGTTTCAATGACAGATTAAACTGAACCTGAGATGTCAAATGAGATAGGAAAAATGTGAGAAAGGGATTAATCATCACCTAGTAGGGATAGAACGAGAGATTCAAGAGGGAGGGGTGTACCTGGTGCAGGGGAGGCGTCGAGATCTCCTCTTCTTCTCCTCCCTTCTCCGCCCCTCCTCCATCCTCTCCGACCACCCCTCGCGACTCCGGCGACGAAACCCTAATCCCTGGCCCCCTCCACGAAGGCGCCACCCAGCTCTCCCTCGCTGACTCCGATTTCGTCCTCTCCCCTCTCATTTCCGCCGCCTCCTCCGGCTTCTTCAAGATCGCCGATCCCGCTGTCGATTGCATCCAGAAGCTCGTCGCCTACGGCCTGATTCGCGGCGAGGCAGATCCTTCCGGCGGCCCCGATGCCAAGCTCCTCTTCCGCCTCATGGAGTCCGTCTGCAAGTGCCACGACCTCGGCGATGTTCCGGCGGATGGAGGCCGACTCTTCTGTGAGAGAGAGAGAGGGGGGGAACGAAAGAAATGAGAGGAGACGAGGAATAAGAACGAAAAGGGAGGGTAGAGCGCGGGAGTGGAAAAAAAAGTGGGAAGGAGTTTTGGGTCGCCAAAGGCTTATATTCTGTTAGTAAAAATTAATGTAACACTTTAAAATCAATATTAACGCCCCTAAAACGTTAGGAAATTAATTACACTTAAAAACCGTTACTTACCAAATACCTTGAGCGTTACTAATATCCTATTTTGGTGTAGTGTATGCGTCAGGAATACTTACTAGGAGAGCGGCCTGAATCGCCGATGCCAGCAGATTCTCGTTGTCAGACTTTGCATGCCGCTCCATATCGCGCGGGAGGGCGCAGGCTTTGGCGATAGCCCCGATGACAAGAGGGTCTCCCAACACCCGGTCCTCCACATTCAGGGGCCTCCCGGACTGAATCTCCAGCCTCGGCCTCCACGCTGCCGGCACGGCGGCACGAGACCCGGAGGCCGATCCAGATCCTTGCCCGGATCCCTGCCCCGAAGGTCCGCTGATTTCGCGGGCCGTCTCGGCAGCAGCCGTGCTCGCTGGCGCGCTCTTTTCGGGAGGGGCTTTACCCCCAGGGACGCGCGTAGGCGTCTTGCCCTTTGGGACCTGCTCAGCCCCCAACTTCCCCTAGCTCTGGGCTTCTTTCTGGGCGGAGATCCGTCCCTCTCCCGCTCGGGGGAGCGTCTTCGCTTTCCCTCGCTCAGGGTGATGACAGGGACAGACGTAACGGCGATGCCCCCTGAACCCGAAGCCGCGCGGGCGCTGGCAGAAGAAGGCACTGCAGAGGACGAGGACCCGCACCTGAATTTGGCCGCCAAATCCTTGGTTCCCGGCACTCGCGAGTTGCCTTCCATCCTCTCTTCTTGATCGGATGTGTAAGCCTCCACAGCCTTCCTTAAGCTTGAAGACCCCGAGCTGGTGGAAACGGACGCCTCGGCACCAGACGCAGCTCGGCTCGCAATTGGATCAGTCAGCGGAATCCCCCCGTGCACGGCCAAAGTGATAGAGGGCAAACCAGCCTGCAGCTCGTCCCCCGACGCTGCCTCGACCCTCTTGTAGTGACCGCAGTACCTCGGCGTATAGCCTAGCAGCTTCCAGCCGCCCTGTTCTCGTACTCGGTGTACTTTTCGACCTTTTTATGGTCGGCGACGTTCTTCTTCCAACCGTCGCGCGCGCCGCCTCTCTCGCAGTTTTGCACAGTAAAAAAGGGTATCAGTTCGGCAATTCGAAAAGTTGGGTAAAATAAGCAAAATGAAGGGACGGTGTTTACTTGGGATGACCCCGAGATGGAGCGGGACCATGTGCGTCCTGTCCTCACCGGCACCGAACTCCCAGTCTCCCGAAACGCAGAAAAGGTCGTCCTCGGCGTTCTTACCCGAATCTTCCAAGGCCAAGACAAAGCCCTTTCGGAGCTGCTTCACCCGGAGATAGTAGTTGCCTTCCCCAGCCTTACAGATGTCATACACATCCTCGATGTCGTGGACACCGAGATTGATCCCTAAAACCTCATTCAACTTCGCCATGCCCATGACGACCTTGTAGCCGTTGGGCATTAACTGGCAAGGGGCAAGGGACCAAGCGTTGAGGCAGGCCCTGAGCAGGGGATGAAGGGGGAACCTAACCCCGCCCTCGATCACAGAGATCAAGGGGAACAGCATCCAGTCGCTGGACCAGCAGCGCAGGGCACGGTCACAGGGAGTCGCCGGCCTGAGGCGAACCCCCTCCGGGATATTGTACGCTCCCTTAAACTTAGCAATACCCTCGGGTGTCTCTAACTGGAACCTAGGGCTGGCCATTTCTACAGCCTAAGAGAGGGAAGGCAAGAAGAGAACTTGAAAGTCAAAAACCCTAAAGAAACAAAAGCTCGAGATGACTTACAGAAACGGAAGGGCAAATCAGGGACGAAAATCAGCCTGGGCACGTCTTGCGGTCGTCCTCGCCTGAGCCTCTGGAAAGATCTTGAGAATAAAGACGAAGAGCAGAACGAAGATCAAAGGTAGAGATAATGAAAACCAGAAGTGAGAGTAAAGAAGATAGAGCAGAGGAAGGCGCCCTATTTATAAAGAGAAGGAAGCCCTCCTTGGGCGCCATTTAGGAATTCGAAAAGATAGCGTCGCAATTCGCGCCTGTCTCATCAATTTGAAGGCACAGTCAGTAATGAAACGACACATGTAACTCCCAGTTCGACTCCCGGGGCAAGCAGGACGCGACATTGATTACCTCGAAGAGTCGAAACGCCGCCGGGTAATGATCGAACGTCTCCAGTCGGACTCTCTAGCTTCCGACCTCTAAAGGCTAGGGCCCTAAGGAAGTCACAAGCTAGGGGGCAATTGTGTGGGGAGATTTCCAAGACACCAAGATTATGCTGATCTCGACGATTAGACGCCAATTAGCGCACCCACGTGCCGTCCAGGCACACCTCGGCAGCAGGGTCAGGGCCTCGGCCGAAACCAGCTTGACTTCGGCCGTCCATGCCGAGCTCGGCTACGAAAACTGACCTCGGCTGTGCGCCTAACCCCGGCTGAGGAAGCCGGGTCGGCAGCCGGAATGAAGAAAAACCCCGCTCTCGCCCCTACATCCGCCACGTCATCGGACACATGGCAGAGTACAGGCACGAGCTATTGGGACAGATGGGCCATCCCAGCCGTCCACAATCTTCGCCAGATCGCTGACAAGGCGGCATCCAGCTGCTGTAGCCAAATCAGGGCAGGGCCCGAGGATGGATCCGATGGGACCTCAACCGCCAAAGGCTTGAGACACGATCAGGCCCAACATGACGCGCATTTAATGCAACGTGGGCTGATCAGACTAGCATTAAATGCTTTGTGGGCTTTGATGGACCCGCATTTATTACTTTGTGGGCTAATGAGATCATTCCTATCAAATCAAGGGGCCCACTCCAAGATATCAGGCAAAATCCTCTATAAATAGCATGACAGTCTACGACAAAGGTAGGCACAAACATTCCCTCTTGAGCAGTTACTCTGTCTCACTCCTCCCTCTTCTTCCTCTGTTTAGTTCATACACTAACTTAGGCATCGGAGAGCCTTGCGCCACTCAGGTCAGGGTCCTCTGACTGTTTGTTCATCCCCTTTCAGGCTTAAAAGGGGCTAACCTTCATCGTATGTTTGAATAAGTCCTACCAGGCACCCCTTAATCTTGTGAGTTACAGTTTTTGTATTTACAATCATCATCCAACCTCCATCGCCAGGCGACAACCATCCAAAAAAAAGGACTGTTTTCTTGAGTCCAACTTGGTGACGTTATCACTACTTATTGTGAAGAAGAGTATTTCAGCCATTACATTAGACTTGTTAACTATCTGGATTTGTGCCAACCATGAAGGGTAGGGAGGGATTGAAAGATCATGATGGAAACTAGGCATGTGCAAAAAAACAGCCCCATCCAATCATCCTATCCCCTTCATATTAACGATCCACATTTGCAATGGTTGAAACAAGTTACCTCATTTCGCACATCAAACTACATTGAATAGGGCTAATGTTTTGCAAATACCTATTCATGGTTGGCACAAACCCAAGTGGGCCCTAAAAAATAAGCTCATCGCCTAGGAGTATTCTTTGCTTGTCAGAATCAGGTAACCACCAGGCGGAGACCAAAGGCTGGGCTAGCAAGGAATACCCTGGGTCATGAAAAAAATAAAAAAGCTAGTTCATATACTGCACCATCTCGCTATACCGTTTCTCCAACAAAAATACCCTCAGTTTTAACCCACTCTAGCCCATCAAATCCAACCTATTGGACCGTACAAACCTCAATTGCACCCTTAACCGTTGCTCTGTAACTGTACCTTGAGACCACATTCCCTTGACCCAAACCATAATGGTATTTAATGTTCAGTGGAGTCAGTTCTGCGATGTTAGGGTCAGAAAGGTCAACTGGAAAGGGAAAGAAAGAGGCATGGCGGTTTAAGATAGACCACAGAACTTTAACAGGCAGAATGGACTAATCCACAACATTTTAAACTGGCAAGGACTAATGCATAAAAGTTTTCATAAAACTATTTCTAATTCTCGCAGATAGCTAACTACCATAATGGTTGTCAAAGTTCATTAATGAAAAAAAGAAATTGTAAATAACTTAAGCTAAGACTGCAAGTTCCCCCACCCACAAGCTACCAGCATACCAATAAAAAAAGAGATTAAAAAAATGAGGGAATAAAAAGAAAGGAGAGTACAAGACACCATTCTCAACAATAATTGTCAGTCACTGTACTATACAAATTGCTACATGTAATAAGTACAAAATATGAAGACATTCTCTCTCAACTCCAAAATTGGACTTCTTTTTTCTCTTATTTTTCACAAGATCAAATGAATTTTATTCCTTTTCTCATTATTTTTGTGTATATATTCCTTCATCTTTTCTCAAGATTACATATCTATAAGGTACTTGGAAGATGGCATGTGTATCTAAGTTTGGAATGAGAGCTAAGTGCACGTTGTAAGGCTATGTCAACTGTCACTCTTTCTCGAAAGAGTGCTTCATATAGGAGAGACACAAACTGGGATAAGTCCTCTTCGTCTTCATCTCGCCAACTTGAGGAGTGATTCTCTGGATCACTGTCTTCCCAATCACTCACAGGGCTTGCCGGCTCCATTTCATCTTCATCTGCCTCTTCATCACCAATCACAAACCGCCCATTCTCTATATTTGTGACATCAAATGACCCAGGAACTGCCATCAACTGTGATTCAACCGGTTCCACCAACGATGAAATGACAGCCTTGGCACCACAATCCAGAAATGCTTTAAGTAAATTGGGATTGGGCCCACACTTCCCAGTGCAGATTATAATTCTGTCCCTCCACGCTCCAACCTGAAAATATGGAGATTCTCAGAGATGAGATGGGCATAAAGAAGAGAGAAGAGTTATAGATGAGCAGAAATTAAAAACAAGCACTCCCTGAACCATTTAGTTGTTTGCAGCAAGGATGGACATGGCATAAACATTAACATCTAGTCTTGAAAAACAAATGCTCAATCTCAGAGGTTTAAGTGAAATATTATTTCTTAATATGGTAAATAAGATCACCAATAGTTTCAACCACATCTCGTACATTTCCAATAAATCCCATTTGCATGCATAGGAACTCATATGTGCCTATAAAAGTATTCAGGTATGTAGTAAAATAAGCTTGTACAGCTCACATGACAAGGACTAGCAAACAGCTGCTAATTTTAATTTAGACAATCAATCAAGACAGATGAGGAAAACACACTGATGAACAATCCTAATAACAGATGGGTGATAATTGATTGACACTGATTTGGTTGTCAAAGCAGAGTGATCACAATTCAATCCACAATCCGCTCTTATAGCTCTTGTAGAAGAAGCGTTCAACAGAGAAAATACAGGAGAACAAAGAGTTTCTTATATGGCTAGATCACATTTGTAAATTATTTAACTTAAGGAGACGTAGAATCACACCGATGGCTTTGAGCATCTTCTGCAAAATAGTTGAGAAATCATCTCACCATGCTGAAAATCACTTTCTTTCTGTTTCTGCATTTAGCACTTCATCTAAATAAAGCTTTAAAATGATTATATTCTTCAATAAATCATAGCCTTTCATTAGGTCCAATCATAACCATTTTTCTAACAGAAGTAATAATAAGAAAAGGGACAGTGTAACTCTTATATGAAAATGTTATGCTAAGAACTGTCCATACATTTAAGGATGGAAAGGAGACAAAAACCACCGTACTTATATCAATTTGATTCCAAGTGTTTAAGGCAAGATCCTTTGCCACCTATAGGAGCTAGTAGCCCAAGTGGTACCAGGTTTCACCCAGATTATCTTATATACAAGAGGTCTCGGGTTCGAAACCTGGGGAGGCCCCTGGGGACGTGATCCGCTCCACCCCGGGACAAATGCATGCGTAGGGTACATGATCTGCTCCTGCCTGAAGTGTATACAATAGGCCCTGTGGGGGGCCCGGCGATCCCGGGCGGGCCCAAAAAATCCATCCCCTACAAAAAGGCCGGCCTTTTTCAAAATAGAACGGAGTGGATGCTCCATGATCACCACAACGGTGTGGGATTGGAAATAATGGGAGAGCTTGCGGGAGGCGCTGACGAGTGCCAGTGCGAGCTTCTCCAACAAAAGGTATCTGGTCACGGCGTCAACAGGATCTTGCTTGTATAGTAAATTGGTTTTTGTACTCCTTCGTCCTCTCTGACGAGGACGGAGCTCACCGCATGATCCGAGACCGCAAGATATAGATACAAAATCTCCCCCTAAGTTGGGGTAGAGAGTAAAGGAGGTGAAGACAAATAAGTTTTGAGTGCTGCCAACGCTTGGTCGCACTCAGGGGTCCACTGGAATTTTAAATTTTTTCTCAGAAGCTGAAAGAAAGGCCTGCACTTATCTGATGACCGGCTGATGAAGCGATTGAGTGCTGCAGCCATGCCTGTGAGCTTCTGAACTTCCTTTGTAGTAGATGGGCTCTGGATGCCCAAGATTGCAGTGATCTGGTCCGGGTTGGCCTCTATTCCCCTCCGCGTTACCAGGCTTCCGAGGAACTTGCCAGAAGCCACGCCGAAGGCGCACTTGGAAGCATTGAGCTTGAGTTTGAACGCGCGAAGGATGCTGAAGACTTGGGCCAGATCCGCCAGATGGTCGCTGGAGTGCTTTAACTTGACGACCATGTCGTCAATGTAGACTTCCACCGTCTTGCCGAGCTGAAGCCTGGAACATCTTCGTTACGAGGCGCTGATATGTTGGCCCCGCGTTCTTCAGCCCGAAGGGCATGACTTTGTAGCAATAAGTGCCGCGGGGGGTTATGAAAGCGGTTTTCTCCTCATCTGGCTCATACATCGGTATTTGATGGTAGCCTCTGTAGGCGTCAAGGAAGCTCATTCGGTCGTGGCCGGCGGTGGCGTCGATCATCTGATCAATCTTCGGAAGGGGGAAACTATCTTTAGGGCAGGCCCTGTTGAGATCAGTGAAGTCCACGCACACCCTCCATTTGCCTGTTTTCTTCTTAACCACCACCGTATTGGCCAACCAAACCGGGTACTGAACTTCCCGGATTGCGCCTGCCTCCAGTAACTTGCCGACCTCATCGACCACCGCGTCTGTCTGCTGGATCCCCGTCCTTCTGGCTTTCTGCACCACTGGCTTGTGGCTGGGATCCACATTCAGCCTGTGGCACATGACCTCGGGGTCGACCCCAGGCATTTCGCTCGGGGTCCAGGCGAAGACATCCACGTTCTGCACTAGAAACCTTGAGAGTTCGGCTCTCTCTTCGTCTGGCAGCTGCGTGCCAATCAGGAAAAACCTATCAGGGTCAGCTGGGTCGAGCCTGACTTCGGCTAGGTCTTCAATACTCTTCTTGTCAGGGTCTCGGCTGATCTCATCTAGACCCTTTTCAAACTCCGCCAGGTTGACGCGCTCTGGCTCCTTCTCTGCTGGGACCACGGCCAGCATGCACTGTCTGGCTTGCTACTGATCTCCCTCCACTGTGACCACTTCCATCTTGCCCTCTTTGTTCTCGAGCACGAACTTTAGCTTCTGGTGGAGGGAAGAGGGGACTGCTTCCAACTTGTGGAGCCACGTTCTACCCAGGATGGCGTTGTAGGGAGAAGGGGCGTCCACGACTAAGAAGTCGGCCAGCACGGAGGCTCCGCCCACTCGGGTTTCGAGGGTGATTTTACCCTTGGGATAAACTGGTTTGGCGGATAACCCAAGCAAGGGTGCACGGACCTCCGTGAGGTCGGCTTCGGAGAGGTTCATTTTCTTGAAGCACTCATAGTAGAGGACCTCGGAAGAGCTACCGGAGTCGACGAGAATCCTCTTCACAGTGAAGTCCTTCAACTTCATGGTCAAGAGTAGAGGGTCGCTGTGAGGGAGTTGGATTCCCTCCAGATCTTTGTCTGAGAAAGAGATTGCTGGACGGTCGCGGCGAGGTCTCTTGGGCGCTAGCCCGAGTTCGGCTCTCATCACTTCCTTCCCGTGCGAGGCCCGCCTGGCTTCGGCACGAGCCTGCGGGCTGTCTCGAGCTGAGGGAGAGGGAGCTGAGGGCGCCAGGTGGATCACATTGATTATCTTTTCGGAGTCTTCACTGTCCGGATCCCTGGCCACGCTCTGATGAGCTCGGCTATCGCCGCCGCTGCCGACGTCTCCCGCCTTCACAAACTCCGCGAGATGGCCTTCCTTGGCGAGCTTCTCCAAGTGAAACTTCAGACTTCTGCACTCCTCGGTCCTGTGCCAATTACCCTTATGGTAGGCACAGAACCTGGATTGGTCACGGGTGGCGGGATCGCCTATCAAGGGACGAGGCCATCTGAAGAACGGCTGGGTCTTGACTTTGTTCATAACCTGGTGAATTGGCTCCTTGAAGACGATGCTCATAGTCTGGTAGGTGTCGGGGGGAGGTCTGGCCCTCCTGCTGCCCCCGGACCTGGACACTGAAGCTCTTGCCGAGCTGGAGACCCAGGTTTGCTTTGGCTCCTGCCTCTGGTATGGCTTCTTACCCCGCTGCTGGGGCTGACTGTTCCTTTCTTTGGGTTCCGGGCCTGCGATCTCCCGGTCTTCTTCCTCCCGAGCCCGGACTTCGTCCTCCTCCCAGGCGATAAAGCGTTTTATCCGGGACATCAAGGCCGGCATGGAGGGAGCGGGATCTCCTGCCAAATCTTTCCGCAGCTCGTGCCCTGGTAACAGGGCATTCTGGAAGGCGAAAGTCGCCACCTCCTCTCTGGTGTCCTCGATTTGGCTGTAAATTGCCCAGAACCGCCGGGCGAACTGGGTGAGGGTCTCGCCCTGCTTCATCTTCAGAGCGAGGAAGTCAGCATCAGTTTTGGGAACGACACTGTAGGCTTGGAACTTCTTCAGGAAAGAGAGTTGGAGCTCCTTCCAACTCGAAATAGACTTCTCTGGCAGAGCGCAGAACCACTTCAGAGGGAGGTCGCTCAAACTGGAGAAGAAGATCTTGCAGTTGAGATGGCCCTCGTTCCCCCAGATGGACATCTTTTATGAGAAGTGACGGAGGTGAGCGGACTGGTCAGATAGTCCGTCATAGGGGACGAACCTCGGGACTGAGAACTTCTTGGGCAAGGGGGTTCTCTCGATGTCCCGAGTGAAAGGAGAGGCCCCCAGATCGGTGGGGCCACAGATCTCTTGCTGGTCCCGCATCTCCAGATTGCGCTGGAGAGCTAGCTTGATGCGCTTGTCGAGCCGCTCCTGCTCGTCGTCCTTCTCTGGTGTCGGCGCTCTTGGCTTCCGCTTCGCATGGCTTCGACTATGGTGGCTATGAGCTCGCCCGTCGCGGCCATGATGGCTACGGGTGTTGCTCGAGCCTTCATCGTAGGCATGGTTGCGCTTCTGATCCAGAAAGGCTCTTAGATCCTCTCGGGATGGCTGGACTACCTTGCTTTGGACAGCTCTCTTCTCGCCTCGGGGCTCTGAGGGCTGCCTTTGAGAGGCATTTTGCACCGCCCTCAGCTGCTGCCGGAGCTGGCGGATTACTCGCTCCTGCTCCTAGAGGAGAGCGTTTTGAGCCGCAATGTCTCCCCCAGCATCAGGGGGTTGCACGCGGCGTGGCTCCTCCACTGCTGGAACTTTGCCTTTGAAAGGGTGCTCACGTCGACGCTCCCCTCGTGGGGGAGGCGGGACTTCATCATTAGAGCACGAGGTCTCGACCCCCTCTCGGAAGGGAGATTCGACGAAGGGCCGCGAGGCTACGCGCTCCTCGCCTGCTGACGCGCCACGGTCCGCTCCGGGCCGTCCCTGAGGAGGAACGCCCGTCGACGGGCCTGGACACTCGAATATCGCTCTCTGGGACTCTCCGCCCTTCTTAGCTTTCGGAGGCATGGTTTCTGGGAAGGTTAAGAAGATTGGGAAGGTTGGGATAGTGCTTCCCCACAGACGGCGCCAATTGTAGGTGCAGAAAAACAATGACCCACAATAATCGGGGTGCCTTACAGGACTTATCCAAATGGAGAGGTTGATCCGCTGCCTGAGAACCTGAAAGGGGAGAGCAAACAGTCAGAGGACCCTGGCCTGGGCGGCGCAAGGCTCTCCGATGCCTAAGTCAGTGAGAGAACTGGAACAAAGGAAGGAGAGGTAGAGGAGAGGCAGAGTAACAGCTCCGGTTTGGATTGTGCGTACCTGTAATGGAGAGTGTTGCCCTTCTTATAGAGGAAGATGCCTACGTTGCATGGGGGAGGCTAATGATGACGCCTTGACATGTCTAGGAGCGTCATCATGTCAGCCCACCATTCATTAAATGAGGGTCCGATCAGCCCACAAAGTAATAAATGCCAGTCGGGTCAGCCCACAACGCATTTAATGCGTGTCGTGTTGGGCCAGATCGTGTTGGATGCCTTCGGCGGTAAAGGTACCATCAGATCCTCCCTCGGGCCTTGCCCTGATTTGGCTTCAGCCGTTGGATGCCGCCCTGTCAGCGATCTGGCGAAGATTGTGGACGGCTGGATGTCACATCTGTCCCATTGGCTCGCGCCCCTACTCCTCCACGTGTCCGATGACGTGAGGGGCGAAGGGCGCGAGTGGAGAGTCTCTTCTCGCTCAGGCTTTCATCCCGGCACCTTCGGCCGAGGTGGAGCTTTTAACCGAGGTGGGCACCTGGGCAGCCGAGCTCGGCGCTAGCGGCCCGGACCTGTCTGACTTCGGCTGAGGCCTCCGTTCCGGTAGCCGTGGTGAGTCTGAGGCTACGTGGTTAGCACGTGGATGGCACGTGAGGCGCGTGAGAATGCTTAGTCCCATTTGATGATTGTGATTAGCATAATCCCGGAGCTTTGGAAATCTCCCCACACAATTGTAGCCCAAGTGGTACCAGGTTTCACCCAGATTATCTTATATACAAGAGGTCTCGGGTTCGAAACCTGGGGAGGCCCCTGGGGACGTGATCCGCTCCACTCCGGGACAAATGCATGCGTAGGGTACGTGATCCGCTCCTGCCTGAAGTGTATACAATAGGCCCTGTGGGGGGCCCGGCGATCCCGGGCGGGCCCAAAAAATCCATCCCCTACAGTACCTTCATACGAGTACTAGGGAAAGGATCCATCAATGTCTTACCAGAACTATCATTACCCTCTGTTTTAAATGTCCCTTAGTTTTCTTTTAATCTTGTTTCTGTAAGCTCTATCACTAAAACCATAATTCATATGTTACCTTTGTTTTTTCCTTTTCATTGTGTTTTTCAAGATCTAAAGACAGGGCAGATAATTGGTCGTCGGCACTAGAACAATGGTCTATACATTATAGAGCCCATAAAAAGGAACAAAACCGTTACAGTCTTCAGCAGATTTGAGTAGAGTTTCACCTTGGCATCTGCACCTCAAACACAAGCCTCATCGAAGCCTTAGGAGTTTGTTTCCTTTTCTCTATATTAGAGGCAATATTAGGGAACTTTAAGTGTCACTCTCGCAAATTTGCCAAAATATGCAAGAGTGTCTATCCAATCAAAATGAATGAGAAGCAAGAGTTCGAATTGATTCATACTAACGTTTGGTGTGCTGCTCTGAATCTATTCATGGACATCATTATTTTGTGACTTTTATTGATGATGCTACTAGATACGCATATGCATGAGTAAATATGATGAAGTTGTGATGAGGTGTTATATGTTCAAGAACTTTCATAAAATGGATGTGATAAAATTTGACAGCAAAAATCAAAGTGTTGAGATCAAATAACGGTGGAGAATACATTTTTTTTTTATAACTGTTAAATGTGGAGAATACATTTATAAAAAATTTCCAGCCATATCTATCAGAAAATAGCATTGAGTCTCAAACATCTTTTGCAAATACACACCAAGATAGAATGGGGTTGCAAAACGGAAGTATAGACATCTACTAGAAGTCGCTAGAGCTTTAGTAATCGAGATAAATGTTAAAAAATCATATCGGCTCGATATTGAAATGACAACTGCTTTTCTCATAATAAGATTCATTCAAGAGTTTTGGAGAAAAAAGCCCGTCCCTGAAGGTTTGCTTAGGAAAACCTTGCTGGTCGACCCTTTTTAGATTTATTCTACGGACTTGAGACCCTAGGTCATTATGTCACATTATGATGTTTTTGGGTTGACGACCACATGAGATCTCCAGGGCACAACATAACATGTGGTTTCAGATTTGATTTATCAATTTAATTCGCTTGTAGGAATACTGGAATCTAACTCTTTGCTGCCCTAATTTATTAGTGATTACTCATGTATCAAACCTGGTTAGTACGGTTAATATGGATTGTTTGTGGAAACATGATTATGAAATTTGATGGTGTACGAGACTAATAAAGCTCTGTTTCAAAAAAAATAAAATAAAATGTGTAAGATACCATGTACCAACACAAAAGCTTAAGCTTATAGGTGGAAGGCCCAAACAGATATATGAAGTCATATCAAGCCCATTACTTAGGTGATGTGGGACTTTCCCAACACTCTCCCTCACAAGCACGCCCAATATATTTGATGAATGGGCCTGCCACGTGGGCTACACAATAACGACAGGAGCCACATGGGCTACAAGAGAACAACGGGTTTGGAACCCGCTCTGATACTACCAACCCAAAAGCTTAAGCGCATAGGTGGAAGACTCAAACAGGTATATGAAGCCCTGTCCAACTTAGGACTTGGGCGATGTAGGATGTGGGACAGCCCAGTCCAACTTAGAACTTGGGCGATGTGGAATGCGGGACTTAGATTTCATGGCTACCGTTCTTGTTTAGCCCACATTGCAGGCCCGTCCATGAAATCTATTGGGCCTATAAGTTCTTGTTTAGCCCACATGGCAGGCCCATCCATGAAATCTATTGGGCCTATACGTGGGGTGGGAGTGTTGGGAAGTCCCACATCCCACATCGCCCAAGTCCTAACTTGGACAGGGCTTCTTCATATACCTGTTTGGGCTTTCCACCTATGAGCTTAAGCTTTTGGACTGGTACATGGTATCTTACATGGTATCAGAGCGGGTTCCAATCCCGTTGTTCTTGTGTAGCCCACATGGCCGTCGTTCTTGTTTAACCCAAGTGGCAGGCCGTCCATGAAATCTATTGGGCTTGCACGTGAGGGGGAGTGTTGGGAAGTCCCACATTCCACATCGCGCAAGTCCTAAGTTGGACAAGGTGTCCCACATCGCCAAAGTCTTAAGTTGGAAAGGGCTGTCCACATCCCACGTGGCCCAAGTCCTAACTTGGACAGGGCTTCATATACCTGTTTGGGCCTTCCACCTATGAGCTTAAGCTTTTGGGTTGGTACATGGTTTCTTACATAATGTACCCAGCAACATTGAGCTGTTTATATCCTAATATAGCGGGGATGCCTACTCTATTCTGGTTTCCGTGAATTTGCCACCTGCAGCCTAGCTCTATGTGACTATTGTCACTTCTAGGTACTGTCCTAACGGCCCTGGCTCTTACAGGGTCTAAATTGATAGGAATAGGATGTCTGAGGCATGATACAACTAATGCGGTATGCCATCATAGCATTATTCTGTTACAAGATATTATGCTAAGATTTTATTCATAGCTCATGTGATATGCCATTGGTCTTCTGCCTAGTTCCAATTATGTGCTAACTTATGCCTGCTAATTAATGCCTGAACAACTTTAAGACTCTCATGCACCTGAAATTCTTACGATGACTACAAGTGAAGTAAATATGGGATTGTTTTTCCACCAAGTTCTCTGTACTTATTCTTGCATGGAACACTTTTAGGTACCAAGAGTGGAAGTGGAGCAAATTAGTGAGGATGAGGCTTATGGGGGTCGGATTTGACATTGGTGCAGGAGGACGTGATAATCAGTGATAGACCGAAGTGTAAATCAATCCCATCCTGCGCAGGATGGGATTGATTGACACGAAGAACTATATTTTACTAATTTTCTTCATGTTTTAATTCCTACAAGACTTAAAAGGACATCAGTTGAATTATTGATGTTTTTTTTTCAAGAAATATTGATGAATTTTATTATTGGTCTGATAATTAGTTAGGAGGGGTCGGTCATATTTAAGTTTAAATTTTCAATAATGCTCTGCTATCAGGTGAGCAAGAATAAAATATTATTTCTTTGGCTTTGCATTAATAATACGTTTATTGTTGGGATTTTGCAATAATGCTCCAAAACTTGGACAGAAGTAGAAATCTGAGTTTTGGGGCATGACATTCACCGAGCCAGTGCCACAGGTAGTAAAGTTGCAGGTGAACCACTACCACTAGTAGTGTTTTGGCCACCGGTTGCTACTCCCGCTGCAACTGCTATTTTGATAATTGATTCATAGTCTCTTGATCCACTACAAATTCTGAACCTCATGCCTTTTCACATAATACTTTTGTGATAATATAACTACAGTGGATACTTGGATATATAGGGATTCATCTTGTTCATCCTACTCCATTATACGCCAACATCTTCATCTCAATACCATTTGTCTTCAATATATATCCCCTACTGATCAAGCGACAGGCTTCTTTACCAAGTCTTATCATCCTCATGGATGAAAATAGCGGTAGCGGCGGCGGCCTGCCGTGAAACCGCTACGTAGCGTAGCAGGGCTACATAGCGGCGTAGCGGTGCTATTTGAAAAAATCGCCAAAAAAATATGAAAAAAAAAATCCAGAAAATTGTAAAATGAAAGAAAATGTGGTTCTTTTTGCAAAAGTAAGAAAGAAAAGGGGGCGTAGCGGTGCCCTCAATATATGAGGTCCTGTATCGCTGTATAAATAGAAAATAATAATAATGATTAGTTTTTTCACATGTACTCATGTTTCTTAGTCATGCTAACTTAGAAAGTAATGAAAAGCTCATTTAAAAAAAAAAAAAAAAATAGAACATGAAATAAAAGCATAAGACTTAAAAGTTAGGTCATTAGTGAACATTGAACCATCAATACTTCAAGCATCAAGGTTCAAATTCAATCAAGTGAATGAAGTGATCAACACCAATTTAGAAATGACAGAGTAGAGAGTTGCTAGAGCCTTTTTTTCAATTAGTGTGAAATTTGTTTAGACTTTATTTTCAGTTAGTGTGAAAGTTGGCTATGTCTATAATTCCGATTAGAGTAAAATTTGATTGAGCTCTAGTTCTAATTAGAGTAAAATTTGGCTAAGGCCCTAATTTTTATTAATTTGGCTAACAGGCTAAGCCATGATTTTTTCTATTTTAATACCTGAGGGGCCGATTTGATTTTTATCTATAACTTTCATAAGGTGGGCCACTGTGGGGCCCATTTAATCTTTATTTATATCTTTCATAAGGTGAGCCCAATGTGGGGCCCATAGTTACCCTACTTAATAAATATTGGAGGGACCAAAAGAGGGGCTTTTGCTGCCCTAATTCTTTTCCCAAAACAGTTTGCTCGAGAGTTCTAGGGAAAAGAAAAAAAAAGGCTCGAGAAAGAGAGAAGAGGGGAAGGAAAAGAGGAAGAAAGAAAAGAAAATGAAGAAGAAAAGAAGAAGAGAAGAGACAGTGCTGCCTGGTGGTGATGTTGTCGCTGCCCCGCTGGTGCTGCATGGCGCTGCTGCTTCGCCGGTGCCTCCTGATGCATGGTGCTCCTGCTGCTGCATGATGCTGCTTCCAGGTTTGTTTATACAGCTGCTGTCCCTTTTATGTTTCCTTATTCCTCCTCTTTTCCTTCCCCTCCTCATCTCCCTGAGCCAACAAAGGTCTTTTTTTTTTTACATTTCATTGTTGGTAGCGGCCGCTACGGGTAAATAGCAGCCACTACGGGCCGCTACGGGTGCGACAGCCGATAAATCGGCCACCGCTACGGCCGATATATCAGCCACTACGTAGATATTTTCATCCATGATCATCCTAAGAATTTTCCCATTTCTTACACAATTTCTCGCTTCTCGCCTTTTCCACATTAAGAGCTTTAGGGGCTACTGTGAAGATAAACACGACCATAAGTGATGTGGGGCAGGGTACTAGGTGAGGGGTGGGTAGAGATGGAGGGTGGACAGGGTAGGTTAGGCTTTCGCCAGGATAATTGGCCTTACGCCAAAATCCCCATCACGGGCGAGGAAAAAGAGAACCCAGGAAACCCAAAAGCACTCAACTAATTGCCAAAGATGCATTACAATGCATTATATAAGAGGGAAAAACCTAAAACTAATCCTGCCCATCTAAACACCTCAACGGCCAAGATTTAAATATCAACATAAATAACTTAAACATAAGCATTAAACACCCTAAATAAAATAAAATAGGCATGTAGGTGGGCTGGACCCAAAGAACTGGTCAAGATGGATGGGTTGGGCCCATTGGCGGGTCGACCTGTGGGGGACCATGGGTCTGTCCTACATCAATGGGTCTATCTTGCATCAACTAATACCCCGCACCTGGTACCCCGCTCCGCATGTAGGTGAGCTGGACCCAAAGAACTGGTCGAGATGGATGGGCTGACCCCATTGGTGGGTCGACCCATGGGGGACCATGGGTATGCCCTGCATCAATAAGTCTTGTGAACCTCGGGACTACCAATTTTTTTTCTTTTTAGAATGGTGAAACGTATTAATCGAAGCAAAGCAGTACAGAAGATCACAATTTCACATCTACACTGTAAGAAACCATATACCAACTCAAAAGCTTTAAGCTTATAGGTGGAAGGCTCAAACAGGTATATGAAGCCGTATCAAACCCATTACTTGGGCGATGTGGAATGTGGGACTTTCTCAACACTCCCCCTCATGTGCAGGCACAATAGATTTATGGACGGGCCGGCCACGTGGGCTAGAAAAGAATGACAGGAGCCTCATGGGCTACACAAGGACAACGAGATCGAAGCCCGCTTTGATACCATGTAAGAAACCACATACCAACCCAAAAGCTTAAGCTTAAAGGTGGAAGGCTCAAATAGGTATATGAAGCCATATCAAACCCATTACTTGGGCGATGTGGGATGCGGGACTTTCCCAACATACACTAGACTATAACTTCATATTCTTATCCATCATAATCTTGTATTATTCTTAGTATTTTTTTTATTTTATCAAAGATGTAAATACCAATTTTGTATATGCCAAAAGGATAAACAGGGGACAAATGGTCACAATGACATCACCATCAAGTTTCTACAATAAAGAAAAACAAAATTGTCCATATCATTGTGACTTATCATAATGAGGACGCTCAACCATAGTTGAAAATTCGTTTTGGACAATGTTTTAGTTTGGCAATCAAATTGAAATATTTAGCTCGATTCGGAAGTTCGGCGAAATGATTCGGAGTTACATTATAAATATGTATATATAAAAAATATAAAGCATATATCAAAATTAGATTTGGATAGGGCCATGTAATTATTAGTGAAACATTTAATTTATCTTAATTCAAGGCTCAAATGTGGCTAGGGTAATGCAATTACTAGTGGGACATTTAATTTATTTCAATTTAGATCTTAAATGTGGCCATAGGCCCATGTAATTATTAGTGGGACAATTAATTTATCTTAATTTATGGATAAAATGTGAGGAGGGCCAATGTAATTTTCTCATATTCCTTACTAATTGAGCCGACACTTTGGAACTGGGCGAACCATTTTCAATGAGGTGGGCCAACGTTGGTTCCACTCCTTAATAAAGGACGAAAAGTCCTTTAAGATATGAGGAGGGCCCAACGTTGGTTCCACTCGAAAATAAAGGAAGAAAAGTTCTTCGCCCCCAGACTCATTTTACCCGAGATTTCCAAGTTCCGGCACGTGAAAAGAAGAAATAAAAAAGAAAAGGAAAAAAGAAAAATGGGGAGAGATAGAGAGGAAGAGAAGGGAAGACCAGCAGCCCCTTTCAGTGATGGTGAGCAGCGGCGTCGACGGCTCCGGCAGGGTTTCTAGTTCAGGTTCTCTCTCTCTCTCTCTCTCTCTCTCTCTCTCTCTCTCTCTCTCTCTCTCTCTCTCTACCTTTCTCTTCTTTTCTTTTTTCCTTTTCCCCTGCAAGCACCTCATTCTATCCTTTTTTCCCTTTAAAAACAATCGGACAAACTCCAGATTTTGGATATTTCGGCCGAAACCTGGTATTTTAGACCGAATTTCCGAATTTTGGAACGAATTTTTTCCACAGGGTTGTTCGGTTCGGTTGCATGTCCGAACTGAAATTGTTCGGAAAATTCGGCCAAACCGAAACGAATTTCGTAACACTGCATTCAACTCCCTAGGCCTACAATTGGAAAAGATGTCGATTTAATAAAATTTTGCATACCATCTTCAGCTAAAGAACAAAATGGGAGAAAAAGCACGCAAATAACTAAAGACTTTCCCTTAAAGCCATCATTTCCATACACTCCAGTGAACTTTTTTTTTATGGAAAAAGTCATAGTAGGATTTTCTCTCTATCATATGTAATAACCCCACCGATCCTGGCATGACCTATCTTCCAATGGAGTTCCAATTAAATATGAGTTTAAAACCCATAAGGGTGACACTTGTCAGTCCAATTCAACCTCACATCCTCCTTTTTGTTTAAATGCCTTGTAGATGTTATAGATACATGAACCAAGCCAGAAGCATACAAGAGAGATCACAGTTGCAATAGAATTTCTTATTGATTATATTGACAATGGATACATATATAACACTGTAGCCTAAATTAGTGGATCTTATTATGGATCTGATTACATGATTACAGGTATAGTTAAGGAAACTAATATCTATCTAATCTATTGACAACTCATATAATGTTGACTTGTGGGCTGACCGCCTGACCCAATACATGGGTTGTGGGACGACCCATTGGTCGAGCTGACCTGCTGTTGACCTATTTCTTTACACCCCCTCTCAAGCTTTGGATGGGAGAATGTGACCATCGAGAGCATGGAGACTGGCTCCAAAAAATGAGATGTGGAGTGGCTTTTGATGAAAAAATCTGCTATTTGTGCAGCTTATGAAATCTAGAAGAGCTTGATAGTACCACTACGAACATGTTGACGAATGAAATGATAGTCAACTTCAAGATGTTTGGATCGTTCATGGAAGACATCATTTGTTGCCAGTTTTCGTGCACTTTCACTGTCCATAAAGGGGTAGATTTAGGAACTGAAACTCCTAAATCCCGAAGTACCAGTGAAGCCAAATAAGTTTAGTAGTAGTGTGAGATACAGCACAATATTCAGCTTCAGTGGACGACTGTCAGACAACTTCATGTTTCTTGCTCTTCCAAGATATGAGAGAGGAGCCAAGAAAAATGAAGAAGCCTGTTGTAGAGTGCCGATCATTTACATCTCCTGCCCGGTCGGAATCAAAATAGTCATGCAGAGTAAGATTCGGACTGGAAGAAAGAAGGAGGGCGCGGTTGGAACTTCCTTGTAAGTATTTCAGTATGCGCAGTACAGTAGCCTAGTGAATATGAGTGGGTTGCGCAACAAATTGGCTTACCACATGTATCGCATGGGCAATATCTGGTCTGGTAACTGTAAGATAAACCATGCTGCCAACCACCTCACGATAACGAGTTGGATCAAAAAGTAGATCTCCATCAGTAGTTCGAAGCTTCAGATTATGTTCAATTGGAGCAGAGACAGGCTTAAGATCTGTGAGTCCAGCTCGTTGGAGAACTTCATTACAGTATTTCGTTTGCGACAAAAGATATCTTGTGGGAGAGTAGGCAACCTCAATACACAGAAAGTACCGCAGATGGCCCAAATCTTTCATCTCAAACTGTCGATGAAGAAAATGCTTCAAGGATAGAATACCAGGAGCATCATTGCTAGTGATAATCATATCATCGATATAGAGTAACAGGAAAACACATCTAGATCGTAAATAGCGAGTGAAGAGAGCGGAGTCATGAGCACTCTGAGAAAAACCAATGGTGATAAAGCCACAGGGAGTAAGCTGATCTAAAAAATCACAAAAAATGGTCCAGGCGACCTTGAATCTGGGCACATATCTGATATGTGGGCCCCACTGGATGATCAGATCACACAGTGATCTCTGCCTAAAAAATCTGAAACTCTAAGTGGAATTTTGATGAAAGCTTGAGAAACCAGATATTTGAACGGTCTCAATAAAAACTATTTGCTCAAATGAGAGAAGTACAAATCAGAGAGAATGGCCTACCTCAGATGATCAAAAAATCTCAAAAAAATGTGTAGAATTCCTAAGATAAATGGACGACCAGGATGAGGAGGTTTTCTGATGCAGAGTGAGCAACAGGTGGGCCACCTTTGATCACAGCAGGTTGCAAGTTTGATCCCAGACGAACAGGGCTGTCTCAGGGCTCCTCTTATGCTTGAATGGACAGAGAATCAGGGCTCTGATACCATGTTAGAGATACATGAACCAAGCCAGAAGCATACAAGAGAGAACACAGTTGCAAGAGAATTTCGTATTGATTGTATTGACGATGGATACATATATAACATTGTAGCCTAGATTAGTGGATCTGATTATGGATCTGATTACATGATTACATGTATAGTTAAGGAAACTAAAATCTATCTAATCTATTGACCACTCATACAATGTTGACTTGTGGGCTGACCCAATATATGGGTTGTGGGCTGACCCATTGGTAGAGTTGACCTGCTGCTGGCTTATTTCTTTACAGTAGATATGCCGCTCCATTCTGTTAAGGATCTTCTTCTTCACTACACCATGCAAGCCGCAATCCACCCAACCAGATTCCTCCCTTTGAACAACTTGTTATGAATTCTTTATGAAGATTTTACAAAATCCACTCTTGTATAAGTTCAATAAATTTAAGTTGTGTTCAATTTCTTATTTCAATAAAATTTCAAGAGTCTACTAGCACGTTCTTTGTAAGAAAATTCCACTGTTACATAAGTTCAAGAAATACAACTTTGTGTTTGGCAATAATGATCTTTATTTTTTGAAGTTCTTTTGAAAACACCTATAGAGTAGGCTTGGAGTATTTCTATGATATCTATATTATCCATTCATCACCGACGACCCTACTTCGGTTGGAGTGCAAATTACTGAAGAGGACATCAGAGCGTCACAATTTAAAACTTATCAAAGGAAGAAGAAGAGGGCCCTTGCACAAATATCATTATGGTTGGATGATATTTATTTGGGCCCAATTTGAGGTTTTGGAGAGGATCCACTGTTGGGTCATGATTTAATCATAGATCAATGGCCAGATCATATCCCTGTGATCGGTTGAAGACCCCACACTCAGATAATTAGAGACAGAAGACCCCATGTGCATGACATCAGGAAGACTCCACCCTGGGAAGATGAACGCGGGCTGCTAAAGGATCAAGTTGGGTCCAACTTGAGTGGGACGTACATCCCAATAGGGGGGTTGACCACTTTAGAACTTGCATTAATTTTGTTTTATGTTTTTGGGTTGTTTTGGACACTTTCAAAAATTTTGGTTAAGTTGTTCTATGTTTTAATCCTGGCCATTGATGTGTTTTAATGGTTTGGATTGGATCTAGGGTCAATAAGCTACTATATCTTCATTGTAATGCTTTATTTTGGAGTTACCAAATACATGAATAAAGATTAAGGTAATCCTCTATCACTTCTGTGTTCTTTTGTTGAGGTTAACAATAGATTTCTTTCTCATTTGAGTCCCACCCAAATCTAAAAGATCCCTAACGCATCCAAAATCCAATTGAACTTCTCATAGGGTATCCCCAGCCCTAGCCGCCTCCTTACTGAGGGAGATCCACCTTGGTCAAGACCATAAAGGTTTTCCTGGGCTGGCCAAACCCCTCCCTCCCTTGATCCATTTGGCCGACACCACCTTGGAGGTTTTTTAAGTTGCCTGGGTCCTTTCTTGGGTCAGTTGACCCCATCTTTGGCTTCTTTGGTTTGACAAAACCTAAAATCCAGCCTACTTGAGAGGGACCAGGAACAATCTGATTTTTATGCGGCGATCCCCATCCAGGCTAGTGGAAATTGAGTCTTCCATTGGGAACCTCACTCGAGATTTAAGGACGAGCATTTGTAACATTGTGATTAGGCCTAACATTGTCTCATAATAGGTAATTTGAGATTTTGCAGAACTTACGGTGGAACGAGTATTATTTTATAAATGTTATTTGTTACTTGATCTCAGATTCACCATATTTGGCTAGTTTTCATGGTCCTGCATCAATTACTCTGCGTATATTATTTCAATTCTTGAAATGGTCGGTTATAGAGATGTAATCCAGGAGTTAAAAAGAGAGAGAAACCATCAGTGTTGGCATACTTCAGTGTACTGCATTATTATGCATGTTAAAACAATAAATTTTTTACAGTCAAGCTAAGTAAGCCACTGATACAACTGGTCAAAAACAAATGAACAAAAAAAATAAAATAAGCCACAGCTATAGCTATTAAAGTTTGAAGTCATGTTGAAATGAACTCGACACCTAGTTTACACATTTTTTCATAATTTTTCAAATATGGTTTTCACCCCCTTTATGAAATTTCCAGGAATTAAATGGCTGTGTGTTTATAATTAAGCTGAAATAAGTTTAAGGGAGTGGCATTTTTCCCCCTTCCCAGTACTGATGACTGACATGATTGGAACAATCTCTAAAAACAACAGATAAACCAATGGCAGGACACAAGCAAAACATACCATCCAACGAACATCTTCTGGTGTCAAGTGACTAGCAGGCACTGTTCTCCGGAACAAAAATGCCCCAATTTCTTGATCATCTTCTAATACCTTCAGATAGATTCATAATCATTAATTGAATTTGTTGCTTGTTAATAAAGAGAGACAATAAGGCAAAATACAAGAGCACATACATGTGTTTGGCGTCCTATATAGCGATGCAGGATGCCACCTACTTGAAAATAGGGCCTATATGCAACCAAATCAGCCAAATTTAAAATTTTTGATATAGCAGATGCTTCCTTTCTGTTGCGGCCGTGCACTCTGGACAACAAACCGAATTTAACACTCTGGAGAAATTTATCTGCAAGTTCCCCGGGTTCAGCCACAACAAATACATCATTCTGCCAACTGCTAGATGGATGACAAGCTTGTTAGATCTAAGATTAAAGCTGAATCTTAAAGGGAAGCAAGAGTAAAAAATGATCCTTGACCTGAGCATATGCATAGTATCCTTGGATCTTAACTTTGTGCAGGTTGGACATGGATTTGTAATTAAAATTGATGATCTAATGGGCACCACTACACAGAAATTCCGAAAAATAACTCATTGATCTGACTGGCATATGAATTTATTGAGAAACTTTGTTGTCTTTTCTTCTTAACTATCCATTGATACCAAGGTCTTAAAAATAAGAGTTGGAGGTTGACTCAATCCCCTTAAGTTGACTCAACCCAGTTGCATGCTACTTGCCCACTCAGCTGTATCGGACCAAGTTGTACCCTAGAGCCAAAAACCCTCCAAAATATTTAAAAATATGATAAAAAATAAAAACCCTGCTAAAATATTGGAAAATTATAATAAATAACCTAAAAATTGTAAAAATACGGTTGAAAATTTTAAAATTTTAAGACTCATCATGTTTTAGTTATTATGAATGAGTTTAGATATAAGTATGTGTTGTTATTTTCTTTATTTTTTTTTACTCAATCTAATGAATAGTACACCAATTTAGAATGGTTAGATCTTTCACAAAATGTTGTTTTAATCTTCTAAAATTTGTGTAAAAGATCCATAAAAGCCTCCTAAAACTCCACTCAACATGAGAATTAAGGAGAAAAGATGTGTTAAAGGCCTTTTTCGTATAAGAACTGGTCAAAGGGAGAACAAGGGAGTGATAAGATTTTCACGGGTACCTCTATGTCCGTGGATGGCCCTTTGTCGATTGTGCTTTGTAGAATTGCCAAATGGGTGCCCTCAAGAAATGAGATCAATAGCTCAAAGGTTGATGGCATTATGCATATTTGAGAAGCATCCTTGCACTGTGGTCTTTTTAAGATGAAGAAAGTGTTGAATTGATCTCCTTCTGCACCAGAGGTTTTAAAATTCAACATGGAAGGAGCAACAAGGGGCAAGCCAAGGCCGGCGGGCATAGTAGTTGTGTTCCGAAATTACGAAGGGACTACCTTGGTACTGTCTTCCAAGCATGTTGGTATAGTGGAATCAAATGAGGCGGAAGTTTTGGCTGCTCTAGAAGCCCTTTGGATTTATACCCCATTTTCATAACAAGTTAGATGTGGAAAGTGAATAATTGAATGTGATTTCTTAAGTTTCCCCTTGGACATTTCAGTTTTACTTCAATGAGATCAAGTTTACGTCTTCGTCAGTTCAAGTGGAGTTTAATCATGTAGGGAGGTTGGCTGTGTGTGTGTGTGAGTGGGGGTTGGCTTGATTGGCTTCTTTGTGTCTTTGAGTTTCTTTAATAGAATCCTTTGTTACCGGTCAAAGAAATGGAGAATAGAGGGATGTATGAGTCAACTGGACTCGGCCAATTTTTAAAACAATGATGCATCTAATGTTGTCAAAATTAAAATCCAGATTATTATGGGCCATAGTATATTCATGGTAGAGCCCATATTATCAACAAGATGGAATATAGAATGACTACAAAGGAATTGTACCTGCACAAAGTTACAAACCCCAAGACTCAACTGTATTCTGCATATATTCAGGTCTGGTACATATAATTGTTTGTGAAACCAACATAAAGAAAGAAACTCTACCTTAATATTGAACCAACTGAATCATTCTGAAGAGCCAGATGTACAATGCCCACTTGGGGCAAATTCTGTAATTTTTCATGCAATGACCGAACAGGGACGGAGAGCTGCCTAATTCCTGAAGGGGATACTGGTGGTGAACAATGTGTCTTTCCTGTTTGCAAACCATCCAAGCTTAGTGGGGGGACTAAATCAAGTCTACTGATCCTGTGGGGACCAATATCAGGACTACTTAGAAGGGGGCTCGAGGGAAAGCTTCCAGTGAATAATGGTGATGTAAATGGTGTAGAAACTGTTGTTGATGGTTTGGGAAATCCCGATATCTTATTCATGAGTGATAACCTGATGCCATTTCGGGCACAGAATGTCTCGAGTGACCGAGCATGGTGAACAGTTTTCCCTGAATCAGGACTATTGGAAGATTCCACAAGAAGTATCATACGTCTCCAACCCAATGATGGACCGTTTCCATTAAGTACTGCAACAAACGAAAATTCCAGACTTAATAATAAAAGGTACACACGTGGCCAATAGAAAATTTGTCAGTTTTTACTGCCGTTCCCAAGCCTGGATAAAGGACTGTTTCATTAGGTAGGTTAACCAGTATAAAACTTTTGTCACAACCCAAACATGAATTCTAAGAAGATATCATGTGGCTGGCCCATCATAGTTGGGACAAGGCTTTTGATGATGATGACGACACAAGTAGAAAACAGAAGTATATGTAATTGACAGATTCAAATCATTTAAGCAGTTTATAGAAAGAAGAGACACCACAACACAAACCAGTATTTGAAGGCTTTGTTGTATGAAATTGTTGAGACTTTAATTTGTCAGACCACTTCTCTTCATTCATGTATGGTGGAACTAGATGGTCGCAAACATCCTTAAAGGCCTGAACGTTGCTTTCAATGAACTCCTGAGTTGCAGCTTCCAGCTTCAGCCAAATGGCAGGGTCAGTCTCGTCCAGTTCCATACCACATCGCTCATCAACTATACAGAAAAGAATTTGCTGGTGAGTCAAAACCTTGTTTCATGACATTTATTCCTTAACCGTTCTGAACACATCTAAGAGCCCATTTGGATGACTACATAATAAAATATTTACAGATTCAAATATTGCTAGAATACAATAGATAAAATATTTACATATTCAAATATTGCTAGAATACAATATTGTAGAATACAATAGAGTAATATTAAAATTTTGTGATATTTTTGCTTTTTGGCAGTTTCTGAAGAATACAATTGATTTTTTTTTTTGGGAGCAGTAACAGGAATTATCTTAAGAAGAAAAAAGAGATACAAAAAAGAAGAAAGGTTGTGAGGGTAAATCAGCTAATACCCCAACCAAAACAGAAAGAAGCAACAGAAACTGACAATAAGAAACTACTGAGCAGCCACTCTCTTCGCCAACACATCCGCCCCTTCATTTGTTGAGCGAAGAATGTGCCTAAAATCCACCTCCATCTCCGAACTTAATTTCATTGAGATAAAATAGAACTTCCGAGGACCTATAGATGAATTTGACATTCTAAGAGATAGCATTGAGAGAATCTGTTTCCATGATCAAAGGTTGCCGAAATGAGAGCTAAAATAGCCTTAGAGCTTCAAATCTGGCTAAAACCTCCACTCCATTCGAATACAGAAGATCTTAAATTGAGTTGTTTGTCAGTGCTAAAAATTATAACACGTGTTTACGGAAACAAAAAAAAAAAAAAAACCCTTTGTTCGGACTTGGGAGCATGGTTCAGATTCTCGATCAATACAAACCCAGTCAAGACCGGTTCGTATCAGCCAATACGTCAAAAAATCTCGATACTGTTCCGATATTGGCCTGCGAATCGATCGCGGTCTCGACTCAGCAAAAAATCCCCAAATTATAGGAATTTATCGGCCAATATTTCAAAATATCGGTCTTAGCCGATATACCGGGCGATATCTTCAAAACATCAGCCGACAATGTTTAAAACCTTTTTTTTTTTTTTCATTTCACCTCTTATAGTCATTTCTTCCTCCTACCACCCTTCTTCTTTCCCAACACCTATTTCACCTCCAAGCCATCAAAAAGTCTTATTTTTCGTGGATTTCATCTGGAAAAATCATATAAAACTCTACCAAGGTGAGTGTTATGAGTTTTTTTGCATTTTTTTTAAAGATTTGCTTGGAAATAGCTTAGAAATGAGGATTGCATGCTCTTTTTGTTGTGGATATGTTTCATTTTCTTTGATTTACACATTTTGAGGCTAGATCTACAATTTGGGGTTTTGAAAATTAGGATTTTTGTTGAAATCTAATAGATCTTTGCAAAATAGTTCTTAAATTTGTTTAGAGTGCATTTAAAATGGCTGTGGCTTCTTAGTTTGGCATAGATCTATTGAGTAATGAGTAAAAGCTTTAGTTTCTTAAATTTAAAGCTAATAGATAGCTCATAAGTGATAGTGATGATTGCATTTCATAGAATTTGTGATATACTTATTTAGTGTGTATATGTAAATCTATTTAATTGTAAATAAAATTTATACAGTTTCAAATAAGACAGCGATGCAGGTGTAGAAACACAAACAAAGAAGCAGGCCCATCTCTCAAGGCCCATGACTAAGAGGCCCAAAGCTTCAAACCCACGTGTGGGATCTCTTAGATTTGGTCAACATTGTATAGTTGTATGATATCAATCATTTTTATATTCTTTCCTTTCTTAATTATATACACATGTAATTAGGATAAATCATAGGCAATAATGAGCAATACTTTGTGTATAAAGAGCAACAGTCGATCCCCCCTTTGGGACACGACAGATTCCACAATCTCTCCTCTCTTTCTCTCTTCTTCTTCTTCTGCTTCTTCAATACAAGGATCTGTTGATCCTTACATGGTATCATAGCTATCTTTCTGTCGTCTTGCAATCAACGGGGAAGGATAGACAAATCCTCTCTGTTTCTTCAATCCTTGCATCATAGCAAAGAAGGATTTCTCAACAGCAGTATCCTTGCATCATTGAAAGCAGCAGATCAGATTTTCTTCTCTCAGCAGCATCAAACAAAGCAGCAGGTCAATTTTTCTGCAACTCTATCTACTGTCGACAATCATCCAACCATCAAATCTCAAAGTGGGCCCCACCTCCATATTACAGTATCTACAGAAATCAACACCAAACTGATCGACCATTATTCCTGGGAATATTAAGCATTTTTCTGTGAATTTTATCACCTCAAAAAGGTCAGTCTTACCTGCTTCTCTAGTTTGCTAGTTTATAGAAACTGTTTCTGTTTTAAGGCTTGATATTCAGATCCAACCATTGGAATTCAATCATTCTTGGATCAAAAGTTACAGAAATAGGCTACTAGTATAACTTGGAAGGCTGATTGAAGAAAAGATATTGTTACAGGAAGTAGACACCTTTCCTACTTCAAATTTCTTGGACGTCTAGAGGTCCATTTTTCTATTTTTTTTCTAAAAACAGTGTTGTTGCCCATCTCCCTTCTTAGAAATCATCTTCTTAAATCAAATGGAAAAGGTTGATGTTATTTCTGTTAAATTTAATGGTACCAATTATATGTCTTGGGCATTTCACCTTAAGAACTTCATTGAAGGACAAGGAATGTTCGGGTATTTAGATGGGACAACTATCAAACCAGCTGCTGATCCTAATGGCATAGAAGATAAAACAATTGCCTCTTGGAATCAACGGAATGCTAAGGTTGTGACCTGGATTCTCAACTCCGTTGATCCCTCCTTCACAACGGCACTACAAGCTTTTACAAAAGCTTTTGATATGTGGACACACATGAAGAAAATATATCATCAGCAAAATAAAGCCCGAAGATTCCATCTTGACACAAAATTGGCCAAATACTGCCAAAATGACAAGAATGTTTAGGAATACTACAATGGGTTTCTAACCTTATGGACTGAAAGGGACCAGATGCTCCTACAGTCTGTCTCCGCGGCATTCCTTCCTTAAGCTCTCAAACTTCAGGAAGAACTTCATGTTAGTCAATTCTTGATGAATCTCCATGCAGAATTTGGAACAGTACGAGCAACCCTCATGAATTGGGAAAACTCTCCTGATCTGGATACAAGTGTTCAAGAGGTCCTTCGCCAAGAAACTTGTCTTCTTCCCATTGTTCCCTTCCTGAAGAATCAAAGGTCTTTCTTGCACAATCAGGACCATCTCAGACTGATGAGACAGCCTTTCTAACTGCTCGTGGTCAGAAACCAGTGTTTTGAATGTAAAAACTAAAAGGTATGGACATGTTGCACGGGACTGCCGGCAGAAATTATTTTGCAATTATTGCAAACGAAATGGACATGTTCTCTCCAACTGCACAAGAAGGCCTAACAAGAAACATGATCAGACTCAAATGCGCGTCGCTACTGCACTTCAGGCTAAGAATACAACTTCACTTGCCTCAGCATCTTCTGACACTAGTTCCATGACATTGACAACAGCTCAAATTTGAGACTTGATTAATTCATCTATAGCATCTGCATTTACCTCTATGGTTATTAACGGTCTGTCCTCTTCTCCTATTGCTTTGCCTGCATTTCGCTCATCTACCTCCCAACTTATTTCTGTCACACCCACCTCATGGTTCCTAGACTTAGAAGTGACAGAACCAGAGAACTGAATTGAAGAGAGTGATTTGGAATCTTGGATGATCTCAACGATCAGTCCTTTGCTTTACTTATAGACTTAATGGCCTTAATCAAGGCAAATTACAATCTAATTACAATCTCTATGAATGGAAAGAGAATAAAGAATATTGATACAGATTATATACATGGAAAGAATTCAAAATAGATTGATGAGTCACAGTCCACTAATCCTTATCCCACGTTGTATATGAGAATGGGCCAGTGGGCCTATTGTACATGGGTCTTGGCTCAACTATTGTTGACATCCCCCCTCAAATTGACGCTGGTCAAATAGGAGCAATTTGCGAATCAGGAACTCATGACGTGGCCGAGGCAGTCCTTTGGTGAAGATGTATGCGAGTTGGAGTTCACTTGAAACATGTGGAAGACTAATCACCTTGCGATCATATTCATCTCGAATGAAATGACAATCCACCTCAATATGTTTTGTACGTTCATGAAAAACGGGATTCTCAGTAATACGGATGGAACTAGTATTGTCTGCATGAAGTGGGGTAGCTGATGTCTGAGAAAAAGCAAGATCTGTAAGTAAGCCACGAAGCCAAAGTATTTCAGAACAGGCAGCGGACATAGCACGATATTCAGATTCAGTGGAAGATCTGGAGACCCTTTCCTGCTTTTTGCATTTCCAAGAAATGAGTGATTCACCTAAATACATACACCAGCCTGTGGTGGATCTGCGAGTATCTGGGCATCCTGCCCAATCGGCATCAGAATATGCAGTAAGTGTCAGAAGTGTGCCAACCGGAAAGAACAATCCTCGAGTCGGAGAACCAAGAATGTACCGGATGATCCGTTTGACTGCAACCATATGGTGATGTCTTGGAGCAGTCATGAATTGACTAACAACATTTACAGCATAGGAGATGTCTGGTCTAGTGATGGTCAAGTAGATCAGACTACCGACCAAGCGTCTGTAGAATGTGGGATCGGAGAGGAGATCCCCATCATCTTTCTTGAGTTTCACATTGACTTCTAATGGAGTGTCCACAGGGGTGGTATCAGTTAAGCCAGCAAGGTCATGAAGGTCAGTAGCATACTTATGTTGATGTAAAAACAGTCCCTTCCTAGACTGTTGGACCTCAAGTCCCAAGAAGTATGTTAATGGACCCAGATCTTTCATATGGAATGCAGCTTGAAGTGAGGATTGAAGATTTTGAATCATGTTACTGTGAGTGCCTGTGATGATGATATCATCCACATATACAAGAAGTATAGTGGTAGCATGATCAGTCTTATTCAAGAATAATGAAGGATCATAGGGACTTTGAGTAAAGCCAAGGTTCAGTAGAGTAGAACGAAATTTTTCAAACCAAGCTCTGGGTGCTTGTTTAAGTCCATACAACGAGCGACGGAGTCGTGCCACTTCATTTTTAGATGGAGACTCATATCCTTGAGGAAGACGCATGTACACTTCCTCGTGAAGATCCCCGTGGAGAAAGGCATTCTTCACATCCATTTGATACAGGGGCCATGAGCGTGATGCCGCAATAGCAAGAATAGTACGCACAGTTGTCATCTTGGCGACCGGAGCGAATGTTTCATCATAGTCGATAACATACTCCTGACGGTTGCCAAGAGCCACTAACCGAGCCTTATAACGTGCCAGAGTACCATCAGGATACAGCTTGATAGAGTAAACCCATTTACAGGCAATGGGTTTAATGGACGAAGGACATTGAACAACAGCCCATGTGTGATTCTCCTTTAGTGCATCAAGTTCTTCCTGCATAGCCTGCCGCCAACACTCATGTTGCACTGCTTGAGAAAAGTGATTAGGTATATGAACAGAAGACAAGGTAGCAAGTAAGGATGTATGGGTAAAGCCAAACCGATCAGGGGGGCGAGAAGGCCGAGATGATCTACGAAGATGAACGGGTTGAGAAATGTCAGAAGCAAGAGTGGGGTCAAGTGCCGAGGAAGCTGACAAATCAGGAGGCTCAGATGCAATCGTGTTTTCCCGTCTACGCCTTTTGTACACAATAATAGGCTTGACATTTTCCGCAGGTAGATCCGGAGGATCATCAAAAGCAGGAACAAGAGAAAACATAGGAGATGGATCATCGTCTATATAATGATGAAAAAAATATTGATTTTCAAAAAACACAACATTACGAGAAATCCGGATACGTTTTGCCTTGGGATCATAACAAAGAAATCTTTTTTTATCATTCGCATAACCTAAGAAGGCACACTTCGAAGATTGAGCCAATAGTTTTGTTCGTTCGACCGATGGAAGAAGAGCAAAACATACACACCCAAAAACATGGAGATGAGAGAAACTAAGATGCTTATGAAATAAACAAAAATAAGGTGTTTCATGGTTAATGCGCGGTGATGGTAGCCGATTTATAACATGAACTGCTGTGGACAGAGCTTCGGGCCAGAATTTTGGTGGAACAGATGATGTTAAGAGGAGGGACCGAACAATGTCCAAAAGATGTCTGTTTTTCCTCTCAGACACACCATTTTGTTGGGGTGTATAAGGACAAGATTTTTGAGAAATTATTCCTTCGTTTTGTAAAAAAGTCTGAAACTCATTTGAAATATATTCACCACCTGAATCTGTACGAAGTGTTTTAATGGATGTGGAGAAATGATTTTCCCCATAGGCTAAGAAAATTTTAAATGAAGCAAACACCTCAGATTTTGAATGCAAGAAATATATCCATGTAAAGCGACTATAGTCATCAACGAATGTAACAAAATATTTAAATTGAGAATGGGATATAATAGGTGCTATACCCCATACATCACTACGAACAAGATCAAAACATTTCAATGATAAAGAAGTGCTGATGGGAAAAGGAAGAGTCTTGCTCTTGCGCATTTTACAACTAGAGCAATTAAAGGAAACATCCTTAAGAGAAATTTTATTATCATGTAATAATCCAGACTTAAACAAAGATAAAAAAAGTTCTAGAATTAGGATGGCCTAATCTTTTGTGCCATAAGTGGCTCTTATTGGAACTAGAAGCAGAAAACAAGGCAGAAGCAACCAAAGACCTATCTTGTGTAGATAGTTATAGCGGAAAAAGACGACCACACTTAGGTCCATTCGCTATCACCTTCCCCGATGCTTGATCCTGTATAACACAACCAGAACGAGAAAAATAGACAGAACAGTGATTATCAACTAGTTGGCCAACAGATAATAAATTGGTAGATAACTGAGGAGAAAGAAAAACATGACTCAAAGGTAAGGGATGTGAGATCTTACCGATGGCAGTAATGGGTATACTGCCACCATCTGCTGTATTGATTCGAAGACTTCCATCATAAGGTTTTATTTGAGATAGAATTTCAGATGAGTGGGTCATATGATTAGAAGCCCCCGAATCCATATACCAGGTAGAGCTTTGTTGGTTAGGTTTACCTTAGAGTCCAAGGGCAGAAAAAGCATTTACGATCATCTGTTGAACCATTTCTGGGGTAAGAGAGGATGAAGAAGCAGTTGGAGCAGGCAGTGCTGTAGGGGCAGCAGAACTCAATGCAGGAGTAGACACATCCAGAGTTACCAGATTTGCTTTCTGAGAAGAGGTCTGTGCACGACACCGACATTCAGGAAGAACATGGCCCTTGCGTTTGTAGTAAGAGCAGTATTTTTTATTGCATTGGGTGGCAACATGGCCATATTTCTGACACGAGTAACACTGTACTTTAGTCATATCCCTGTTCTGCTAGTGAGAGCGGGCAACATAAGCCGTAGTTAATGGACCGGTGGGAACTGCATTTTGAAGAGTAACCTGGGTGGTTAAACGCTGTTCCTCACGAAGAAGCTCTCCGAAGCAAGAATCAATAGATGGGGAGGGCACCCTGTTCATCAGATTTGAACAAAGTTGTTCAAATTCAGGCCTAAGGTAGCGTTTGGTTCGCTGTAATGAAGGTTGGAATGGAATGGTCATTATAGCGGTTTGGAAAAAAGTGGCGTAATGACCATTACCTCCGGAATCCCATCTATATTACTAAAGGGATGTATATACTTCATGAGAACTCCTGGAGGAGGACACCTGGCATGTCTTGGAGAGGGACACGTGGCAGCAGCCAGCCTAGAATGGTGTTCTGCTAATGCAATCCCTAAAATCTCTCATTCTCCATCTAAAATTTTTCCATCTCTCCCTCCCTAAAATCTCTCTTTAATACTTTGATCATTATCAAGCAATTCATGGGTCCCAGCCCGCATCAGATTATTTCATGGACGGTTAGAATATAGATGGTGGACCCCATTCATATTGGGGGTCCCACTTAAATAGGTTAGGTTTGGTCAATTTGAGAGGTCTATGATCATTTGATCTTTATCAATCAATTCATGGGTCCCGGCCCGCATCATTTGATTTTATGGACGGTTAGAATAAGATGGTGGACCCCATTCATCTGGGTCCCACTTAAAAATATTTGGTCAATTTTTTAGGTCTACGATCATTTGATCATTTGATCTTTTTAAATCAATTCATGGGTCCCATCCCGCATAATATGGTTTTATGGATGGTTAGAATAGAGATGGTGGACCCCATTCATCTGGGGGTTCCACTTAAATAGGTTATGTTTGGTCAATTTGTGAGGTCTATGATCATTTGATCATTCGATCTTTATCAAGCAATTCATGGGTCCATCCCGCATCATATTGTTTCATGGATGGTTAGAATATAGATGGTGGACCCCATTCATCTTGGGGGTCCCACTTAAATAGGTTAGGTTTGGTCAATTTGAGAGGTCTATGATCATTTGATCATTTGATCTTTATCAATCAATTCATGGGTCCCGGCCCACATCATTTGATTTTATGGACGGTTATAATAAAGATGGTGGACCCCATTCATCTGGGTCCCACTTAAAAATATTTGGTCATTTTGTTAGGTCTATGATCATTTGATCCTTTGATCTTACTTAATCAATTCATGGGTCCCATCCCGTATAATATGGTTTTATAGACGGTTAGAATAGAGATGGTGGACCCCATTCATCTGGGGGGTTCCACTTAAATAGGTTAGGTTTGGTCAATTTGTGAGGTCTATGATCATTTGATCCTTTGATCTTTATCAAGCAATTCATAGGTCCATCCCGCATCATATTGTTTCATGGACGGTTAGAATATAGATGGTGGACTCCATTCATCTTGGGAGTCCCACTTAAATAAATTAGGTTTGGTCAATTTATGAGGTCTATGATCATTTGATCTTTATCAATCAATTCATGGGTCCCGGCCCGCACCATTTAATTTTATGGACGGTTAGAATAGAGATGGTGAACCCCATTCATCTGGGTCTCACTTAAACATATTCGATCAATTTGTTAGGTCTGCGATCATTTGATCCTTTGATCTTTTTAAATCAATTCATGGGTTTCATCCCGCATAATATGATTTTATGGACGGTTAGAATAGAGATGGTGGACCCCATTCATCTGGGGGGTTCCACTTAAATAGGCTAGGTTTGGTCAATTTGTGAGGTCTATGATCATTTAATCCTTTGATCTTTATCAAGCAATTCATGGGTCCCGGCCCGCATCATATTGTTTCATGGACGGTTAGAATATAGATGGTGGACCCCATTCATCTTGGGGGTCCCACTTAAATAGGTTAGGTTTGGTCAATTTGAGAGGTCTATGATCATTTGATCATTTGATCTTTATCAATCAATTCATGGGTCCCGGCCGCATCATTTGATTTTATGGTCGATTAGCATAAAGATGGTGGACCCCATTCATCTGGGTCCCACTTAAAAATATTTGGTCAATTTGTTAGGTCTACGATCATTTGATCATTTGCTCTTTTTAAATCAATTCATGGGTCCCATCCCGCATAATATAATTTTATGGACGGTTAGAATATAGATGGTGGACCTCATTCATCTTGGGGGTCCCACTTAAATAGGTTAGGCTTGGTCAATTTGAGAGGTCTATGATCATTTGATCATTTGATCTTTATCAATCAATTAATGGGTCCCAGCCCGCATCATTTGATTTTATGAACGGTTAGAATAGAGATGATGAACCCTATTTATCTTGGTCTCACTTAAATATATTAGGTCAATTTGTTAGGTCTATGATCATTTGATCTTTCTTAATCAATTCATGCCTCACCTAAAGAATAAAACATTTGGAAAAAAACATAAAGATCAAAATTAGCAACAAAAAAAAGGACTCACAAGTTTACTAATTAATAAATTTATTAAAAATTATTTATATCAGCCTGTGCATTTGGTGGTTTCGTGGTGATGCACGGGGTTTTGCTAGTTCCCTTACGTGGAGGAATGGTCATTCCATCCGGGATGGGAAGGAATGGCCATTCCATTCCTTTCTACTTTTGTTGAGACCAAAATACCCTTTTTCACATCTATACATGTTATTATAACAATAAGATTATAAAATAGAAAGAACTTGTGTGGGCCCCACTTATATAATAGTAATATAATATATACATTATTATTATTATAAGATTATAAAAGAGAAAAACTTGTGTGGGCCCTACCTATATAATAGTAATATAATTATACATTATTATTATTATTATAATAATAAGATTATAAAAGAGAAGAACTTGTGTGGGCCCCACCTATATAATAATAATATAATATATACATTATTATTATTATAAGATTATAAAATAGAAGAACTTGTGGACCCCACCTACATAATAATAATATAATATATACATTATTATTATTATAATAATAAGATTATAAAAGAGAAGAACATGTGGGCCCCACCTATATAATAATAATATAATCTATACATTATTATTATTATTATTATAAGATTATAAGCTAGAACTTGTGGGCCCCACCTATATAATAATAATAGATTATTATTATAAGATAATAAAATAGAATAACTTGTGTGGGCCCCACTTATATAATAATAATATAATATATACATTATTATTATTGTTATAAGATTATAAAATAGAAGAACTTGTGTGGGCCCCACCTATATAATAATAATATAATATATACATTATTATTATTATATTATAAAATAGAAGAACTTATGTGGGCCCCACCTATATAATAATACTATAATCTATATATTATTATTATTATAAGATTATAGAATAGAAGAGTTTCTGTGGGCCCCACCTATATAATAATAATATAATCTATATATTATTATTATTATAAGAAGAGCTTGTGTGGGCCCTACCTATATAATAATAATATAATCTATACATTATTATTATTATTATAAGATTATAAAATAGAAGAGCTTATGTGGGTCCCACCTATTTAATAATAATATAATCTATACATTGACTGAGCCAAAGATAAAAATCTAAAAAGGGTATTTTGGTCAATCTTATGTAAATTTTATTCCATTCCAGGACTCATTCCAGCATACCAAACGCAGGAACAGGAATCAACTGGGTTAATTCCTCAGCGTACCAAACGCTGGAATGGAAATGCTTATTCCTGCCTCATTCCATTCCACACTCATTCCGGTCTCCATTCCATTCCCACCTACAACCATTCCAGCGAACCAAACGCTACCTAAGTTTCATCAGGAACTGATCTCTCTGACTAGTAGAATGGATGTTTTGAACTACCGCAATTGAGGCCTCAGGGAGATTGGAGTAAATGATCTCAGTATAGTCCGTCCATAAACGAATAAAAGTAGAGTAATATTCTTGAACGGACATAGTTCCCTGCGCAAACTGAGAAAGCGCATGTTCCAGGTGGAACCTCCGGGCAGAGTTATCCTGTTGATATACTTGTTTGAGGTATTCCCACATGTCTTTTGCTGTTTTATAAGGTCTGAGATTCATGATGTATTGGGGATCCACTGACCCCAGTAGCCAAGTCATGATTTGGGCATCTTTGGTTTTCCATTTTGAGGCTGCCTTTACATCATCTAAAAATTTTGGATCAGTCCCATCTATATGACCCCATAGTTCTTTTCCTTTAAGGTAGATCTGAAATTGGAAGGCCCAGGATGTGTAATTGGTCCCATTGAACTTAATCAGTAAATGTTCACTTTTGTCCATGATTTATTATTCTCAAATTGGCTCAAGATTAACCAGCAGAATACAATAGAGGGATCAGATCAACTCAGGATGCTTGGAAATAGTGCAGAAATTACAAAACGACAGTCTGTGAACTATTCCACAAAAAAGGAACCCCAGGCGACCTTAACTGGCACTGCTGGTTCCCTGCGTGTGGCCTGTTGTTTAATCTGAGTGAAGATCAGATCCACCAGATGCAAGCAGGATCAATTTTTCTTTCCAGTGGTACAAGATTTATTGAAATCCATCCATAATCCAAGATATTGTACGGCTGAGATCAAAACTATCTTAGAAAACTGGGAATTCACAAGTTGGTTCAAATGGCCTACCTCTGATCTTGGGAAAATGCTGAAAAAATCTCCAAATTTACCAGAAGAGTTGGTCGACCACTGCTGTAGGTTTTGCTGAAGATGCCATGATGATCGCAGGTGGGCCACTGTTGATCAGATCACTATAGAAGACTGATCAGCTGTCGATGAACACAGATCCCTGATCTGGTTGTTTCTATGATTACAGATCTTTGATCTGTTTCCCTCTAAGACACAAGATTGTATTTCCCTAAGAGCAACTGGACTGATCACAAGTGGGTCACAGTGATCAGATTTCAAGACTATGAAGATCTATGTCAAGCAATTGCACGAACAGTCACAAGCAATGACTGTTTTCACCATGATTCAATAGAAATTGAAGGGTGAAAGCTAGAAGGCTTTGATACCATGACAGAACCAGAGAACTGAATTGAATAGAGTGATTTGGAATCTTGGATGATCTCAACGATCAGTCCTTTGCTTTACTTATAGACTTAATGACCTTAATCAAGGCAAATTACAATCTAATTACAATCTCTATGAATGGAAAGAGAATAAAGAATATTGATACAGATTATATACATGGAAAGAATTCAAAATAGATTGATGAGTCACAGTCCACTAATCCTTATCCCACGTTGTATATGAGAATGGGCCAGTGGGCCTATTGTACATGGGTCTTGGCTCAACTATTGTTGACAAGGAGCCTCCAACCACATGACTTCTGTGGTCCAAAATTTGCACAACCATAAACCTTACCATGGCCATGACTCCATCACCACCACAAATGGTGATCAATTACCAATTTCTGGTATGGACAATATAACCATTGGTACTCTTACCTTGCCTAATGTTTATTTTGTCCCCAATTTAGCTGCAAATCTTATTTCCATTGGCCAACTTGTTGAATCTGGTTATCTAGTTAATTTTTCTCCTTCTGGTTGTGTCATACAGGACCGGCAAACTGGGAAGGTGATCGGGATGGGGAGTAAGCATGGCAGGCTGTTTCTCTTGGACATGGGACAACAATCATTTCTTACCTCATCTAGCAGTCTTTTAAATAATATGTGGACTACTTGGCATAAACGCCTTGGTCATTTGAATAATGCAAATTTGTCGTCTTTGTTTAAACTTGGATATTTGAATAATCTATGTCTAGTTCCATGGTTTCTCATTTTTCAAAATTGAAATGTGAATCTTGTTGTTTAAGAAAAAGTTTTGTTGCCATTCCCTATTCATTATTCACGTACTGCTAACACATTTGATGTTGTTCACACGGATGTCTGGGGGATTGCCCTTAACTCGAGTTGACTTGGATATAAATATTATGTTACCTTTATAGATGATCATTGCCGTTATACATGGATCTATTTTTTTGGAATCTAAATCTGAAGTTTTTTCCATGTTCCAAAAATTCTATAAAATCGTCAGCACTCAATTTCAAAATTCCATAAAGATTCTACGTTCATATTCAGGGGGAAAGTTTACATCCACTGAGTTCAATAACTTTCTCGCATAAAAAGGAATTATTTATCAAAAATCTTGCCCCCACAGACCACAACAAAATGGAGTGGCAGAACGAAAGAATCGTCAACTCCTAGAAACTGTCCAAAGTCTCTTTGTGGAATCCCTTGTTCCACCTCGATTTTGGTGTAAAGCAGCCCATACAGCTGTTCACATTATCAACAGATTACCTAGCTCTGTCCTAGGTACAGTTTCCCCTTTTGAGTGCTTATTTGGTCATCCACCTTCCTACTCACACTTGCGGATTTTTGGATGGCTCTGTTTTGTTCATCTCCCCTCTCTAGAGGGTAGAAAACTTTCACCACAAGCAACTTGATGCATGTTTCTTGGTTACAGTGATGAACACAAAGGCTTTCAGTGCCATGATTCCAAAGAACGCCGAATAAGGATTTCTCGAAATGTTGTTTTCTTGGAGCACGTTCCATTTTATTCACAGTCACCAAGTTCTTCTAATATCCAAGTATCTTACCTTCCTCATTTTTTATCGCCTACTTCCCCTCCTACGGTTACACAGGTCTAAACTCGTCGTCCAAGGCAACTACCTCCTACCGCTCCTCCTACAGATCCACCTACCCTGCTGGTTCCTGCAGGCAATGATACTATTGAAGGTAACACTTCTGGACCTTATCTACGGCGCTCTAGTCGTACCTCGGTTCCACCTGATAGATATGGATTTTCAGCACTTCTTACCTCTTTGGATCCCATTCCTATCCCCACCTCTTATAAACAGGCCGCTAATATACCATGTTGGCAAGATGCAATGATAGATGAATTACTTGCCCTCAAAGTCGACAAAACTTGGGATTTAGTGCCTCTTCCAGCAAATACAACCATCATCGGGAGCAAATGGATCTATTCCATTAAACATCGCTCTGATGGCAGTATTGATAGAGACAAGGCCCGCCTAGTTGCCCAAGGTTATAAGCAGGAGTACAGCATTGACTATGAGGAAACCTTTGCCCCGGTTTCCAAAATGACTACAGTTCGGTGTTTACTCCCAGTTGCCGCGTCTCGCAACTAGCCCCTCTGGTAGATGGATGTCAATAACGCATTTTTACATGGAGATCTCAAAGAAGTTGTGTATATGCGTCCGCCACCAGGGTATTCTTGTCCTCCACATCATGTCTGCAAGTTGACAAAGTCCTTATATGGGCTCAAACAAGCTCCTCGGGCCTGGTTTGAAAAGTTTCGATCTACCATCCTTCAAGCCTGCTTCTATCAAAGCTCCAATGACAGCTCTCTCTTCATTCGGAGATCCTCTCGTGGCTATACAATTCTATTGATCTATGTTGATATGATAATTAGTGGGAATGATCATGATGGGATCACTGAACTTAAAACTCACCTCATGAGCAATTTTAAAATGAAGGACCTTGGTTCCTTAACCTACTTTCTGGGTCTGGAGGTTCAACAGAACAAAGCTGGCATTCAAATCACTCAATCAAAATATGCTGATGACTTGATTCATTCTGCACGACTTGACGATGTCAAAACATTTGCCACTCTCATCAAGCTTAATGTCAAGCTCAACAAAGAAGATGGGCATCCTCTCCCAGATCCTACCATATTTTGTCGTTTGGTTGGTAGCCTACTCTACTTAACCATGACGCGGCCCGATATATCACATGCTGTGCAAACTGTGAGCCAGTTTATAGGCCATCCTCATAAACCACATCTTCAAGCTGTTTATCGAATTCTCCGATATGTAAAGTGTACTCGGGATCGTGGTTTATTTTACTCTTCCACCTCTTCATTACAATTGACAGCATATGCTGATGCCGATTGGGCTGGATGTCCCGACACTCGTCGCTTGATGACTGGCTGGTGCATGTTCTTGGGCCCTTCTCTCATCTAATGGAAAAGCAAGAAACGAGTCACAATTTCCAAATCGACGGCAGGCCGAATATCGTTCCATGTCTTCTGCCTGCAGCGAAGTCATATGGTTGCATCTTCTTCTTCGAGAATTCAGCATCCTCACCAAAGACCCTACTCCGTTGTATGCAGATAACACAAGTGCTATTTGAATTGCAAAGAATATTGTTTTCCACGAGCGCACTAAGCACGTTGAAATTGACTGTCACTTTATCTGTCTGCACTTTGTCTGTGAAGATATCAGTCTACCCTATATCTCTTCATCTGAACAACTGGCAGATGTGTTCACCAAGGGCTTTCCCCACGATCGTCATGATTCCATTCTTTCCAAATTGATGCTTCTTGGCAAACCACGACATCAATTTGAGGGGGAGGGTAGAAACACATAAAAAGAAGCAGGCCCATCTCTCAAGGCCCATGACTAAGAGGCCCAAAGCTTCAAACCCACGTGTGGGATCTCTTAGGGCCTGTTTGGATGTGTGGTGAATTGAAGTATGGTGAGGTAAAGCATCAAATCCAGAGAGAATAAAATATTAAGTTTTATGATGGTGTTTTGTTTTTAGTTGTTTGGTATAGAATCTTTTTGACTTTTTGTATAGAAAAGTGGTATTTTTTTGTCTTTTAGTGGAGAAAAGAGGTTGTTTTTTTGACTTTTTTTGAAAAATTAAGAGGGAATTTTAAAATTATGTACTTTCGATATGACCCTTGTCATTTTTTTGTTTGGATTCACTTTACTCCACTTCTACTAGTTAATTGCCAAACACGCCCTTAGATTTGGTCAACATTGTATAGTTGTATGATATCAATCATTTTTATATTCTTTCCTTTCTTACTTATATACACATGTAATTAGGATCAATCATAGGCTATAATGAGCAATACTTTGTGTATAAAGAGCAAAAGTCGATCCCCCCTTTGGGACACAACAGATTCGACAATCTCTCCTCTCTTTCTCTCTTCTTTTTCTCCTCCTTCTCCAATACAAGGATCTGTTGATCCTTACAGCAGGATGTTATGACTTAGGACGACCGGTACTTTGATTTATAGTTGTTACTAATGGAAAAAAATATTTTTTTTCAACATTCCAAAATATTTTCGATTTTTTGGATAATTTTTCAGAATTTCTTTGGGCAAAAAAATTTTCATGTTACGACGACCATGACCGATACCGTATCGATTTTTGGGTCGGCTAATACCACAACCGAACCCCGATTTTAAACCATGCTCGGGACTTGGGAGTAACTTGTCATTTTAAATTCATGGATGGGGCCCACCTTTTAAATCCAAATTACACAAATTTACTTTTCCACCTTGCTCTATCATTAAGGAAAACTTCACCACCATCATCACCTTGACCCCCACCCCACCACCCCCGTCGTCAGCACCACCACCCTCATCACCACCACCACAACCACCATCACCACCATTATCATTGTGATCAACAACACCATCACCACCATCTAACCATCTACCATCATCATCATCATCGCCACTCATCGTCATCATCTCATCACCATCCCCATTATCACCGCCATCACCACTTAGCATCATCATCATCTTCATAACCATCACCATCGTCACATCACCATGATCGTCGCCATGATCACTACCACCATTGTTCTGGAAATTGGAATCGTCGAATTGAATCGAATCATGAATCGTATCGCAAATCATAGGAACTTTTTTATTTTTCTAATAAAATGAAAAATAATTAAAATTTAAAAAAGAAAAATAAAAAAGTAGGGGATTTTTATGAAAAAGAAAAACTAGCCTTAAACAATGATTAGACGAATTGATTATGAAAAATAAAAAATTGACGGATTAAGGTGTAGTACATTTTTTAGGATAGATTCTCCCTCTTGACAATATCGTTACTTGCATAACGATATCATTATCCACCTGACACTCATTTTGCATATATCCCACCCACCAGCCCATTAGAATCAATGTTTTAGTTTCTCCATCTCTGTTTTCAATGAAGTTTCTCTTAATATCAAAGACTAAGAGAAGAAATGCACACTTGGAAGGGATGAACGCGTCAACAAATCTAACCCTTTTTTTGAAAAAAAAAAGGTATAAAAGGATAAAAGCAAGACAAAGGAAGAGAAAGTACAAAATGAAGAGGAGAAAAGCAAACAGGCCACTAGCTTCAACAACACCATTGGCCAAATCCATTTTGGATTAGTTAATCTCAGCATTGATAACCATTAACTGGGTAATTTTTTTTCAAGAAGAGCTGGATTTGTTGAATACATAATAGGGCTTCCAATATATTGAAGAGGAAGATTAATGAGTATCACCACTACCAAAGGCTTCAAGGAGCTTGGAGAAAAAGAAGGTTTTCAATTTACTGTTAAGTAGAAAGTTGTCTCAACCTTCCAATATTAAGAAAAGAAGAGAACAGAAGAGAAGGAATCTTTCAAATGTGTATTATCTTGACAGATTTGATGTGTTCATCTGATCCAAGTGTGTATTTCTTCCCTTAGTCTTCGATATTCAAATACAAAAACAAAAACATCGATTCTAGTGGGTGGGATATATGTAAAATGGGTATCACGTGGATAACAATATCATTACACACGTAACAATATCGTTACAAGGGTATTTCTGTCCAAAAAATGTATAGCGCCCTAATCCGTCAATTCGTGTTTTTCATAATCAAATCGTCTGATCAGCGTTTAAGGTTACTTTTTTCGTAAAAATCGCAAAAAGTATTTATTCATAATCCATCCACTTTCCCATTCATAGCAGCATAAATATAATAACAACTAGGTCTATCATGCAATCATATCAAGAACATCATGACAGGTATTACTGTAAAGTAAATGAAATGTACAAATAGGTAAATAAGTTTAAGATATCGATATATATTTATTTTTTCTTATCTTTAAAACAAAATATGAAAGTAAAAAATAAAATCCAAAACACAATCTTACACCGTATGATATCTCTTGAAGTTAAGAAAGTGTTCGTGAAGAAGAAAAAATGATTAAAAAAATATAGAAGAAATAGACAAGCCCCATACATGCAGTCGAACGCTTTAATCAAATGGATGTTCTATGCACATCTAAAACCTCCACAAAGCCCCGAAAATTCTTAAGAGGTTCCATTAATTGTTAAATAACCTTTTAGAAGTAAAAATGCTAAAGGAAAGAAAGAAAAATACTTTGTTTGTTTTGCCACTGGTAAAGTAAAGGTAAAGGTAAAGGTAAGACCAACAGTCAAATCTTCTCTATTTACCATGTTTGAATGAAAAGTAATTGGTAAAATCAAGTCCAGCCACCACTTTATTTTACCACACACTTCACCACAAGCCACTTCTTCTTTACCTCATATAAGCACTAATAAAGTGTGGCAAAGCAAACCCAATAAAATAAAATAAAAACTACTTTACCACTCTCTCTTCCACTTTACTTCACCACATACTTTGTTTCACCTTTACGTTACCTCACCTTTACCATGATGTTACACCTACCTTTACTTTACTTTACCATTCTTGTAAACCCACACGCCTCGTGACAGGTGAGAGTTTTTTTTTTTTTTTTTTTAGAACTTGGATTTTGAAAGATTTTTATCATGTAGAATATTTTCTAGAGGGGGGAGGTGTAGGAGAAAATCTTTAGCTTGTTGAAAGAAAAGAATATTTTCTTTGGACTTTTCTTCATTTGCTAAACATGCAAGATTTGTATGTTAAGAAAATGAAAGATTGTGTCCTATAATAAATTATTTTCCATAACTTTTTTGTGCATCCAAACAGGCCCTAAGATTTCTCGTTAGCACTAATGATTTATCTCAAACCACTAAAGGGACCAAACAATAAAGCACTCCAAATGGATGGGAAGCAAAACAAAATAATGGAACTTGCAAGTAAATTCAGAAATTCATTCTTAGAGTGCGTAAGCTAAGAAGAAATTCCAGATCCAATATATCACCTGGGTTGAATCGGAAATAGCGTATTTCAGGAAGCATAGGTAGCAGCGAGTTCAAAGCTTCCTCCACTCTCTCCACTGAACATGCACTCTCGATCAACACTTGTCCGGTATCAAGATAACGCCAACCTCCCTTTCGAGCCTAAGTGAATAAATTTAATCAAAAGAAAATACATAAATGAATTTGAATTTTTTATACTCATCCATAGACCAATCCATCTGCCAAGTAGCATGATATATGACTGTTCCCGACTTTTTAGGACTTCCACTGCATATTTGCGTTAATAGTGACACTTTTGCTTCCATTGGAAACATTATTGATACTGATTTTTGTGAAAAAAGAAAAAGGAATACTGCTCTATAAATAATGCAATATTGTAATCCAAGTAAAGCACCAAATCATTGGGCATCCATCACCTTTTTAAGAGATGCCTAACTAGATATACATAAGTGCCGGATCATTTTTCAACAGTATTGCCCAAGCAAATTCTAGTTCTTTCAGGCCTTAACTCTAAAATATCATGCATGCACTGACAAATAGAATTCCCAGCATACCTTTGTTGGAACAGAACCACATCCTATGGAAACCAGACAGTCAATCCGTGTGTCAGGCCACAGAAGTTGAGCCTCCCTTATGGCAAAAATAGTGGGATTATTTGCAACAATAGCTCCATCTTGCCAACGATTTAGGTCTGAAAAAATGATGAGAATATAAAACATAACTATCAGGATGAACAAGAGTCACAAAAGCGTATTGGCACACAGCCAGTTCCCAAATGCAATATGTTACCATGGTAATTATCCCAAAGTAAGATGGGTACATTTTGTAAGATTCCACAAATGATAAAGAATCAGAGAAAAATACCATCAGAGAAATCATCAAGGTAGTATGGAGCAGCAGACGATGCTCTTATAGCCTCCCATATACGATGCTTGCAGCTTCCAATAAAAGCACCTCGTCTAACAGGTGCTCCAGCATCACAGATTATTGGACCTTCTGTTGTTCCAACAGGCATTTCCAATGTGCCAGCAGGATACTACAATTCAAATGAAATGATTACTTCCAGATCCAGCAGCCAGAAAGCAAAGATAAGCTTTGAATTTTCAAATCTCTAGCATGGTCAATAGGGTACTGTTACAAGCATCGCAATCAAGCAGAAAAAACTTGACATATACTAATATATTACTGCATAACATGTAGAAATCTTGCAAATAAAAAAAATAACATGTACAAAACTTTAAGCATTAATAAATAAATGAAAATAGAAGCCCCAAACCAAATGTGATTTCTGTTTATGCTGTATAAATAAATGGTTCATATGCAAAGATATGACTACTTAGCTAAGAACATTAGCTATAAAACCTTCATCAGACACTTCCAAGTTAATAAACAACAAACTAAAATTCCCAATCTCTAAACATGATCCCTTTTTGATGATCATTCCAGGAGAAGATCTAAATCCACTTGAAAATACAAAATAACATCTTAAGGATTCAAGAGAGCACGAAATCATCAAGCAGCAATAAGGCATGCAAAGTAGTCATCCTCTTGAAAAGTGTCAAACTTGGTGGCAGGCGAGTTGGCAGTGTAATGCGGGCTCCAATAAGGCTCTGCTTGGCATATTGCAACAGAATGTTTTCTTCCTGAAATCCAAGTTGAGGCAATCACCCCTTTTTCTCTTGTTCCAGAAGGAAATGCCCCGTTTTTTCAAGAGGAAATTAAAACCCTTTAGGTGTGAAATTCTACATGCCCATATCAAGTGCAAGCATGTATATTTTAGGATAAAATGGAAAACTCCAAAATGTCAAAAAAAAAAGAGTGGGGGGGGGGGGGGGGGGGGGGGTGGTGGTGGTGCGGGTGCGGGGGTGGTTGGGGTTGTACGGTAACCAAAACTACTCCTATTTTGTCAAGCGAAACCTAAACTAAAAGAAGGGTAAATTAGAGGAGTGATTCTAAGTGAAACCTCTACACCAGATATTTGTGAAGGCCTTTACACAGGACAGGGTCCTCTAACTTTGATGCAAACAATACATAGGTTAGAAAATGCCCACCATTGATGCGAACCTCTACCCCATATCCACCTTCAAACAAACCTGATTGTCTAACAAGAGCCGAGAAAATGACCAGATTAGGCTCAACAAAAACCATTCATCCTGCAGGCTAAGAAGGTTCATTGGGATCAATAAATGAAAATACTTTCTTTTTTCCTTTTCTTTTCCTTTCTTTCCCTCTGTGTGCACACAAACATGTTCTCATAGGTCATTGGGTTGAGGACTTCTCACCTAACACCATAAACATTTCAAAGACAGCTACAATGGTGCAAAGTTTTCACGTTGGATCTAGGGTTGCAAACGGAACTATTCCGGTCGGAACCATACCGGACCCGAACCGGAACCCATTTCTAAACAACGGTTCCGGTTTCAGCTCTAGTTCCGACTTGGAACCTATTTTGTTGGTTCTAAACCCGTTTCCGAAAGGAAAGCCTAGATCCGGTTCCGGAACCGGGTCCACCTAGAGGCACTTTCACCTTGATCTACACAAAGCCCAGGAATCGGCTTACCATGCAAAAAATCAACAAGCTTGTTTACTGCCATTACAATCTGAAGTTAAGAAACATAACTAGAGAAAGAAGGGCAAGGGATGATCATGCTTATTGTCCTATTAATTTGGATCACATATTCACAGAGGATGATCCCTTGCTCCCATGGATAGCCGAGATAGAGGATCCAATGGTATATTTGTGTGAGGGTTGATAGATGAGGAAATGGGTGAGGCAGAAGGTCAGCCACCTCGAGAAGAAGGTACCAGTACAAGTGCACATAGGAGTGGGAAAGAACCTTCTCATATTGTGTCGTCTAACAAAAGTAGTTCCACCAGTGTCTCTTCGAGTAGCCATGGCGGAGGAGATGGGGGAGATGGGGGAACGGGAGGTACTACTGAACATTATCAACATGATGACGAAGATGTCGTTCCTGTAGAGGACGTGTAGAAGTTTCCTGAAACTGAAAGATTTGATCCATACTATGGTTATCAACGGCGTCGAAGAGTCTCACCACCTGGACACAGTAATAAGCAAGGAAATACGGGTGGAGATGTTGGGAGGAGAACAAGCGGCATCGTGGAACCCTTGTTACAGTGAACCACATTTGGACTCCTAGCCACATCCACAAGGACCATCACATTATTTTCGATATGGCCAATTGCAACAAGAAGAAGAACAATCTTCGGCTTCAGGGTCCTACTCATATGGTGACTATGGTGAAATGCAATATAGATATCCTCCACCTCCTCCAAGTTCCTATGGTATTGGTGCCTTCTTTGGATTTGGGGATCCCAATGCCCACCAATACCAAATTCAATAAGGTGGGCATATGACTATGGGCAACACCGATGGGGATGAGGACAACGATGTCATTCCCGGTAGACACTCCCTTTGGTATTAGAGGGGAGCCGACTAGCCAAGGTATTCCTTCATTCACCAACTCTATAGACTATACTCTATAAGTAGAATAGTATTTTTGTTTTTATGAAGTTATTAATTATTATGTCATTTCTCATTTGTTGTTGAATGTTGGAGCATTGATTGAATAATTGTTCATTGTACATTGTATTCTATTCAATTCCTAAGACCTACCTCTCAAGTCTTGAGCCTTTACTTCATGACATAGTTTTTTTTTTTTAAATTATGAGCCTTTCATTAGTTTCTAAGTTAGCATAACTAAGCAACATGAATACAAGTGGAAAAAATGATCATCACTATTATTTTCTATTAGGATACAGGACCTCATACAATGAGGGGACTGCTACGCCCCCCTTATCTAACTTTTGCAAAAAAAAGAAAAAAAACCATATTTTCTATCATTTTACAATATTCTGGAATTTTTTCAGAATTTTTGTATGGCTTTTTCAAAACGCACCACTACGTAGTGCCCGCTTCATAGCATTTTCGCGGCGGACCGCTACGCCCACCACTACCCCTATTTTCATCCTTGGTCTCAGTTGAGAGAGAGGGGGCGGGGCGGGGCGGTGGGTGGGGGAGGGGGGAGAGCATTGTCACTGATGGCAACTGGAAAGAATAAGAAGAAAGGGACGGCAATTGCAGCAGTGTCGCTGGCATCTACGAGAAGACGATGACAGTGGCAGCAGGTGGTGGCGCCAATGATGAGCAACAGGTGTCCTCTTTCCTCTCTGCTTTTCTTCTCCTGCCCCTCATCTTTTATTCTTCTTCTATTATTTTATTTTATTTTTTGTACCCTTCACCTGAGAAGGAACATTTATGCTTTTCAAGCTAGGGTTTTCTGGAAAAAAAAAAAACCAAAGAAATTGGTATTTCGGCGTAATTTTTGCGAAAACCATGGATTCCGACTGAAATAGTCCGAAATCAAAACCAAAAAGTTTGGTGGCGGTCTTCGTCTCGGTCAGTGGTTTGAAATGAAATGTTTTGGTTTTGGCCGAAAAGAAACGAAATTGACAACCATGTCTGCAAGGCACAGGCACAGCAACACACCCATCCAGTCACAAGTCTTTGTAGGACTGCCGGGTGACCTAAAGTCAAGTTTTGTGTAGGACATGACAAAATCTAGAATTTAGTGGCAGTGGGAGCGTTCCTTTGATCAATCATCATAGCTGTCTAACGAGTGGCCTTGCCCATTTAAGAGGAGTAAATTCAGTTAAAAATTAAAATTTCCGAACTCAAGCATAGGCTTAAAATTTTTAGTGTGCGATGGACTCAACCTGACATTCCACGATCAAATATAAATTTGGCTCAAATCAGGCTGGCATGGAGCCATGGACCCCTGGTTGGTTCCTATATAAATTGGAGTTCATATGTGAAATATCATTCTATTCTCTTTTTCCTTATATTTAGATCAGAATGCACCATTTGTCTCCAAATTGCAAAGGATACAATTTTGTTCACATCTACTGGATAGGAAGAAGTTGCAATGCTGAAGAGGATATTAAGATATTTCTAGATAGTTAAAGATAAACTTATCAAAAAGTTTCTTGGTGGGGGTAGGGTGACTAGAGGAGGATATCCAAATATTGGTTGACAGATTGCCTGCAGAAAAGGTTGTCTCTCTTTTCAGTATCTTGGGTTGCCTATTGGTGCAAACCCTAGGTCGCTTCAATGTGGGACCTGGTGATTGAAAAGTTTGAGAAGAAACTATCAACTTGGAAGAGGAAGTACCTATCTTTTGGGGTAGAATCACACTCATTAAATCATTCTTATTCAGTCTTCTGGTTTATTATATGTATTTATATAAGATCTCTGCTACAGTGATAAAGAAGTTGGATCGCATCAGAAGATATTTCTTATGGGAAGACAATTGTGAAAATATAAAAAGTTGCATTTGATAAGGTGGAGTGAGCTGATCAAGCCAAAAACTGCTGGTGGTATGGGTTTGCATTTGGGGAATTTGGAAATAAAAAATTGGGCATTACTCGCTAAATGGTGGTGGAGGTATGGTGAAGAAAAGAGACATTTTGGAGAAAGATGATAGTTTCCAAGTATGGAGAGGAAAATTGGGTTGGGTTCCTAAAGAAGTTCCTACGTATAGGACGTCTGAGTTATGGCCTATCATTTCACGTTTTTGGGATGTGTCTAATGTTAAGGGGATGGTGTTTGATAAGGGTTGGAATTTAAAGTAGGGAAGGCGAAAGTATCCGTTTTTTTATTCGACAATTGGGTGGGGCTGGTCCTTCGTGTATTTTGTTTCCTAAGGTCCGTAGGATTGTGCCCAATAAAGAGTGCTCGGTTAAAGAGCTGTGCTTGAGATGGGGATAAGCTGCCTTAGGAAGTGGGTGTTAGGAGGGCCCTTCATCAGTCAGAGTCTTATGGAGTTTGAGTCTTTGTTGAATCTTCTATCTAACATTTTTTATGCAGGGATGCAGTTGATATTTGCATATGGAAGCCGAATTCCATTGGTTCTTTTTCTTCCAAGTCTTTCTATAGAAAGCTAGACCCTTTTGGCGAGATGCGGTCTTCATGCATGTCAGTCTGGATGGGTCTTGCCCCATCCACTCAAAGTTGAGGCATTTTGTTGGTTGGCAGTGTCGAGATTTCGACAGTGGATAATTTAAGGAGGTGCTTGTCTTGGGATTGCAGTTTTAGAAATGTGTTGCTTATGCAGGAGAGAAAGGGAGTCAATAGAATATTTATTTCTCCATTGCGATGTGGTGTCATCTCTGTGGGGTCATTTTCTCGGTGTTTGTGGTGTAAACTGGTGTTTTCCAGGTTCATTGGTGGAGCTGATTGAGGCATGGAGGGGAATTCTTTCGGTGGGTGTGGGTTGTTGTGGAGGATTATTCCATTTTTCATTCTGTGGTCTATATGGAAAGAGAGAAATGAAAGAATTTTTGGAGGAAAGGTGTCATCTTGGGAGGGTCTCATTACATTTGTTTCATTGAGGGTCATTAAATCGGCTTCTATGAGAAAAAAATGTTCAGATTTGAAGATAGATGATGTGCTACACAATTGGGGAGCTTGCATGAGGATGGGAGTTTCTTAAAGTTCAATGTGGATGGAACAACACAAGGCAAGGCGAGGAAGCTTGGCATTGGGGTGTTTAAAGACATCACAAGGGGGAAGTCTTATATATATTTTTGAAACATTTTGGGATTAAAGCTTCTAATGAAGCAGAAGTTTTGGCCATTTTAAAAGCTCTTCGTATATATTGCATAGCTTATCAGCACAGTTTAACAATGGAGAGCAATTTATTCAATACAATATCTTGGGTAAAATTCTTCAAGGGTCCCTGGAAGATGCAGTTCTACTTTAATGAGATCTGTTGGGTCTCATTTCAACATCCTAGCAAGTCTGCCAACGGAATGGCAGATTCTCTAGCTAAAGAAGGGGGTGTTCTTTCCTGTAATTTAAGTGCTTCTATTTTATAGTTTGGTTAGTGTCTGGCATATATCTCTTATACCGGCATGCTCTTTTTTCTGTCCTTTGTTTAGACATGCCTGTAATATCTTTTCTTATTAATACAAGTTATCATTACCGATTAAAAAAACAGAAGAAGACTACACCATTTGTGATATGACAATAGAGGATGTGCCTATCATCTAATGGCTAAGGATTCACTAAAAACAAGTGTAAACCTGATAATTTCGGAACAGGAACGGCTGAGCTGGCATCACACTAACGAGTGTCGCGACTACAAAAACTTTGGGAATGCTTTTTACGGCTGATTCTATTAAAAGATCACCTTCTTCATCAGCACACATCTCTTGCAGCAACCTTTCAAACTGATCTGCATTGTGCTGCAATACAGTCCATGGTAATTACTGTCACAAGCATACAGGGAACAAAAGGGAAAACGAAAAGAAAATTTTTCTTACTTTAGAGCCATGGACAACAACTCTAAAGCTTTGTGATGAACTCTTATAAAGTTGATCCAACTTCTCTCTCCAAGTTGCAGCTTCATCCTTCGGGACAGTCTCAGCAAAAACAAGTTTCCCTGGGAAACCAATTACAAAATGGCATCCAAATAGTTGGAAAAAAAAATTGCGACTTCCCCTAAGTATGAATGGCGTAATGCATCATACAGCAACAGACTATACAAGAAAATGCAAGTTCCCCTAAGTATGAATGGCATAATGAATCATACAGCGACAAACATACCAAGTTTCTTGTATATTTCCTCACACTGATCCAAGGTCATATGTTTGATTCCAAGAGCGATAGCTAGCATACCACCAGTGGATGTCCCACATATGAGGTCAAACAGTTCATGGATACGCTTTCCTGTACCTTGCTCAATCTGCTTAAGCATCTGGACAGTTGTCATACCTTTCATACCGCCTCCATCCATAGAAAGTATGCGCAGTCCTTGCTTACTAACCTGCCTTCCTTTTATTGCTCGTCGCAAAATCTCATTTGCTCCTAAATAGGCATACAAGACTTAAAGACAATTAATATCACAAAAAATGCTGCCTACTGCAGTACTCGAGATTCAAGAAACATGCAAGAATCTTCATCTTTATCATCTTAGCATTTTTCCATCAAACAAGGATATTAATGAAAAAACTAAAGAAAAGTGAAACAAACCAACCAAGAATTGCCAAAGCACGTGCTGCAGCTTTGTTCACACGTGGCTCAGGTGCAACTGTCAGGTGTATGAGAAGTTCGCGCAAGCTTTCAGAAGTAGCTAGAGTGCGACGGTTTTCCAAAGAGAAAGCTAAATTACCAACAGCTAAAAGAGCTAATCGTTGCACCTAATGAAAGAGATGATCAATGATGAAAGACTTTATATAAAAGAAAATAAAAAATAATTGCTATACTCCAATTTTAGTCTTCCATAATCAAAATTTGTGGAAACTCATCCACTGCACATGGTACACATGCATATCAATCAGAACATTCCCAAATGTAGGCCCCACAACGAAAGGAGAATAAACAGAGAAACATGAGAATCAAATAACTCTAACCATCAATATATCGCTATCAGATGGAAGTTTAGAAGACAATGTCTTTAGTTTGTCCCAAATTCAATTAGAAATCACGTTAAGATCATCAAACTCCAACCATGATGAGGGCCACTTTTAGAAAAACTGGATTAAATGTTCATGTGTGCCGTTCGTGTCTTGCAAGAAAATAAGGAAGACCAATATGTGGGTTTAGACCAAAAAACAGATGTGCAGATTATTACAAAAAATAAAAATAAAAAAGAATCCAGAAAACTTGCCTCTGCATTTTTATGCGCGCACAATCCTTTCAGTGATTTCAATATATCTTTAGTTAGCATCTTTTGAGCTACAATATCAGAAGCAAAGGCCAAGTTAACCACGACTTGCAAGACAGAAATTACTTCTTCTGGGGCAGCTTTCAGAACTGATTTGATTGGTTGCATGATGTCAGATTTCATCAGCTGCATTGCCAGAGAAACATCTGCTGCAATTGAGGAAAGAGCAGAACATGCTTGTTCAACCTGCAATTGTTGGAAGTTAAAACCATTAAAGGTTATTACATGCCCAATCAAAAGATATCATGCTTTCAGTTCAAATGGAATGAATGCAGGAGGGCCACACTTCCAGTGATTCAAGTCATTTATAATGAATGATTAATGGTCAATAATCTTTATAGAATACAAATAACTGAATATTTATATGGAACACATAAAGCTAGTCTAAAGAAACACTAGCAACAAAATAGTCTTTGTGAGTTGAGGGTTAAAAAATATATTATATTTTAAAATCCTTCAAATACATGGAAATTTATGGTAACATCCCAAAAAAATTGAAATAGCTTAAATAATGCATGTACGAGCAAATGTACATGCATTCTGAATGATTTGGAGCTCATTCCTAGATAGAATAAAATTTAAAGAAAAAATTCAGTGATTTTCTTGCCTTTAAGGTAACCAATCAGGCTATGGGTTGATTATGGACGCCAATTCTAGTATAGAAGTGTTTTTAACCTCGTTCTTTTTATACTAGAAAGGATGAAACCCTTCCAAGAGAATTCTTCTTGCGAAAGAGAGAAAGAATAGGCTTTTAGGGTTAAAAGGGGGTCATTGAATGTGTATGTGAATGGCAATTATTAGGATTTATTGGTTCAGTCTCAGATGATACAATAAAGGTACTGCTATTTGGAATATCAATTAATCAATCCAAACAGACCTCTAGGATAATTACAGTTATGGGTTTCCTATTGTGTATTTAAATTATTTCTACAAGACTCTTGAAATTTTGTTCCTACACAGTTTGAACAGTTTGGGACACCAAATGATGAGGCTCCAGATAAAATTTCCAGGACCAAGAAAATAACACAACCAAACATAGTATATTTCCTTTAAACATAAAAATTGGATTTATGCCGACGGAGTAAATTAATCGACTAAAGATTTCACTTACCACATGACGGTTTTCGCTGCTTATCATACTTATGAGCTGTCGCAAAGCATTTTCGTCTTTACCGATAGCTGTGCGGTTGTCATGATCATCCACAATCTTAGCAAGTGCATATGCAATCAAAGGATGATGACAGGAGGAAAACCGAAAAATAAGAGAGAAGAAGGCACTCAGTTTGTGTCTTGATGCAACAAAATAGGAGCTGTTCTCTGTCTGCATTCACAAAATCATAAATAATCATAAAGAAATGAATCCACAACAAGAATACATGGCGTTGGAGTCAATATCACACTAGTATCAATATATCCTCTGTTACCTCAATTAGCACATTAACAGATCTTAGATTCTCATCAGCCTCAATTCTGATATTTGCCAGAGACAAGTGACGGAGCTTGTGCAAAGGTAAGATCTCGGGAAGAAATTCAAGAGGATTACCAAATAGCCTTAAAACACGAAGCTCTGCCATAGCCCTGCCAATAAACTGAAGAGAAATGTTATATCCATGAAATAGGCTATGGACGAATTGAGTATACTTAGGAGTAGGGATTCAGCTTTTCGGTTGTCCTTTTGCAGGTTTCCACCACAGAATACAAGTTCAGGAATTTCAAGAGAAGCATTTTCCATGGATAACCCAGCCAAATGACAACTTAAGTGGTAATATGTTAAAGCATGGACTACTGCCTCCTGATTTCTCAAAAAAGGGTTCCTCAAAAGCCATAATCCCTCAAAGCATCAGCAAACAGATGTTAAGTGAAATGAGACAAACTTTAATTAATATTTATTTATTTTGAGAAGGATGAGACAAGCTTTATTCAATAGTTCATCTCCAATTGAATGACCTGAAATCTAGTAGGGGGCGAACCAATTTGTTATGTTCCAATGACAGCTCCACCAAACCAACACATTGCCTAAGTTCCACTGCATAAAAGTTTCCAAAATGGTCAGCCAAATGAGCGAGATATATCCTTTCAAATGGAATAAAATCCCAAACAATGAGATGAATCAAACAGTACATTTGTAGGAAGTAAATCTACCATACTAAAATTTTATTTAATAAAATTCCAAGCTTACCAGGAACAGAAATGAGCATGTTGTTGTCTACTCTAAGTACTTTCAAATTCTTTAGTTCACCAAGCTCCGGTGGCAAAAGTGACAGTTTATTGTTGTCAAGGTACAATTTTTCAAGCAGTGGCAACCGAGTCAACTCAACTGGCAGTACCTGATAATAGATTCCACAACTGAATTAAGAAGTTTGAAGCAAAATCTGAGCAAACATTCATTATAAGAAATAGGTGGGATACAAAGAGAAACTATGGGAGAGGCAATAAATTTTCACCCCTTCTCACCGGCACATTTGCCTACTTTTAAGGAAGCCGAAATAAAATATTTATTTAAGGAAACAAAATTTAGCACCTCGTCAATAAAAATAAGAAAAAATGAATATAGATTTGTAAATTTCCATGACTGATATTAGCATCAAACTAATAGGCACATCCAAGGATAAAAAAAGCGGTTGTGGAAGGCGTCTATCACCCCGCAAAATGATACGTATTGGGCGATACATATTGGTCATGGCATTATGTATCGGTTATCGGAATAAATTTAAATTAAGGTTAATATATATATCCAAAAAAATTAGAATATTAAAAAGTGTTAGAATTTGAAGTCGATTTTCGATAGAAACTAAAATAAATGGGAGTATCAGACCCTTCATTGTCATATAGGTCTTGTACCCCTATATTATTTTAAAATAGCGATGTATTTGTTCACCTGTATTCATATTGCTCAGTTATATTAAGACCTAATAAAATGTTAATAGTCAAAGATTATTATTTAGTATTTTGCTATGCATATAGTAGGTAGTATCACGGCAGCATCAATCGTACTATGTCTTTTTTTTTTTTTTTTTGCTTGGATTATTTTTTTTTTTTTTTTTTTGCTTGGAATCGTACTATGTCTTATGCAGCATACTAGTAGTTAGATTCTACTCATTGCATTCACATCCACAGTGGGCAGGGGCGGAACCAGGATCAAGGCAATGTGTGGGTGGGTGGGTGGGGGTGTGTGTGTGTGTGTGTGTGTGTGTGTGTGTGGGGGGGGGGGGGGGGGGGGGGGGCGCAATTTTGAAAACAGAATTCTTAGGGGGGCCATTGCTAAAAAATGGGTTCAAGTTTTATTTAATCTCAAGGGTTTTTTTTTGTTATTTATAGGTGGGTGGGTGTGGGGGGGTGTGTGTGGGGTGAGCGTGGGTCCCACCTCTGCAACCGTGCGCAAGAGAGAGTTTTTCACTAGGTAGTACTTACTAGTCAATACCTCACAAATATATAGTTGTCAATTTCAGTTTCGACCACTAGTCAAACCGAACAACCCATGTGAAAATTGTTTCAGATTTTGATCTGTTTCGGTCCATTTTCATCCATTTCAGTCTATTTCATCCAATACTTTAATAGTTTTTTCCCGGGGGAAAAAACTAACGAGCAATGGTCTTTTTGTAATTTTTATAAAAATATATCCAAATCCCTATTGTATAAAATAATTGCGTGCAATATTATGAGTTGAGATTCTCAAATGCATGTCTAATTTTACATCATCATGTACACATAGTTTATGAATTATTCATTTTGGCATGTAGAAATAACATATTGCATTATTAATTTAGTAGAATAAATTAAATGTACATAATCTACATGTTACTTTTAGATTTTAATATTTTTTTTACATAATCATGTATATATTTTATTTTTTATATCTTTTCCAAAATGTATCACTAAATTTCCAAATCGACCGAAACATTTCAATTTGGAGCCAAACCAAAATGGTGTCTAAAATGAAATTGACAACTATGCCTTCTACCAGGCTTTTTCCTCTAACACAAGATAGACAAGGAGACCCATTGTCTCCATTCCTCTTTGTGGTGGCAGAGGAAGGATTAAGCAGTTTCTTTCAGCAAGCAAGTTCATTGAAGTTGATCCAAGGATTTCAAATTGGAGCATCCGACTTATCTATCTCATCTCAACTTCATCGATGACCAGTGCTGTATGATGCAAGATAGATTTTAGGCATGTTCAAGTATGTTTCACTTCTTTTCTATCATGTATTTTGGTTGTATCGCGGATTAGGAGGAGAGGTTAAAGGCAATGGTTTCTCTAGTTCTCTACTCTAGTTCTCTACTCGCTGTTCAGGTAGCATCAAAAAGTTTTTGGCTGTCCCAATACAACTTATTTCAACCCTCATTGCCATTTACAATCTTTATTTTAATTTTCATGGCACTGATCCCTTGTATAGTTTTTCACAAGAAACACAAGAACCCCGAATGGCGGACTCAGGATTTTGGTTTGGGTGGTGCGGGCAATGATTAAGTGAAGAAGTTAAATAATAAAACCGAATATTTTAAGGTCTTATATAAGGGGTTTCTCGAATCTCACGGGTGCAACCACACCCACATGCTAACACTTGGGTCCGCCCCTGCCCGCATCAAAAAGAAAGTGCCCAAAGCTAAAGAACCAGTGCGCGACAGAGCACCCGGGTAACCCATCTTATTTATCATACACAAAGTTAAAGCTTCACAGTATATCTGGAAGAAGTATAATAAGAAGGCCAGTACCCATTGCTCCATTTTACTTTGTTTTCATGATAATTCCGGATCGATTCCTTACATGTTCTTCTCCACGAAAACCCATTTCCTCAAAACTGCCTAAACCGAAATCAACATTCTTTAATTTCAGGAGTAAAAGCAACTAAAACCCAACTTCCATTGGACTTTGAGAAAATCAACACATTAATAGAAAATTGCAAATTTCTAATCCAAAAGAGTAACCAACTGAAACCCGAAAACATTCAAACCAAAAATTAAGAAGAAGGGCCTTTTTCTATTCACTACACCAATCAAGAGTTCTTTTTTTATATGTCAGAAACCGGCAACTGAATTCAAGCCTCAATTCAATCTCAATTATATTAGAATATAATTCACACCGACAATTCAAATCACAAAACAGCTCACACCCATTACACAATCATCATAATAATTAAACCAAACAGGCATTCAAACACCAAAATTCAAGCAGAAACCCTCACCAACAAGCTGCATCCGGAGAGATTCAACACGGTGGCGCTCTTCCAGTGCTCCGAAAACCCCAAGAACCTATCTGCCACCCCAGAGGCGGCGAGCTCCGACCGCACCAGCCTCGTCAGCACCCCGGTCCCGTCGCTCTGCTGCCCGGACCCGACCGTCTTGGCCATCGTGATGGACCGGAGCGGTTCGCGATGCTTGACTACCTGCATGTCAACGCCGACGCTTTCCTCGCCTTTCTCGGTGATCCGGAGGAACACCGAGTCATGCGGCGGAGGGAGGGCGACCATGAGCTGGGACTGGAGGCGGAGGGCGACCTGGTCCTCGTCTTCGCCGGCGGACCAGTCGAGATCGATGCGGAATCCTAGATCGTTGGATGGGTGGGGCAGGGGGGGTTCGACGGGGGGGATCGCTTCTTCGCCGGGCTCTCCGTAGCTGAGAGTGAGATGGAAGATTTCGGAGGGGCGTTTCCATCCCAACCCCCATGACATTGCAAGGGTTTTTGCAGAGGCCGGATTCTAGTGTTAGGGTTTTTGAAGAGAAGAGAAATGCGGGAAGGAAGAGAAGAAAAAGGTGAAGATTCTAAAAGAGCGAGAGAGAGAGAGAGATGCAGAGTTTTCTTTGCTGGCCGCTGTCTGTCTCTGGGCTTTGTTTGGAATTTGGAGAGGAAGGAGAGACTTGGGAAGCACCCAAACTTGGAAATTAATGGGCTGCGTAGGGTGTGCGTAACCTGATCTTGGGTGACCCGATCCGATTGAGACCTAACTTGGGGTTGCTTAGTTTTTGGGTTTTAGGAGAGTTATTAGTGGGTGAGCACACTTTCTTGTGGGACCCCACTTGGGTATCAAAAAATCACACCCCCACTAATATAGTGCTGCGGAGGCTCGAATCATCATCTTAACTACTTGATCACCAGCCGACAAGTTTTCACTGTCCAAAACAAGTGCATGTCGATCTAATGGTCCAATCCATTCAGCATGGTGTTGAACATAGGATCAATGACTATCAAGGTAAGTCAGATAAATCATAAGCCAGGCCTCACTAGGTGTTTTGGCACCTAGTGCTTATTTTATCAGGAGCACCGATGCTCAATAGAGGGAATTCCAAGAACTATATATGAATTGTGGCTAATCTTACTGCTGTGGACATCAGCACGCGACCCATTGGATGAAAATGAAACTTAACCACGACGGAACAGCTATCTCCCTCATTAACATCAGCAAGAGATTTTCACGTTGGGCATCGGATGCAGATGTTCGCATGTGAAAATCTGTCCTAAATTATGTTGGGTTTAGGTTCACTGGGAATGAATTGGAGTCCGCTGTAATTTTTGAAAATGTAATATTTGCTGAGAGGATATTTTAGTAGACATGAGGTTGAGCGGGACAGAACCATGAGGTAGAGTCAAGGTGTTGAACTCATTCATTATTCACAAATATTTGCCCTATAAATTGCCCATTAGTTTCATTTGTGTCATATATATTATATTAGTTTTAGTGTTGGAAAGTTTCAAAATCATTTTGAAGTCTCTAAGCTTGATATCTTCCATCGCACGTCCAATATGGTTGAAAAGAAGAGGGCAATTGTGTGGGGAGATTTCCGGAACACAGGATTAAGCTAATCCCAGCCATCAGATGAGACTAAGCACTCTCACGCGCCATCCGCGTGCCATCCACGTGGCACCAAACTCACCTCGGCTAGCAGGGTAGATGCCTTGGCCGAAGTCAAGCAGCTCCGGGCCGCTAGCGCCGAGCTCGGCTACCCCATGTGCCCATCTCGGCTGAGAGCTCCACCCCGGCTGAAGGAGCCCGGACGAAAGCCGAGGCACGAAAGAACTTCCACTCGCACCCCTCATCCCCCACGTCCTCAGGCACGTGGAGGAATAAGGGGGCGAGCCAGTAACACAAGTGCGACATCCAGCCGTCCACTATCTTCGCCAGATCACTGATATGGCGGCATCCAGCGGCTGAAGCCACATCAGGGCAAGGCCCGAGGGCGGATCCGATGGTACCCCAACCGTCAAAGGCGCCCAACACGATCTGGCCCAACGTGACGCGCATTTAATGCAACGTGGGCTGATCATGACTAGCATTAAATGCGGAGTGGGCTGGATTGGACCGCATTAATTGCAACGTGGGCTGATCATGACTTCCCAGTCGAATCATGAGACCCATGCCAAGATATCGTCCAAGATATCTTCCTATCGTCTATAAAAAGAGCTGCATTTCACATGCAAGGTACGCACAATACAACTCATAGAGCTGTTACCCTGCCTCTCTTCTTCCTCTCCTTCCATTGTTCCAGTTCATTCACTGACTTTGGCATCGGAGAGCCTTGCGCCGCCCAGGCCAGGGTCCTCTGACTGTGTGTTCTTCTCTTTCAGGCTTTCGGACGGTACCCAGTCATCACCATCGTTGGATAAGTCCTCTAAGGCTCCCCAGTTATTGTGGGTCATTATTTTCTGCACCTACAATTAGCGCCGTCTGTGGGAAGGTAATATCCCAACCTTCCCAACCTTCTCAACCTCAATCTCTCAGAAGCCATGCCTCCGAAAGCAAGGAAAGGCGGAGAATCTTCGAGAGCAGCGCTCGAGCTGCCAGCACCATCGGCAGACGTCCTTCCTCAGGGGCGTTCCCGAACGGTGCATGGCACATCAGCAGGCGAGGGCTGCTTAGGCTCGCAGCTTTTTGTCGAGGTCCCCCTCCAAGAAGGACTCGAGACCTCGTTCTCAGCAGACGAAGTTACGCCACCCCGACGCGACGAGCGTCGGCATGAGCGTTCCCGCAAAGGTAAGGCCGTTGCCGTGGAAGAAGCGCGTCGAGTTCAACCTCCTGCCGCTGGAGGGGACGTCGCAGCTCAAAATGCTCTCCTCCAGAAGCAGGAACGGCTGATCCGCGAGCTCCAGCAGCAGCTGAGAGCAGCGCAGACTGCCTCGTTGAGGCAAGTCTCTGATCCTCAAGGAAAGAAGAAGGACGCCCCCAGCAGGGCAGCCCAGCCTCCTCGCGAAGATCTCAGAAACCATCTGGACCACAAGCGGAGCCAGATCCATGACGAAGGCTCTAGCAACAGCCGAAGTCATCATAGCCGTGATGGCCGAGCCCATAGCCGTCACAGCCCGAACCACTCCAAGCGAAAGTCAAGAGCCCAGACTCCGGACAAGGATGACGAGCAAGAGCGATTCGACAGGCGCGTCAGGTTGGCTCTTCAGCGCAACCTGGACGTGCGGGACCAGAAGCAGATCTGTGGCCACACTGATCTAGGGGCCTCGCCCTTTACGAGGGATATCGAGCGCACCCCCTTGCCCAAAAGGTTCTCCGTCCCGCGGTTCGTCCCCTACGACGGACTGTCCGACCCATCCGCTCACCTCCGTCACTTTTCCCAGAAGATGTCCATCTGGGGAAACGAGGGTCACCTTAACTGCAAAATCTTCTCCTCCAGTTTGGGTGACTTCCCTCTGAAGTGGTTCTGCGCCCTCCCAGAGGAGTCGATTTCAAGCTGGAAGGAGCTCCAGCTCTCCTTTCTGAAGAAGTTCCAGGCTTACAGCACCGTCCCCAAGAAAGAAGGGGACCTTCTCGCCCTGAGAATGAAGCAGGGTGAGACTCTCGCCAAGTTCGCTCGACGATTCTGGGCGGTTTACAGCCAGATCGAGGGCACCAGGGAAGAAATAGCGATCTACGCCTTCCAACATGCCCTGATCCCCGGCCACGACCTCCGGAAGGACTTGGTCGGAGACCCTCCAGAGTCCATGCCAGAGCTGATGTCCCGGATAAAGTGCTTTGTCGCCCGGGAGGAAGATGAAATCCAGGCCCGGGAAGAGGGCGGAAGACCGGAGCCCGAGCAGAAGAGCAACCAGCCTCGGCAAAGAGGCGGGGGGCCCTTTCAGAAGCAAGAGCCCAAGCAGGCCTGGTCCGCCAGTTCGGCAAAGCCTACGTCGTCCCGACCTGGGGGCTCCTGGAAGCCCAGACCTCCCACCGGCGCCGGTCAGAGCGTCAATGTCGTCTTCAAGGAGCCGACGTACCGTATCCTGAGCAAGATAAAGACCAAGCCGTTCTTCCAGTGGCCTCCACCCTTGAAGAATGAGCCCACCACCGGCAGCCGAAGCAAGCTCTACTGCTCCTACCACAAGGGTAAAGGGCACAGGACCGAGGACTGCAATTCTCTGAAGTGGTACCTAGAGAAGCTAGCCAGCGAGGGCCACATTCCAGAGTTCGTCAAGGCAGATGACGCCGGCGGCAGCGAGGGCCGAGTTCACCAGAGCGCGGCTCAAGAGCCAGACAGTGAGGATTCTGAGAAGATCATTAACGTGATCCATCTGGCGTCCTCAGTCCCTTCTCCCTCGTCTCGTGGAGGCTCGCAGGCCCGTGCCGAGGCCAGGCGAGCGTCGCATGGGAAGGAGGTCATGAAAGCCGAGCTCGCACCGGCATCCAAGAGAGCTCGCCGAGACCGGCCCGCGATCTCTTTCTCAGATAAGGATCTAGAGGGAATCCAGCTCCCTCACAACGACCCCCTGCTCCTCACAATGAAGCTGAGAGACTTCACCGTGAAGAGGATCCTCGTCGACTCCGGCAGTTCTTCCGAGGTCCTCTACTACGACTGCTTCAAGAAGATGAACCTCTCAGAAGCAGACCTCACGGAGGTCCGTGCACCCCTACTAGGGTTGTCCGCCACGCCAGTCTACCCCAAGGGTAGGATCACCCTGGAGACTCGGGTCGGCGGCGCCTCCGTGTGGGCCGACTTCCTGGTCGTGGACGCCCCTTCTCCCTACAACGTCATCTTGGGCAGAACGTGGCTCCACAAGTTGGAAGCAGTCCCTTCTTCCCTCCACCAGAAACTGAAGTTCGTCCTCGAGAACAAGGAGGGCAAGATGGAAGTGGTCACAGTGGAGGGAGACCAGCAGCAGGCTAGGCAGTGCATGCTGGCCGCGGTCCCGACAGTGAAGGAGTCAGAACGCGTCAACCTCGCCGAATTCGAGAAAGGCCTAGACGAAATCGGCCGAGATCCTGAGAAGAAAAGCATCGAGGACCTGGCCGAGGTCAGGCTAAACTCGGCAGACCCAGATAGATTCTTCCTGATCGGCACCCAGCTGCCCGACGAAGAAAGAGCCGAGCTCTCAAGGTTCCTGATGCAGAACGTCGACGTCTTTGCTTGGAGCCCAAGTGAAATGCTTGGGGTCGACCCTGAGGTCATGTGCCACAAGTTAAACGTGGACCCCAACCACAAACCGGTAGTACAAAGGGCCCGGAGGACAGGGCTGCAGCAGACAGATGTGGTCGTCGAAGAGATCGACAACCTGCTCACGGCAGGAGCCATCCGGGAAGTCCAGTACCCGGTCTGGCTGGCCAACACGGTGGTGGTCAAGAAGAAAACTGGTAAATGGAGGGTGTGCGTGGACTTCACGGACTTGAACAGGGCCTGCCCTAAAGACAGTTTCCCCCTTCCAAAAATTGACCAACTGATCGACGCCACCGCTGGACACGACCGAATGAGCTTCCTCGACGCCTACAGAGGCTACCACCAGATTCCACTATTCGAGCCTGACGAGGAGAAAACGTCATTCATAACCCCCCGCGGCACTTACTGCTATAAGGTGATGCCCTTCGGGCTAAAGAACGCGGGGGCGACCTATCAGCGCCTCGTGACAAAGATGTCCCAGGCTCAGCTCGGCCGAACAATAGAGGTGTACATTGACGACATGGTCGTCAAATCAGTGCACTCCAGCGACCACCTGGCAGATCTGGGCCAAGTCTTCGACATCCTTCGCACGTACAAGCTCAAGCTAAACGCTTCCAAGTGCGCCTTCGGCGTAGCCTCTGGCAAGTTCCTCGACAGTTTGGTGACGCGGAGGGGGATAGAGGCTAATCCAGACCAGATCACTGCAATCCAGGGCATTCAGAGCCCCTCTACCATGAAAGAAGTCCAGAAGCTTACGGGAATGGCTGCAGCACTCAATCGCTTCATCAGCCGATCATCAGATAAGTGCAGGCCTTTCTTTCAGCTTCTAAAGAAAATTTTGAAATTCTAGTGGACCCCTGAGTGCGACCAGGCATTGGCCGCACTCAAAACTTATTTGATGTCACCACCCTTACTCTCCACCCCAAGCCTGGGGGAGATTTTGTATTTACACCTTGCGGTCTCGGATCACGCAGTGAGCTCCGTCCTCATCAGGGAGGACGAGAGAATTCAAAAACCAATTTACTATACGAGCAAGACCCTGCTCGATGCCGAGACCAGGTACCTTTTGTTGGAGAAGCTTGCGTTGGCCCTCGTCAGTGCCTCCCGCAAGCTCTCCCATTATTTCCAATCCCACACCATTGTGGTGATCACGGAGCATCCGCTCCGTTCAATATTCAAGAAGGCTGACTTTTCAGGGCGAATATCAAAGTGGGCAGTTGAACTGGGGCAGTATGATATACAATACCGTCCCCGAACTGCGATCAAAGCCCAAATTCTGGCAGACTTCATCGTTGAGTTCGTCTCGCCCAATTCTGCTCCGACCCAGCCCGGAACGGCACTGGGGGGCACAGGGCACGAGCCAGGGCTGACTGAGGTCGAGCAGCCTCCCACCTCGGCATGGAAGATCTTTGTCGACGGGTCATCCACCTCCAAGAGAGCTGGTGCCGGCATAGTCCTCCAATCGCCAGAGGGTCTGGTCATAGAGCAGGCTTTCACCCTCGACTTCAAAGCGACAAACAATGAGGCAGAGTATGAAGCGCTGATAGCAGGGTTGAACAGCGCCCAAATCCTCGGAGCCCGACACCTGGTGATCTTCAGCGATTCTCAACTGGTAACGAGCCAGCTCGCTGGAGACTACCAGGCCAGGGACGACAGGATGGCGGCCTACTTAGCCCTTGCGAAAAAACTGCTGTCTCATTTCCAGAAAGCCGAGGTAAGGCAAATATCCCGAGATACCAACACGCACGCAGATGCGCTTGCGAACCTCGCCTCCGCCGTCGAAGCAGGGAAGAAAAGGACCATCGAGGTTGGGTCAGTATCAAGGTCAAGCTTAGAACTCCATTCATCTCGGCTTGTCCTCTGTGCTGATCTCGGCCCAAGCTGGATGGATCCAATCGTCGCCTACTTGAAGGATGGCCGGCTCCCTGAGGACAAGACTGAAGCTCACCGGATCAGACTCAAGGCAGCTCGATTCTGGCTCTCTCCCGAAGGCAAACTCTACAGGAAAACCTTCACAGGTCCATACCTCCAGTGCGTCCATCCGAGCAAAGTGTACGACTTCCTGTATGAGATCCACGAAGGAATCTGCGGCAGTCACATAGGAGGCCGATCACTGGCTTACAGAGCAATAAGCCAGGGTTACTGGTGGCCCTACATGCAGAAGGACACGCAGGTGTACGCCAGGAAGTGCGAGAAGTGCCAGAAATTCTCCCACTCTCTCCACCAGCCAGCACAAGATCTGAGTCCCCTCACTAGCCCATGGCCCTTCGCTCACTAAAGAAATTCTATTTCTAAAGATGTAATGAATCCCGAATCAATGAAAGCAGCTTTTCGCCCTGTCATCAATCTGTCGTCTCTCTTTCACTGACTCCGGCAACTCCAAGGGTTCGTAGCCCTGGAAGGAGGCCTCGAATTCGAACACTCGGCCGAATTCCAAAAGTCAGGGATTTATCCCACTCTCCAAGGGTTCGTAGCCCTGGAAGGAGGCCTCGAGTTCGAACACTCGGCCGAATTCCTAAAGTCAGGGATTTATCCCACTCTCCAAGGGTTCGTAGCCCTGGAAGGAGGCCTCGAGTTCGAACACTCGGCCGATTTCCTAAAGTCAGGGATTTATCCCACTCTCCAAGGGTTCGTAGCCCTGGAAGGAGGCCTCGAGTTCGAACACTCGGCCGAATTCCTAAAGTCAGGGATTTATCCCACTCTCCAAGGGTTCGTGGCCCTGGAAGGAGGCCTCGAGTTCGAACACTCGGCCGAATTCCTAAAGTCAGGGATTTATCCCACTCTCCAAGGGTTCGTAGCCCTGGAAGGAGGCCTCGTGTTCGAACACTCGGCCGAATTCCTAAAGTCAGGGATTTATCCCACTCTCCAAGGGTTCGTAGCCCTGGAAGGAGGCCTCGAGTTCGAACACTCGGCCGAATTCCTAAAGTCAGGGATTTATCCCACTCTCCAAGGGTTCGTGGCCCTGGAAGGAGGCCTCGAGTTCGAACACTCGGCCGAATTCCTAAAGTCAGGGATTTATCCCACTCTCCAAGGATTCGTAGCCGAACTCATGCTCACATAGCCGAGACCAGCAGTGTTCGTCTCGGCCAAAGCCAGCCATTTCGGCCAAAGACAGTTTTTAAGAAAGAACTGTTGCAAGCACTGAAGCACGAAAAGGCAGCACAATAACATTTCAAGACAGTGCGAAGAAAGTAAAAGAGAAGACAAAAAGCATTGCACACAGTTCAAGTGATCGCAAAATTCTTCCTTTTTATTCATTGCAAATTGCTTCATTACAAGAGTTACAGAACAGAAAAGAAAAATACAGAAAGGAGGATCGCAGTCCTCTGAAAACAGAAAATAAAGTGAAGGACTGGGAGACTCTGATCTTCACCGACTCTTCAGGCTGCAGGCTCGAAGACGCCGGATCGTTACCTGGAGGTTCTAAGGGATCCTGAATTCCAGTGAGCTCTACAACACGCTATGGTTGGTCAGACCAAAGCGTTCAGGATCCCTTCCAGTTCGGAGGCCCTGGACCTCGCTGAGCTCTTCAACACCCTCCGGTCAGCGAGACCAAAATTTGAAGAGCCCCCAGGTCCAGCAGGCCTCAACTCCACCCTTAGTCTTACGATCCTGACACGGCGCAAGGGGCTTGCAGGGAGCTCGATGCTACACAGGACCCTACAGGATCGCCAGACGCCAAGGGCCCGACCATCCCGTAGTTGCAGAGGATTCCCCTGCAACCTGACCAGGGACGGTCGGCCATGAACCCGCGTTCAGAGAGCGCGTAGTCCACGGGGAGTTCCTTCAGAGAGCGCGCAGACCACGACGGGCTTCCCCCCTTGGAGAAAGCCGTCCACAGGCGCAGGGGTTCCCCCCGGATCAACTGCTTCTGAACACCCACTGGGCATGGCTCCTACATCTATGTGATTTAAACTATCCTAAGTCCTTTTGTTTTCTTCTCCCATGGCGAGCCTTCTGCCCCTACTTATAGGAAGAAGAAGGACTCAATCTACGAACGAAGTTAAGGGGCGAAGTCTCCCACGCGTTACGTGGGACGCACGCCTTCCTGTCTGTTGACCAGCGATTCTTATGGCGCCACGTGGAGACGTCCGCCCGTTTCCCTCATCGGCCGTAATATCATGCTTATTGCTATTTATGGTCTCAGAATACGGAGAATCGGCACAGACAGCCATGAAGACCGTATGACTCTCTCTACCTCGATGGTCATGCGTCGCAGTAAAGGCATTCAATGCTATTCAATGTCACATCCAAAAACAAAAGAGAGAAAACATCCAAGTAAAGAAGCCCGTTTTTCATTGATAGTAGAAAGTATTACAAGGCAGAAAGCAAAAATATTACAGATGAAAGACCACGCGAAGGAAAATGAGCAAGGCTACTGTGGTTTCGGCGACTCCACCAGGTCGATCACCATATCTGCTGAACCAGTGGCTTCGGCCGGAACCGTGACCTTGCTTGGAGCGTCGCTGGCAGAAGGGGCTTCAACCGGTACCTCAGCCGAAGCAGGGGCAGAGGAGCCCTCACCTTGGGGCACGGCCGAAGCGTCGCTGGCGACCGGGGCATCGCTCGGGGCTGGGGCAGCTGGAGCATCGTCTGGAGCAGGAACGACTGCAGGAGCTTCGTCAGGAGTACTACCATCCGCAGGAGCGGAGCTCGGCTCAGGAGCCGGGTCCGAGTACTTCGGCAGGTCCCGATAGACAGGGTGGTCTTCAGGAACCCCCGCACGTCTCAGTGCGGCCAGGCATCCTTCCTCGAACAGAATGGAGGTGATCTCCTCCACCTGCTTCTCATACAGCTTCGTGGCATGGTCCACCCCCTTTTGGAAAGCGGATTGGGCCTCGGACAGAAGGGAGGATTTCTCCTTTTCCAGCTCGGCGTTCGCCATCTTCAGCTTCTCCCTTTCAGCGCGCCCGGCCAGCACCTCCCCGCGCAGCTTCGTCCCCTCGGCCGTCGATTCAGCCTTCAATCTGGCCAGCTCCGACTCTAGCTCGGCGGCCCTCTTGTTTCTCACCCAGACCTCGCCCTTCAACTGATTAGCCCTCGACATGAGCTCGGCGACATCAGTCAGAGCCGACGCCAGCCGAGCGGACTCTTCAGCGCTGGCCTTCTTCAGCCCCTCCATTCCCTTCCGCTGCTCTTCCAGCTCCTTCTTCAGCTTATCCCTCTCGGACTCCAGCTGAGTGACCCTTGCAGCGTTCCTATCACTCCGTCCCACCACGGTCAGGAGCCTCTGCACGTTCTGCAAATGGAGAAAGATGGGTCAAGCTGGGGCAGTCGAGCCAAATTACTTGAAGAAAAACGGGCAAAAGGCTTACCAGAAGGTTAGCCTGAATCGCTGAGACCATCAGGCTCTCGTTGTCGAACCTCTCGTGCGTCTCCATGTCCCGCGGCAGCGCGCAGACCTTGGCGAGAGCTCCGATGACATCGGCGTTCCCCAGCAGCCGATCCTCGACGTTCAGAGGCTTACCGGGCTGCGTTTCCATCCTCGGCCTCCATGGCGCTGGGGCAGTTCGGGGTCCGGAGGACGATCCAGACCCTTGCCCCGCCGAGATGGCGAGCTCGCGGGCCGTCCCGCCGGTCGACTTGCTGGCCGGCACGCTCTTCTCAGCTGGTGCACTCTTCTCAGCCGGTGCACTCTTTTCGGTTGGAGCCTTAACTCCGGGGGCCCGCGCAGGGGTTTTGCCTTTCGGAGGCTGTTCAGCCCCCAAGTCCTTCTCCCCCGCCTTGGACTTCTTCCTGGGCGGGGACCCCTCCTTCGAGCGATCCGGCGAGCGTCGCCGAACTCCACCGCTCGGAGCGGGGGCAGGAGCGGAAGAAGCGCCATCAACCCCCGAGCCCGAGGCCGAGCGGGTACTGGTAGACGATGGCGCCCCAGAAGACGAGGACCTCAGCCTGAACTTGGCCGCCGGGTCCTTCACAACTGGCTCCCTTGAGCTTCCCTCCATGCCTTCTTCTCTCTCGGAAGAATAAGCGTCCACAATCTGCATCAGGTTCGGTGGCTCCGAACTAGAAGTGGACGCCTCGGCACCAGATGCAGCTCGGCTCGCAGCAGGATCGGTCAAAGGGATCCCGGCAGGCACTGCAACAGAGACGGTTGGACGGTCAGGGTGCGCTTCGTCTACCTCGGTTACTCCGGTCCTCTGGTAGTGACCACGATACCTCGGCGTGTACCCGAGTAGCTTCCAAGCCGACCTGGTCTCGTGCCCCTTGTATCTCTCAACCTTGTTGATGTCGTCGGCGTTCCTCCTCCAGCCTTCACTCGCAGCTCGGCGTCGCCTCGCACCTGCCTCTGCATAACAGATAATAGAGGAGTTAGTTCGGCATCGTCAAAGTCAAGCAAAGAAGATAAGTGAAAAGAAGCGATGTTTACTTGGGACTGTCCCGGGGCGGCGTGGGACCGTTAGCCTCCTGCTTTCGCCAGCGCCGAACTCCTAGTCCCCCGACACACAGAAGAAGGCTTCTTCGGCATTCTTACTTGAATCTTCCAAGGCCAGGACGAAGCCTCTTCGCTGCGGCTTCACCCGGAGATAATATTTCCCTTCCCCAGCCTTGCAGATATCGTAGGTGTCCTCGATATCGTGGACACCTAGGTCGGTCCCCAGAATCTCATTCAGCTTCGCCGTGCCCATGATGACCTTATAGCCATTGGGCATCAGCTGGCACGGGGTAAGGGACCAGGTACTGAGGCAAGCCCTAAGTAGAGGGTGCAGGGGAAATCTGACCCCGCCCTCGATCACAGAGATCAGAGGGAACGGCATCCAGCCGCAGGACCAGCGCATCGTGGCATAGTCGACGGAGTCCGCCGGCTTGAGAAGGACTCCCTCCGGGATACCGAAAGCGGCCCTAAATCTGGTTATGCCCTCTTCAGTATCTAAATCGAACCTAGGGGTGCCCATGTCTAAAAAAGGGGTGACAGCGAAAGCTAAACCCTAAAAGATGCGAAACCTCAAAGAAGAGCTAGACAGAGGCACGAAGCAACTTACAGAGACAAAGGGGCAACTCAAGAGCAGGTCCGTGCACGTCCTATGGTCGTCCTCGCTAGAAAGATCTTAAGCAGTAGAGCAGAAATCAAACGCGAAGGCGAAGGCGAAAGGAAACCAGAAACAAGAAAGGAAGAAGACACCCCTTTTTATGGAAAGGGGACCCTCAGCGCGCGCTGTTTTCGAAATTCGAAAGGACGGATTTCGCGATCTCGAGTTCAACCTCATGAGCGTTCCCGCAAAGGTAAGGCCGTTGTCGTGGAAGAAGCGCGTCGAGTTCAACCTCCTGCCGCTGGAGGGGACGTCGCAGCTCAAAATGCTCTCCTCCAGAAGCAGGAACGGCTGATCCGCGAGCTCCAGCAGCAGCTGAGAGCAGCGCAGACTGCCTCATTGAGGCAAGTCTCTGATCCTCAAGGAAAGAAGAAAGACGCCCCCAGCAGGGCAGCCCAGCCTCCTCGCGAAGATCTCAGAGACCATCTGGACCACAAGCGGAGCCAGATCCATGACGAAGGCTCTAGCAACAGCCGAAGTCATCATAGCCGTGATGGCCGAGCCCATAGCCGTCACAGCCCGAACCACTCCAAGCGAAAGTCAAGAGCCAGACTCCGGAAAAGGACGACGAGCAAGAGCGATTCGACAGGAACGTCAGGTTGGCTCTTCAGCGCAACCTGGACGTGCGGGACCAGAAGCAGATCTGTGGCCACACTGATCTAGGGGCCTCGCCCTTTACGAGGGATATCGAGCGCACCCCCTTGCCCAAAAGGTTCTCCGTCCCGCGGTTCGTCCCCTACGACGGACTGTCCGACCCATCCGCTCACCTCCGTCACTTTTCCCAGAAGATGTCCATCTGGGGAAACGAGGGTCACCTTAACTGCAAAATCTTCTCCTCCAGTTTGGGTGACTTCCCTCTGAAGTGGTTCTGCGCCCTCCCAGAGGAGTCGATTTCAAGTTGGAAGGAGCTCCAGCTCTCCTTTCTGAAGAAGTTCCAGGCTTACAGCACCGTCCCCAAGAAAGAAGGGGACCTTCTCGCCCTGAGAATGAAGCAGGGTGAGACTCTCACCAAGTTCGCTCGACGATTCTGGGCGGTTTACAGCCAGATCGAGGGCACCAGGGAAGAAATAGCGATCTACGCCTTCCAACATGCCCTGATCCCCGGCCACGACCTCCGGAAGGACTTGGTCGGAGACCCTCCAGAGTCCATGCCAGAGCTGATGTCCCGGATAAAGCGCTTTGTCGCCCGGGAGGAAGATGAAATCCAGGCCCGGGAAGAGGGCGGAAGACCGGAGCCCGAGCAGAAGAGCAACCAGCCTCGGCAGAGAGGCGGGGGGCCCTTTCAGAAGCAAGAGCCCAAGCAGGCCTGGTCCGCCAGTTCGGCGAAGCCTACGTCGTCCCGACCTGGGGGCTCCTGGAAGCCCAGACCTCCCACCGGCGCCGGTCAGAGCGTCAACGTCGTCTTCAAAGAGCCGACGTACCGTATCCTGAGCAAGATAAAGACCAAGCCGTTCTTCCAGTGGCCTCCACCCTTGAAGAATGAGCCCACCACCGGCAGCCGAAGCAAGCTCTACTGCTCCTACCACAAGGGTAAAGGGCACAGGACCGAGGACTGCAATTCTCTGAAGTGGTACCTAGAGAAGCTAGCCAGCGAGGGCCACATTCCAGAGTTCGTCAAGGCAGATGACGCCGGCGGCAGCGAGGGCCGAGTTCACCAGAGCGCGGCTCGAGAGCCAGACAGTGAGGATTCTGAGAAGATCATTAACGTGATCCATCTGGCGTCCTCAGTCCCTTCTCCCTCGTCTCGTGGAGGCTCGCAGGCCCGTGCCGAGGCCAGGCGAGCGTCGCATGGGAAGGAGGTCATGAAAGCCGAGCTCGCACAGGCATCCAAGAGAGCTCGCCGAGACCGGCCCGCGATCTCTTTCTCAGATAAGGATCTAGAGGGAATCCAGCTCCCTCACAACGACCCCCTGCTCCTCACAATGAAGCTGAGAGACTTCACCGTGAAGAGGATCCTCGTCGACTCCGGCAGTTCTTCTGAGGTCCTCTACTACGACTGCTTCAAGAAGATGAACCTCTCAGAAGCAGACCTCACGGAGGTCCGTGCACCCCTACTAGGGTTGTCCGCCACGCCAGTCTACCCCAAGGGTAGGATCACCCTGGAGACTCGGGTCGGCGGCGCCTCCGTGTGGGCCGACTTCCTGGTCGTGGACGCCCCTTCTCCCTACAACGTCATCTTGGGCAGAACGTGGCTCCACAAGTTGGAAGCAGTCCCTTCTTCCCTCCACCAGAAACTGAAGTTCGTCCTCGAGAACAAGGAGGGCAAGATGGAAGTGGTCACAGTGGAGGGAGACCAGCAGCAGGCTAGGCAGTGCATGCTGGCCGCGGTCCCGACAGTGAAGGAGTCAGAACGCGTCAACCTCGCCGAATTCGAGAAAGGCCTAGACGAAATCGGCCGAGATCCTGAGAAGAAAAGCATCGAGGACCTGTCCGAGGTCAGGCTAAACTCGGCAGACCCAGATAGATTCTTCCTGATCGGCACCCAGCTGCCCGACGAAGAAAGAGCCGAGCTCTCAAGGTTCCTGAGGCAGAACGTCGACGTTTTTGCTTGGAGCCCAAGTGAAATGCCTGGGGTCGACCCTGAGGTCATGTGCCACAAGTTAAACGTGGACCCCAACCACAAACCGGTAGTACAAAGGGCCCGGAGGACAGGGCTGCAGCAGACAGATGTGGTCGTCGAAGAGATCGACAACCTGCTCACGGCAGGAGCCATCCGGGAAGTCCAGTACCCGGTCTGGCTGGCCAACACGGTGGTGGTCAAGAAGAAAACTGGTAAATGGAGGGTGTGCGTGGACTTCACGGACTTGAACAGGGCCTGCCCTAAAGACAGTTTCCCCCTTCCAAAAATTGACCAACTGATCGACGCCACCGCTGGACACGACCGAATGAGCTTCCTCGACGCCTACAGAGGCTACCACCAGATTCCACTATTCGAGCCTGACGAGGAGAAAACGTCATTCATAACCCCCCGCGACACTTACTGCTATAAGGTGATGCCCTTCGGGCTAAAGAACGCGGGGGCGACCTATCAGCGCCTCGTGACAAAGATGTTCCAGGCTCAGCTCGGCCGAACAATAGAGGTGTACATTGACGACATGGTCGTCAAATCAGTGCACTCCAGCGACCACCTGGCAGATCTGGGCCAAGTCTTCGACATCCTTCGCACGTACAAGCTCAAGCTAAACGCTTCCAAGTGCGCCTTCGGCGTAGCCTCTGGCAAGTTCCTCGACAGTTTGGTGACGCGGAGGGGGATAGAGGCTAATCCGGACCAGATCACTGCAATCCAGGGCATTCAGAGCCCCTCTACCACGAAAGAAGTCCAGAAGCTTACGGGAATGGCTGCAGCACTCAATCGATTCATCAGCCGGTCATCAGATAAGTGCAGGCCTTTCTTTCAGCTTCTAAAGAAAAATTTGAAATTCTAGTGGACCCCTGAGTGCGACCAGGCATTGGCCGCACTCAAAACTTATTTGATGTCACCACCCTTACTCTCCACCCCAACCCTGGGGGAGATTTTGTATTTATACCTTGCGGTCTCGGATCACGCAGTGAGCTCCGTCCTCATCAGGGAGGACGAGAGAATTCAAAAACCAATTTACTATACGAGCAAGACCCTGCTCGATGCCGAGACCAGGTACCTTTTGTTGGAGAAGCTTGCGTTGGCCCTCGTCAGTGCCTCCCGCAAGCTCTCCCATTATTTCCAATCCCACACCATTGTGGTGATCACGGAGCATCCGCTCCGTTCAATATTCAAGAAGGCTGACTTTTCAGGGCGAATATCAAAGTGGGCAGTTGAACTGGGGCAGTATGATATACAGTACCGTCCCCGAACTGCGATCAAAGCCCAAATTCTGGCAGACTTCATCGTTGAGTTCGTCTCGCCCAATTCGGCTCCGACCCAGCCCGGAACGGCACTGGGGGGCACAGGGCACGAGCCAGGGCTGACTGAGGTCGAGCAGCCTCCCACCTCGGCATGGAAGATCTTTGTCGACGGGTCATCCACCTCCAAGAGAGCTGGTGCCGGCATAGTCCTCCAATCGCCAGAGGGTCTGGTCATAGAGCAGGCTTTCACCCTCGACTTCAAAGCGACAAACAATGAGGCAGAGTATGAAGCGCTGATAGCAGGGTTGAACAGCGCCCAAATCCTCGGAGCCCGACACCTGGTGATCTTCAGCGATTCTCAACTGGTAACGAGCCAGCTCGCTGGAGACTACCAGGCCAGGGACGACAGGATGGCGGCCTACTTAGCCCTTGCGAAAAAACTGCTGTCTCATTTCCAGAAAGCCGAGGTAAGGCAAATATCCCGAGATACCAACACGCACGCAGATGCGCTTGCGAACCTCGCCTCCGCCGTCGAAGCAGGGAAGAAAAGGACCATCGAGGTTGGGTCAGTATCAAGGTCAAGCTTAGAAATCCATTCATCTCGGCTTGTCCTCTGTGCTGATCTCGGCCCAAGCTGGATGGATCCAATCGTCGCCTACTTGAAGGATGACCGGCTCCCTGAGGACAAGACTGAAGCTCACCGGATCAGACTCAAGGCAGCTCGATTCTGGCTCTCTCCCGAAGGCAAACTCTACAGGAAATCCTTCACAGGTCCATACCTCCAGTGCGTCCATCCGAGCAAAGTGTACGACTTCCTGTATGAGATCCACGAAGGAATCTGCGGCAGTCACATAGGAGGCCGATCACTGGCTTACAGAGCAATAAGCCAGGGTTACTGGTGGCCCTACATGCAGAAGGACACGCAGGTGTACGCCAGGAAGTGCGATAAGTGCCAGAAATTCTCCCACTCTCTCCACCAGCCAGCACAAGATCTGAGTCCCCTCACTAGCCCATGGCCCTTCGCTCACTAAAGAAATTCTATTTCTAAAGATGTAATGAATCCCGAATCAATGAAAGCAGCTTTTCGCCCTGTCATCAATCTGTCGTCTCTCTTTCACTGACTCCGGCAACTCCAAGGGTTCGTAGCCCTGGAAGGAGGCCTCGAATTCGAACACTCGGCCGAATTCCAAAAGTCAGGGATTTATCCCACTCTCCAAGGGTTCGTAGCCCTGGAAGGAGGCCTCGAGTTCGAACACTCGGCCGAATTCCTAAAGTCAGGGATTTATCCCACTCTCCAAGGGTTCGTAGCCCTGGAAGGAGGCCTCGAGTTCGAACACTCGGCCGATTTCCTAAAGTCAGGGATTTATCCCACTCTCCAAGGGTTCGTAGCCCTGGAAGGAGGCCTCGAGTTCGAACACTCGGCCGAATTCCTAAAGTCAGGGATTTATCCCACTCTCCAAGGGTTCGTGGCCCTGGAAGGAGGCCTCGAGTTCGAACACTCGGCTGAATTCCTAAAGTCAGGGATTTATCCCACTCTCCAAGGGTTCGTAGCCCTGGAAGGAGGCCTCGTGTTCGAACACTCGGCCGAATTCCTAAAGTCAGGGATTTATCCCACTCTCCAAGGGTTCGTAGCCCTGGAAGGAGGCCTCGAGTTCGAACACTCGGCCGAATTCCTAAAGTCAGGGATTTATCCCACTCTCCAAGGGTTCGTGGCCCTGGAAGGAGGCCTCGAGTTCGAACACTCGGCCGAATTCCTAAAGTCAGGGATTTATCCCACTCTCCAAGGATTCGTAGCCGAACTCATGCTCACATAGCCGAGACCAGCAGTGTTCGTCTCGGCCAAAGCCAGCCATTTCGGCCAAAGACAGTTTTTAAGAAAGAACTGTGCAAGCACTGAAGCACGAAAAGGCAGCACAAAAACATTTCAAGACAGTGCGAGGAAAGTAAAAGAGAAGACAAAAAGCATTGCACACAGTTCAAGTGATCGCAAAATTCTTCCTTTTTATTCATTGCAAACTGCTTCATTACAAGAGTTACAGAACATAAAAGAAAAATACAGAAAGGAGGATCGCAGTCCTCTGAAAACAGAAAATAAAGTGAAGGACTGGGAGACTCTGATCTTCACCGACTCTTCAGGCTGCAGGCTCGAAGACGCCGGATCGTTACCTAGAGGTTCTAAGGGATCCTGAATTCCAGTGAGCTCTACAACACGCTATGGTTGGTCAGACCAAAGCGTTCAGGATCCCCTCCAGTTCGGAGGCCCTGGACCTCGCTGAGCTCTTCAACACCCTCCGGTCAGCGAGACCAAAATTTGAAGAGCCCCCAGGTCCAGCAGGCCTCAACTCCACCCTTAGTCTTACGATCCTGACACGGCGCAAGGGGCTTGCAGGGAGCTCGATGCTACACAGGACCCTACAGGATCGCCAGACGCCAAGGGCCCGTCCATCCCGTAGTTGCAGAGGATTCCCCTGCAACCTGACCAGGGACGGTCGGCCATGAACCCGCGTTCAGAGAGCGCGTAGTCCACGGGGAGTTCCTTCAGAGAGCGCGCAGACCACGACGGGCTTCCCCCCTTGGAGAAAGCCGTCCACAGGCGCAGGGGTTCCCCCCGGATCAACTGCTTCTGAACACCCACTGGGCATGGCTCCTACATCTATGTGATTTAAACTGTCCTAAGTCCTTTTGTTTTCTTCTCCCATGGCGAGCCTTCTGCCCCTACTTATAGGAAGAAGAAGGGCTCAATCTACGAAGGAAGTTAAGGGGCGAAGTCTCCCACGCGTTACGTGGGACGCACGCCTTCCTGTCTGTTGACCAGCGATTCTTGTGGCGCCACGTGGAGACGTCCGCCCATTTCCCTCATCGGCCGTAATATCATGCTTATTGCTATTTATGGTCTCAGAATACGGAGAATCGGCACAGACAGCCATGAAGACCGTATGACTCTCTCTACCTCGATGGTCATGCGTCGCAGTAAAGGCATTCAATGCTATTCAATGTCACATCCAAAAACAAAAGAGAGAAAACATCCAAGTAAAGAAGCCCGTTTTTCATTGATAGTAGAAAGTATTACAAGGCAGAAAGCAAAAATATTACAGATGAAAGACCACGCGAAGGAAAATGAGCAAGGCTACTGTGGTTTCGGCGACCATATCTGCTGAACCAGTGGCTTCGGCCGGAACCGTGACCTTGCTTGGAGCGTCGCTGGCAGAAGGGGCTTCAACCGGTACCTCAGCCGAAGCAGGGGCAGAGGAGCCCTCACCTTGGGGCACGGCCGAAGCGTCGCTGGCGACCGGGGCATCGCTCGGGGCTGGGGCAGCTGGAGCATCGTCTGGAGCAGGAACGACTGCAGGAGCTTCGTCAGGAGTACTACCATCCGCAGGAGCGGAGCTCGGCTCAGGAGCCGGGTCCGAGTACTTCGGCAGGTCCTGATAGACATGGTGGTCTTCAGGAACCCCTGCACGTCTCAGTGCGGCCAGGCATCCTTCCTCGAACAGAATGGAGGTGATCTCCTCCACCTGCTTCTCATACAGCTCCGTGGCATGGTCCACCCCCTTTTGGAAAGCGGATTGGGCCTCGGACAGAAGGGAGGATTTCTCCTTTTCCAGCTCGGCGTTCGCCGTCTTCAGCTTCTCCCTTTCAGCGCGCCCGGCCAGCACCTCCCCGCGCAGCTTCGTCCCCTCGGCCGTCGATTCAGCCTTCAATCTGGCCAGCTCCGACGCTAGCTCGGCGGCCCTCTTGTTTCTCGCCCAGACCTCGCCCTTCAACTGATTAGCCCTCGACGTGAGCTCGGCGACATCAGTCAGAGCCGACGCCAGCCGAGCAGACTCTTCAGCGCTGGCCTTCTTCAGCCCCTCCATTCCCTTCCGCTGCTCTTCCAGCTCCTTCTTCAGCTTATCCCTCTCGGACTCCAGCTGAGTGACCCTTGCAGCGTTCCTATCACTCCGTCCCACCACGGTCAGGAGCCTCTGCACGTTCTGCAAATGGAGAAAGATGGGTCAAGCTGGGGCAGTCGAGCCAAATTACTTGAAGAAAAACGGGCAAAAGGCTTACCAGAAGGTTAGCCTGAATCGCTGAGACCATCAGGCTCTCGTTGTCGAACCTCTCGTGCGTCTCCATGTCCCGCGGCAGCGCGCAGACCTTGGCGAGAGCTCCGATGACATCGGCGTTCCCCAGCAGCCGATCCTCGACGTTCAGAGGCTTACCGGGCTGCGTTTCCATCCTCGGCCTCCATGGCGCTGGGGCAGTTCGGGGTCCGGAGGACGATCCAGACCCTTGCCCCGCCGAGATGGCGAGCTCGCGGGCCGTCCCGCCGGTCGACTTGCTGGCCGACACGCTCTTCTCAGCTGGTGCATGAAAGAAATCGCGATTCAGATCTGAAACTTCTCATAAAGAGACTACTATGGCTGATGCAGAGCATGACAGATTTTAAAAAATCTGATTTCTGCACTATGCAGCGGAAATCAGCCATAAAGAATCGCATAGAAACTCCATTAAATCATGACCAACAAGTGTATAATTAAAGGAGAATGAAGAAGACTCATACCTCAAAGATTTGTAGACTTCAAACCTCTGAAAAAATAGATCCAAAGGCCCGAACTCAGACTTGCAATTTGCAAACAAGTTGCTGGAATTTTCTTGCACTAGTATTGCCTTTGATCTTCTCCTCTATCTCACTTCCAAATCTGATTGGCTAAGATGGTGGGATCTTAATCTAGGAAATAAGAACTATTTCTCCAAGGGAAAATCTCAGACCTTAAGCTCTCTTCAATCAAGAAGAGAACCTCCAAAGGGCTGGACGTGTGGGGCTCTCCTTGTGCTCATTAATTGTTTCACAAAGTGTTGGATGTGTGGCACTCTTCTTGCTTTCTTGTTATGGACGTCCAAAGGGGATGGTTCTCCTTTTATAGAAACTATGGGAAGCCTTTCCTATTTAGTTATCTCTCCTTATTCTAATTTATGTCCAAAAAGGAAAGACTTATTTCCTTTAAGAAACACTCTAATTAGAAAAGGAAACCAAAAGGAACTTTCCATACAATTAGTAATACTAGTTGTAGAACACTTACTAATTTTAAGTTCCTAATCCAAAAAGGAAACTAACTCATAGGAATACTAATCCAAAGAGGAGTCCAACTTTCCAAGTAGAGTCCTACTCAAAGTTGGAAACCTTACCCATGGAAATCCTATTATGGACATCCCACATATCAATGCACACCATGGCCCACATATAATTTATCTAGAGTTAAATTCATGTATGCCATCAAAGGCCTATTTGAATTCAAACTCAAAATTATTTTTCCACTAAAATAGTTCATCCTTATGTTATCTAAACATCTTTAGGAATCCATGCCAATCTTGGTAAGTGACTAGAGAAGGGACCAAAAGACATATTTGCCATTGGCTCCCAAAATGACCAAAATGTCCATGCTAAACCCATAGCAACATAAAGACCATTTTAACCTTAACTCATTCCACTAAAGAGTTATGGTTGAACTCCAAGGACAAATATATAATATAATAAGCTCGTCATAAGATGACGGTTGTCTTCGACCTACTAAGTGTAATGACCTGAATGCCCCTCTATGTAACATCCATAATCGAGTCAGGTTATCAATTGTACTATCAACCTTCCCGATTACATCTAAACCTTAGAACTTCATATCCTTAAACATAATCATCATTTGAATATCATTCTCTTGATCTAGGGAGCGACCCACAAGTTCAATATCCATATGGAACATCCATATACTAAGATCTTAGATTTTGATGATTAATCGGATAATTCTAAGGGGACGATTATTCCATCATCAGATGGCATAGATTCTATATTGCATCTGCACGTCCCAACTGATCAAGTCCGAGTACCCAAAACACAGAGCTGTTGACCCATGAATAGAATCTCACCCATAGTGAATTAAAGCACAAGAACTTGACTTCGTCAGTTCATCCACAAATGCTCAAGATTAAGAGCACCGGTTACTTAGTAGCATGAGGTGACTTGATCTCTTTTCTGTGATAGTACTATTTTAGAGATCACACCTACAACGGTCCTGTTCAATGCATGACACATGCACTAATGAGATAGATCCGGGAAAGCCCTCCCGTGACTTAGGTATGTCACCCTATATAGGAGAGTATCTCATTATAACTTCTACCAAGATGAAGTGCCCAGCTCCATCTTTCAGTTATGAACAAATATGATGTTTCCAGTTGTCCATGAATTAGACCTATCTGTGTGTAGACACTACACACCTAATTCATTTACTAGAAACAATGGGCCTTACGCAACCATACATATATACATGTTTAAGCATAAAAGTGTCTTTTCATTAAACAACCAGTTAAATATCCAGTAACAAAAGATGAGAATGCAGCTAGTGGGCTTTAGGGCATACACCAATCCCAACAAACTCCCACTTGCACTGAAGATCACTGCTTCCTAACCTAACACCCATAGACTCAACATGAGAAGTGAAGACTTTCTCAGTAAGAGTCTTAGTGAATGGGTTAGCTAAGTTATTTGCTGAAGCGATGTACTCCACCACTATCTCTCCATCCTGAATGAATTCTCGGATCAAGTGGTACTTTATCCGAATGTGCTTGTCTTTCTTGTGATTCCTAGGCTCTTTGCACTGTGCTACAGCACCAGTGTTATGACAATCGGTTTTTGCACTGCAGGAACAACTCCTATTTCCAATAGGAATTTTCTGAGCTATACTGCTTCCTTCGCAGCTTCCGATGCCGCCACATACTCTGATTGAAAGGTTAGCATATAATCTTTCGTTCTCCGAAGATACTTGAATATATGTTTAACAGCTGTCCAATGCATAGGTCCAGGGTTTGACTGATATCTGCTAACCATGCCAACGGCAAAGCAAATATCTGGTCTAGTACATAACATAGCATACATGAGGCTTCCAACAGCGGATGCATATGGAACTCTCCTCATGGTCTCTATCTCTTCAGATGTCTTTGGACATTGATCTCGAGACAGTGGTACTCCATGTCTAGAAGGTAGGAGGCCCTTCTTGGAATCATGCATATTAAACTTGACCAATATCTTCTCAATGTAAGAAGATTGGGATAGGGCTAACATCTTATTCTTGCGATCACGCAAAAGCTTGATCCCTAAGATATAGCTGGCCTCACCCAAATCCTTCATCTGAAATTGAGAGGATAACCAAACCTTTGTGGATGACAATAAACTTACATCATTTCCTATGAGTAATATGTCATCTACATACAGAACCAAAAATGCAACTGCTTTCCCATTTCCTTTCTTATACACACATGGTTCATCAATGTTTTGATCAAAGCCAAAGGATTTGACTGCCTGATTAAACTTGATGTTCCATGCTCTAGATGCTTGCTTAAGTCCATAGATGGACTTCTTAAGTTTACAAACCATGTTATCTTGGCCACTAGCAATGAAGCCCTCTGGTTGCATCATATAGATGCATTCGTCAAGACTTCCATTAAGAAAAGCTGTCTTGACATCCATCTGCCATATCTCGTAGTCATAATGACATGCGATGGCCAAGAGAATCCTTATGGACTTAAGCATAGCCACTGGTGAAAAGGTTTCCTCATAATCGATGCCTTCTTTCTGAGTATATCCTTTCGCCACCAGTCTTGCTTTGAAGGTTTCCACCTTCCCATCCACTCCTCTCTTTCTCTTGTAGATCCACTTGCACCCTATGGGTTTGATCCCTTCAGGTGCATCTACAAGTTCCCAGACTTGATTGGAATACAAAGAATCCATTTCAGATTTCATCGCTTGCTGCCACATGTCAGCATCTATATCCGTTACTGCTTCTTCATAACTAGTAGGATCCTCAACCAGATCTCCAGAGTCTGTCTTAAAAGACACTCCTAGATATCTTTCTGGCTGTCTAGAAATTCTCCCACTACGAAGAGGCTCCGGAGTGTTTAAAGGAATATCTTGTTCATCTACTGTTTCAGGATCTGGTACAGATGTTATAGGAGATCCCGGAAGAATCTCCTCAAGGGTTTCTTTACAACTAAGCTCTTGGTGCATCATACAATCATCCTCCAAGTACCTAGCATGAGTGCTGATGAGCACTTTTTGCTCCTTTGGATGATAAAAGATGCCACCTCTCGTTCCCTTAGGATACCCAATGAAGTAGCACATTTCTGATCTGGGTTCTAGCTTGGTAGCTTTATCATTCAGTACATAAGCTGGACAACCCCAAATGTGGATATGATTTAAACTAGGTTTTCGACCTGTCCACATTTCTTGTGGTGTCCTAGGTACTGACTTAGATGGTACCAGATTTAAAATGTATGCTGCTGCTTCTAAGGCATATCCCCAAAAAGATATCGGTAGGGTTGCATGACTCATCATGGACCTTACCATATCAAGAAGGGTACGGTTTCTTCTCTCCGCTACACCATTTTGCTGGGGTGTACCCGGTGCAGACAACTGAGACACAATCCCATGTTGTGTGAGGTACTCCTTGAACTCACCCAGGAGGTACTCGCCACCTCGATCGGATCGAAGGGCTTTGATATGTTTTCCTAGTTGTAGCTCCGCCTCAGCCTTGAATTGTTTGAACTTATCAAACGCCTCAGACTTGCGTCGCATTAGGTATACATATCCAAACCTAGAGTAATCATCAGTGAAGGTGATGTAATACTCATACCCTCCTCGAGCCGGTTTGTTCATAGGACCACACACATCAGTGTGAATCAATTCTAACAACTCCTTTGACCTAAGTCCCTTTCCAGAGAATGACCGTTTGGTCATCTTTCCCTTGAGACAAGATTCGCACTGAGGAAAAGGTTCGAAATCCAATGAGCTCAAGGGCCCATCTTCTACCAACCTCTGAATCCGTTTTGGGTTAATGTGACCCAAACGTAAGTGCCAAAGATATGTGTCATTGATTGAAGATACCTTCCTCTTAAGGGAAGTTGAGCTTTCTTGTTGTACATTATGCAGTGTAGGAGCAACAGGATATATATAAAATAAGTTGTCATGTATTCTACCGGAACATATAATATTTCCATCTCTACTGATATCAATACCAGAATGGAAAGAAACTGAATAATTAAATTCAATCAATCTGGAAACTGAAATTAAATTCTTCCTCATGTCCGGAACATAGAAAACATTATTTAAAACTAATATCCTATTACATGGAAAATGTAAGGTAACAACTCCTACTGCAACTGCCCAAACTTTAGCTCCAGTTCCGACTCTAAAGGCAAATTCTCTTTTCTCAATTCTCTGCATTATCTGAAACCCCTGCAATGAATTGCAGATATGATTAGTGGCTCCTGAGTCTACTATCCATGAGTCAGTAGAATCAACCACTAGACAAGTTTCAATGTAGTATGAAAAAGATGTGCCTTTCTTAACTGAGGCTAGGAACTTGGGACAATCTTTCTTCCAATGACCTTTCAGGCCACACTTGAAGCATTTCCCTTTGGGCTTTCCATCTGTACCCTTGTCCTTCTTATTACCAGCATTGTCCTTTTTCTGCCCTTTTCCCTTATTCTGCTTCTTCTTGGACTTCTTCCCTTTCGGGTTCAGTTTAGAGGAAGACTGGAAAAAATGAGCTTGGGCTTTGGGCTTCATGATAGCCTCTGCCACCTGGAGTTCTTTCATTAACTCAGGTAGAGTCATGTCCATCTTGCTCATATTGAAATTGAGCTTGAACTGATTGAAAGATTCCGGCAGAGTTTCGAGAATCATGTCAGTCTGACTCCCTGCATCAATCTCAGCCCCTAGAATCTCGGCTTCATTGAAACAATCCATCAGCTTGAGCATATGCTCTCTGACAGGTGTTCCCTCAGCCATCCTAGCATTCATGATGGTCCTCATAGCAGCTTGCCTAGCTGGCCTGCTCTTGTCTGCGAACATCTCAGACAAGGACATCATGATTTCATAGGCTGTGTCCATTTGCTCGTGCTGTGTTTGCAACACGTTGGACATGGAAGCGAGCATGTAGCATTTAGCCATGCTGTTCGCTTTCTTCCATTTCCTTTCAGCCTCTCGCTGGTCATCAGTAGAATTAGCATCAATATCGGGACAGTTTTCCAGCAAGACATACTTGTACTCCTCAGCTGTGAGTACTATGTCAAGATTTCTTTTCCAATCTACGTAGTTAGGGCCAGTCAGTTTATTCTCACGAAGAATGCACATCAACGGACTAAAAGAGTCTTTACCCATCTCTCTCTGGATATAAAACGGTTTATAATTAGACATGCAGTATATATGTAATATGCATATGGTGCTTGTTACAAAAGGAAAAACAAAGCACTAAACTTTTTACATTATTCAACCCCAATCATAATGTATCAGTGTTTCAACCTCCTCATAGACCCTCCACCGAAGGGATGGCCGAGCCTACAGTCACGTTGAATTAAGGCAGACTTATTTGGATTATCACTATCTGGATACACATCCAGTGGTAGTCCAATCACTGATTGGTTTGGCCTCATATGACTAATAACCCTTAACTCCTAAGGAGAGGTCATCACCGTCTTATGTCAAGTGTATAACCATCTCTTATGAAATTCCCAGAATGTCTATGATTAAGTCTTCCGAAGGGAAGAGACTTTTATCCTTCCTAGAAGTGAACTTTAGTAAAGAGCTCCACCGAAGGGATGGCCGCTCCCACCAACACTTCATTGACATTCTATAGAAGTGATCTTTAGTAAAAAACTCCACCGAAGGGATGGCCGCTCCTACTAACACCTCATTATGAATATTCACATTAGTTCACCCATTAACTCATCAAAGCGTTCTTTAGTTAAAGAACTCCACCGAAGGGATGGCCGTTTCCACTAACACTTTAATGAGGTAACATGAACCGAAAATGGAAGGCCGTGGGGTCTTTCCTAAAACCCCTCTCCCACTTGATTATTTATCGCTAGGGTTTATACTTTTTGACCTTTACATTGTTTTACTCAAAAGCCCTTTTTAAATCTAGCAAACTTGGTTAATTAAATTCATGACTTAAGTCATCTTAAAATCAAATAACCTTTGCTTTAAAACATTTGAGCAAATCCCTTCAAAGAGTCAAAAACCTATCTTGGGTTATGAAAACCCATAGGTAGCATCTAATTAGATTTTAGTTTAGCCTCCTTTGGAAACCAAGGGTACCAAGATAAACTAAACCCTATCCAATTTTAAACCTTAGACAAATAGAAGGTGCTGGTCTAAGTTCCGTTTAAAACAATTTGCCAAACTAAAAACAATCTAATACAATAAAGATGCCAATTTTAGAGCCTAAGGGTGGCCATGTTTCTAGGCGACAATTATAGCAATTATATAAAGCATTCAACCATGCATTCCATATATAAAAGCAAATAAAAGTATGCATTCCTTGATGGTTCCCTATTCTTAGGATTTCAAATCCTAATCGAATTAGGACTCCTCATGCAACTAGAAGTCTTGACTCCTTCATCTCCAAGGACTCCAATTTCTTGCAACCTTCTCGTCTTGAAACTTTCCTTTTCTTGCTCGTTTCCATAAATTGATTTATACAAGCAAACCCATGAAAAACAAAACCAAAATTACATTGGAGATTCCTATGCTTTTCAAGAAAGCTTACATCAAGACTAGTTGGAATAAATTAAGGAAACTTTACAACTTCCTATGATTGCTAACCGCGCAATCGTACACTTTCCAACTAATTAAAAAACATCCAAAATCCACACAACATACATGCGAACCATCAAGGATGCTAATTATGGCTGCAAACAAAGAGGTTAGTGCATGCAAACTCACTATGTGCATCATTAAACAAATCTGGAAAATAAATTCCAGCAATGTTAATGAAACTTGCACACAACATGCATCACAACATAACTTTAATAGGGTGCCACCATACCCATAATCAATCTAGGATTAATTACACACAACATGGGATCATGATTTCACATGGAGTGGCTCTGATACCATTGAAAGAAATCGCGATTCAGATCTGAAACTTCTCATAAAGAGACTACTATGGCTGATGCAGAGCATGACAGATTTTAAAAAATCTGATTTCTGCACTATGCAGCGGAAATCAGCCATAAAGAATCGCATAGAAACTCCATTAAATCATGACCAACAAGTGTATAATTAAAGGAGAATGAAGAAGACTCATACCTCAAAGATTTGTAGACTTCAAACCTCTGAAAAAATAGATCCAAAGGCCCGAACTCAGACTTGCAATTTGCAAACAAGTTGCTGGAATTTTCTTGCACTAGTATTGCCTTTGATCTTCTCCTCTATCTCACTTCCAAATCTGATTGGCTAAGATGGTGGGATCTTAATCTAGGAAATAAGAACTATTTCTCCAAGGGAAAATCTCAGACCTTAAGCTCTCTTCAATCAAGAAGAGAACCTCCAAAGGGCTGGACGTGTGGGGCTCTCCTTGTGCTCATTAATTGTTTCACAAAGTGTTGGATGTGTGGCACTCTTCTTGCTTTCTTGTTATGGACGTCCAAAGGGGATGGTTCTCCTTTTATAGAAACTATGGGAAGCCTTTCCTATTTAGTTATCTCTCCTTATTCTAATTTATGTCCAAAAAGGAAAGACTTATTTCCTTTAAGAAACACTCTAATTAGAAAAGGAAACCAAAAGGAACTTTCCATACAATTAGTAATACTAGTTGTAGAACACTTACTAATTTTAAGTTCCTAATCCAAAAAGGAAACTAACTCATAGGAATACTAATCCAAAGAGGAGTCCAACTTTCCAAGTAGAGTCCTACTCAAAGTTGGAAACCTTACCCATGGAAATCCTATTATGGACATCCCACATATCAATGCACACCATGGCCCACATATAATTTATCTAGAGTTAAATTCATGTATGCCATCAAAGGCCTATTTGAATTCAAACTCAAAATTATTTTTCCACTAAAATAGTTCATCCTTATGTTATCTAAACATCTTTAGGAATCCATGCCAATCTTGGTAAGTGACTAGAGAAGGGACCAAAAGACATATTTGCCATTGGCTCCCAAAATGACCAAAATGTCCATGCTAAACCCATAGCAACATAAAGACCATTTTAACCTTAACTCATTCCACTAAAGAGTTATGGTTGAACTCCAAGGACAAATATATAATATAATAAGCTCGTCATAAGATGACGGTTGTCTTCGACCTACTAAGTGTAATGACCTGAATGCCCCTCTATGTAACATCCATAATCGAGTCAGGTTATCAATTGTACTATCAACCTTCCCGATTACATCTAAACCTTAGAACTTCATATCCTTAAACATAATCATCATTTGAATATCATTCTCTTGATCTAGGGAGCGACCCACAAGTTCAATATCCATATGGAACATCCATATACTAAGATCTTAGATTTTGATGATTAATCGGATAATTCTAAGGGGACGATTATTCCATCATCAGATGGCATAGATTCTATATTGCATCTGCACGTCCCAACTGATCAAGTCCGAGTACCCAAAACACAGAGCTGTTGACCCATGAATAGAATCTCACCCATAGTGAATTAAAGCACAAGAACTTGACTTCGTCAGTTCATCCACAAATGCTCAAGATTAAGAGCACCGGTTACTTAGTAGCATGAGGTGACTTGATCTCTTTTCTGTGATAGTACTATTTTAGAGACCACACCTACAACGGTCCTGTTCAATGCATGACACATGCACTAATGAGATAGATCCGGGAAAGCCCTCCCGTGACTTAGGTATGTTACCCTATATAGGAGAGTATCTCATTATAACTTCTACCAAGATGAAGTGCCCAGCTCCATCTTTCAGTTATGAACAAATATGATGTTTCCAGTTGTCCATGAATTAGACCTATCTGTGTGTAGACACTACACACCTAATTCATTTACTAGAAACAATGGGCCTTACGCAACCATACATATATACATGTTTAAGCATAAAAGTGTCTTTTCATTAAACAACCAGTTAAATATCCAGTAACAAAAGATGAGAATGCAGCTAGTGGGCTTTAGGGCATACACCAATCCCAACAACACTCTTCTCAGCCGGTGCACTCTATTCGGTTGGAGCCTTAACTCCGGGGGCCCGCGCAGGGGTTTTGCCTTTCGGAGGCTGTTCAACCCCCAAGTCCTTCTCCCCCGCCTTGGACTTCTTCCTGGGCGGGGACCCCTCCTTCGAGCGATCCGGCGAGCGTCGCCGAACTCCACCGCTCGGAGCGGGGGCAGGAGCGGAAGAAGCGCCAGCAACCCCCGAGCCCGAGGCCGAGCGGGTACTGGCAGACGATGGCGCCCCAGAAGACGAGGACCTCAGCCTGAACTTGGCCGCCGGGTCCTTCACAACTGGCTCCCTTGAGCTTCCCTCCATGCCTTCTTCTCTCTCGGAAGAATAAGCGTCCACAATCTGCATCAGGTTCGGTGGCTCCGAACTAGAAGTGGACGCCTCGGCACCAGATGCAGCTCGGCTCGTAGCAGGATCGGTCAAAGGGATCCCGGCAGGCACTGCAACAGAGACGGTTAGACGGTCAGGGTGCGCTTCGTCTACCTCGGTTACTCCGGTCCTCTGGTAGTGACCACGGTACCTCGGCATGTACCCGAGTAGCTTCCAAGCCGACCTGGTCTCGTGCCCCTTGTATCTCTCAACCTTGTTGATGTCGTCGGCGTTCCTCCTCCAGCCTTCACTCGCAGCTCGGCGTCGCCTCGCACCTGCCTCTGCATAACAGATAATAGAGGAGTTAGTTCGGCATCGTCAAAGTCAAGCAAAGAAGATAAGTGAAAAGAAGCGATGTTTACTTGGGACTGTCCCGGGGCGGCGTGGGACCGTTAGCCTCCTGCTTTCGCCAGCGCCGAACTCCTAGTCCCCCGACACACAGAAGAAGGCTTCTTCGGCATTCTTACTTGAATCTTCCAAGGCCAGGGCGAAGCCTCTTCGCTGCGGCTTCACCCGGAGATAATATTTCCCTTCCCCAGCCTTGCAGATATCGTAGGTGTCCTCGATATCGTGGACACCTAGGTCGGTCCCCAGAATCTCATTCAGCTTCGCCGTGCCCATGATGACCTTATAGCCATTGGGCATCAGCTGGCACGGGGTAAGGGACCAGGTACTGAGGCAAGCCCTAAGTAGAGGGTGCAGGGGAAATCTGACCCCGCCCTCGATCACAGAGATCAGAGGGAACGGCATCCAGCCGCAGGACCAGCGCATCGTGGCATAGTACGACGGAGTCCGCCGGCTTGAGAAGGACTCCCTCCGGGATACCGAAAGCGGCCCTAAATCTGGTTATGCCCTCTTCAGTATCTAAATCGAACCTAGGGGTGCCCATGTCTAAAAAAGGGGTGACAGCGAAAGCTAAACCCTAAAAGATGCGAAACCTCAAAGAAGAGCTAGACAGAGGCACGAAGCAACTTACAGAGACAAAGGGGCAACTCAAGAGCAGGTCCGTGCACGTCCTATGGTCGTCCTCGCTAGAAAGAACTTAAGCAGTAGAGCAGAAATCAAACGCGAAGGCGAAGGCGAAAGGAAACCAGAAACAAGAAAGGAAGAAGACACCCCTTTTTATGGAAAGGGGACCCTCAGCGCGCTGCTTTCGAAATTCGAAAGGACGGATTTCGCGATCTCGAGTTCAACCTCATGAGCGTTCCCGCAAAGGTAAGGCCGTTGCCGTGGAAGAAGCGCGTCGAGTTCAACCTCCTGCCGCTGGAGGGGACGTCGCAGCTCAAAATGCTCTCCTCCAGAAGCAGGAACGGCTGATCCGCGAGCTCCAGCAGCAGCTGAGAGCAGCGCAGACTGCCTCATTGAGGCAAGTCTCTGATCCTCAAGGAAAGAAGAAGGACGCCCCCAGCAGGGCAGCCCAGCCTCCTCGCGAAGATCTCAGAGACCATCTGGACCACAAGCGGAGCCAGATCCATGACGAAGGCTCTAGCAACAGCCGAAGTCATCATAGCCGTGATGGCCGAGCCCATAGCCGTCACAGCCCGAACCACTCCAAGCGAAAGTCAAGAGCCCAGACTCCGGAAAAGGACGACGAGCAAGAGCGATTCGACAGGCGCGTCAGGTTGGCTCTTCAGCGCAACCTGGACGTGCGGGACCAGAAGCAGATCTGTGGCCACACTGATCTAGGGGCCTCGCCCTTTACGAGGGATATCGAGCGCACCCCCTTGCCCAAAAGGTTCTCCGTCCCGCGGTTCGTCCCCTACGACGGACTGTCCGACCCATCCGCTCACCTCCGTCACTTTTCCCAGAAGATGTCCATCTGGGGAAACGAGGGTCACCTTAACTGCAAAATCTTCTCCTCCAGTTTGGGTGACTTCCCTCTGAAGTGGTTCTGCGCCCTCCCAGAGGAGTCGATTTCAAGTTGGAAGGAGCTCCAGCTCTCCTTTCTGAAGAAGTTCCAGGCTTACAGCACCGTCCCCAAGAAAGAAGGGGACCTTCTCGCCCTGAGAATGAAGCAGGGTGAGACTCTCGCCAAGTTCGCTCGACGATTCTGGGCGGTTTACAGCCAGATCGAGGGCACCAGGGAAGAAATAGCGATCTACGCCTTCCAACATGCCCTGATCCCCGGCCACGACCTCCGGAAGGACTTGGTCGGAGACCCTCCAGAGTCCATGCCAGAGCTGATGTCCCGGATAAAGCGCTTTGTCGCCCGGGAGGAAGATGAAATCCAGGCCCGGGAAGAGGGCGGAAGACCGGAGCCCGAGCAGAAGAGCAACCAGCCTCGGCAGAGAGGCGGGGGGCCCTTTCAGAAGCAAGAGCCCAAGCAGGCCTGGTCCGCCAGTTCGGCGAAGCCTACGTCGTCCCGACCTGGGGGCTCCTGGAAGCCCAGACCTCCCACCGGCGCCGGTCAGAGCGTCAACGTCGTCTTCAAGGAGCCGACGTACCGTATCCTGAGCAAGATAAAGACCAAGCCGTTCTTCCAGTGGCCTCCACCCTTGAAGAATGAGCCCACCACCGGCAGCCGAAGCAAGCTCTACTGCTCCTACCACAAGGGTAAAGGGCACAGGACCGAGGACTGCAATTCTCTGAAGTGGTACCTAGAGAAGCTAGCCAGCGAGGGCCACATTCCAGAGTTCGTCAAGGCAGATGACGCCGGCGGCAGCGAGGGCCGAGTTCACCAGAGCGCGGCTCGAGAGCCAGACAGTGAGGATTCTGAGAAGATCATTAACGTGATCCATCTGGCGTCCTCAGTCCCTTCTCCCTCGTCTCGTGGAGGCTCGCAGGCCCGTGCCGAGGCCAGGCGAGCGTCGCATGGGAATGAGGTCATGAAAGCCGAGCTCGCACAGGCATCCAAGAGAGCACGCCGAGACCGGCCCGCGATCTCTTTCTCAGATAAGGATCTAGAGGGAATCCAGCTCCCTCACAACGACCCCCTGCTCCTCACAATGAAGCTGAGAGACTTCACCGTGAAGAGGATCCTCGTCGACTCCGGCAGTTCTTCTGAGGTCCTCTACTACGACTGCTTCAAGAAGATGAACCTCTCAGAAGCAGACCTCACGGAGGTCCGTGCACCCCTACTAGGGTTGTCCGCCACGCCAGTCTACCCCAAGGGTAGGATCACCCTGGAGACTCGGGTCGGCGGCGCCTCCGTGTGGGCCGACTTCCTGGTCGTGGACGCCCCTTCTCCCTACAACGTCATCTTGGGCAGAACGTGGCTCCACAAGTTGGAAGCAGTCCCTTCTTCCCTCCACCAGAAACTGAAGTTCGTCCTCGAGAACAAGGAGGGCAAGATGGAAGTGGTCACAGTGGAGGGAGACCAGCAGCAGGCTAGGCAGTGCATGCTGGCCGCGGTCCCGACAGTGAAGGAGTCAGAACGCGTCAACCTCGCCGAATTCGAGAAAGGCCTAGACGAAATCGGCCGAGATCCTGAGAAGAAAAGCATCGAGGACCTGTCCGAGGTCAGGCTAAACTCGGCAGACCCAGATAGATTCTTCCTGATCGGCACCCAGCTGCCCGACGAAGAAAGAGCCGAGCTCTCAAGGTTCCTGATGCAGAACGTCGACGTCTTTGCTTGGAGCCCAAGTGAAATGCCTGGGGTCGACCCTGAGGTCATGTGCCACAAGTTAAACGTGGACCCCAACCACAAACCGGTAGTACAAAGGGCCCGGAGGACAGGGCTGCAGCAGATAGATGCGGTCGTCGAAGAGATCGACAACCTGCTCACGGCAGGAGCCATCCGGGAAGTCCAGTACCCGGTCTGGCTGGCCAACACGGTGGTGGTCAAGAAGAAAACTGGTAAATGGAGGGTGTGCATGGACTTCACGGACTTGAACAGGGCCTGCCCTAAAGACAGTTTCCCCCTTCCAAAAATTGACCAACTGATCGACGCCACCGCTGGACACGACCGAATGAGCTTCCTCGACGCCTACAGAGGCTACCACCAGATTCCACTATTCGAGCCTGACGAGGAGAAAACGTCATTCATAACCCCCCGCGGCACTTACTGCTATAAGGTGATGCCCTTCGGGCTAAAGAACGCGGGGGCGACCTATGAGCGCCTCGTGACAAAGATGTTCCAGGCTCAGCTCGGCCGAACAATAGAGGTGTACATTGACGACATGGTCGTCAAATCAGTGCACTCCAGTGACCACCTGGCAGATCTGGGCCAAGTCTTCGACATCCTTCGCACGTACAAGCTCAAGCTAAACGCTTCCAAGTGCGCCTTCGGCGTAGCCTCTGGCAAGTTCCTCGACAGTTTGGTGACGCGGAGGGGGATAGAGGCTAATCCGGACCAGATCACTGCAATCCAGGGCATTCAGAGCCCCTCTACCACGAAAGAAGTCCAGAAGCTTACGGGAATGGCTGCAACACTCAATCGATTCATCAGCCGGTCATCAGATAAGTGCAGGCCTTTCTTTCAGCTTCTAAAGAAAAATTTGAAATTCTAGTGGACCCCTGAGTGCGACCAGGCATTGGCCGCACTCAAAACTTATTTGATGTCACCACCCTTACTCTCCACCCCAACCCTGGGGGAGATTTTGTATTTATACCTTGCGGTCTCGGATCACGCAGTGAGCTCCGTCCTCATCAGGGAGGACGAGAGAATTCAAAAACCAATTTACTATACGAGCAAGACCCTGCTCGATGCCGAGACCAGGTACCTTTTGTTGGAGAAGCTTGCGTTGGCCCTCGTCAGTGCCTCCCGCAAGCTCTCCCATTATTTCCAATCCCACACCATTGTGGTGATCACGGAGCATCCGCTCCGTTCAATATTCAAGAAGGCTGACTTTTCAGGGCGAATATCAAAGTGGGCAGTTGAACTGGGGCAGTATGATATACAGTACCGTCCCCGAACTGCGATCAAAGCCCAAATTCTGGCAGACTTCATCGTTGAGTTCGTCTCGCCCAATTCGGCTCCGACCCAGCCCGGAACGGCACTGGGGGGCACAGGGCACGAGCCAGGGCTGACTGAGGTCGAGCAGCCTCCCACCTCGGCATGGAAGATCTTTGTCGATGGGTCATCCACCTCCAAGAGAGCTGGTGCCGGCATAGTCCTTCAATCGCCAGAGGGTCTGGTCATAGAGCAGGCTTTCACCCTCGACTTCAAAGCGACAAACAATGAGGCAGAGTATGAAGCGCTGATAGCAGGGTTGAACAGCGCCCAAATCCTCGGAGCCCGACACCTGGTGATCTTCAGCGATTCTCAACTGGTAACGAGCCAGCTCGCTGGAGACTACCAGGCCAGGGACGACAGGATGGCGGCCTACTTAGCCCTTGCGAAAAAACTGCTGTCTCATTTCCAGAAAGCCGAGGTAAGGCAAATATCCCGAGATACCAACACGCACGCAGATGCGCTTGCGAACCTCGCCTCCGCCGTCGAAGCAGGGAAGAAAAGGACCATCGAGGTTGGGTCAGTATCAAGGTCAAGCTTAGAACTCCATTCATCTCGGCTTGTCCTCTGTGCTGATCTCGGCCCAAGCTGGATGGATCCAATCGTCGCCTACTTGAAGAATGACCGGCTCCCTGAGGACAAGACTGAAGCTCACCGGATCAGACTCAAGGCAGCTCGATTCTGGCTCTCTCCCGAAGGCAAACTCTACAGGAAATCCTTCACAGGTCCATACCTCCAGTGCGTCCATCCGAGCAAAGTGTACGACTTCCTATATGAGACCCACGAAGGAATCTGCCGCAGTCACATAGGAGGCCGATCACTGGCTTACAGAGCAATAAGCCAGGGTTACTGGTGGCCCTACATGCAGAAGGACGCGCAGGTGTACGCCAGGAAGTGCGAGAAGTGCCAGAAATTCTCCCACTCTCTCCACCAGCCAGCACAAGATCTGAGTCCCTCACTAGCCCATGGCCCTTCGCTCACTAAAGAAATTCTATTTCTAAAGATGTAATGAATCCCGAATCAATGAAAGCAGCTTTTCGCCCTGTCATCAATCTGTCGTCTCTCTTTCACTGACTCCGGCAACTCCAAGGGTTCGTAGCCTTGGAAGGAGGCCTCGAATTCGAACACTCGGCCGAATTCCAAAAGTCAGGGATTTATCCCACTCTCCAAGGGTTCGTAGCCCTGGAAGGAGGCCTCGAGTTCGAACACTCGGCCGAATTCCTAAAGTCAGGGATTTATCCCACTCTCCAAGGGTTCGTAGCCCTGGAAGGAGGCCTCGAGTTCGAACACTCGGCCGAATTCCTAAAGTCAGGGATTTATCCCACTCTCCAAGGGTTCGTAGCCCTGGAAGGAGGCCTCGAGTTCGAACACTCGGCCGAATTCCTAAAGTCAGGGATTTATCCCACTCTCCAAGGGTTCGTAGCCCTGGAAGGAGGCCTCGAGTTCGAACACTCGGCCGAATTCCTAAAGTCAGGGATTTATCCCACTCTCCAAGGGTTCGTAGCCCTGGAAGGAGGCCTCGTGTTCGAACACTCGGCCGAATTCCTAAAGTCAGGGATTTATCCCACTCTCCAAGGGTTCGTAGCCCTGGAAGGAGGCCTCGAGTTCGAACACTCGGCCGAATTCCTAAAGTCAGGGGTTTATCCCACTCTCCAAGGGTTCGTGGCCCTGGAAGGAGGCCTCGAGTTCGAACACTCGGGCAAATTCCTAAAGTCAGGGATTTATCCCACTCTCCAAGGATTCGTAGCCGAACTCATGCTCACATAGCCGAGACCAGCAGTGTTCGTCTCGGCCAAAGCCAGCCATTTCGGCCAAAGACAGTTTTTAAGAAAGAACTGTGCAAGCACTGAAGCACGAAAAGGCAGCACAAAAACATTTCAAGACAGTGCGAGGAAAGTAAAAGAGAAGACAAAAAGCATTGCACACAATTCAAGTGATCACAAAATTCTTCCTTTTTATTCATTGCAAACTGCTTCATTACAAGAGTTACAGAACAGAAAAGAAAAATACAGAAAGGAGGATCGCAGTCCTCTGAAAACAGAAAATAAAGTGAAGGACTGGGAGACTCTGATCTTCACCGACTCTTCAGGCTGCAGGCTCGAAGACGCCGGATCGTTACCTGGAGGTTCTAAGGGATCCTGAATTCCAGTGAGCTCTACAACACGCTATGGTTGGTCAGACCAAAGCGTTCAGGATCCCTTCCAGTTCGGAGGCCCTGGACCTCGCTGAGCTCTTCAACACCCTCCGGTCAGCGAGACCAAAATTTGAAGAGCCCCTAGGTCCAGCAGGCCTCAACTCCACCCTTAGTCTTACGATCCTGACACGGTGCAAGGGGCTCGCAGGGAGCTCGATGCTACACAGGACCCTGCAGGATCGCCAGACGCCAAGGGCCCGACCATCCCGCAGTTGCAGAGGATTCCCCTGCAACCTGACCAGGGACGGTCGGCCATGAACCCGCGTTCAGAGAGCGCGTGGTCCACGGGGAGTTCCTTCAGAGAGCGCGCAGACCACGACGGGCTTCCCCCCTTGGAGAAAGCCGTCCACAGGCGCAGGGGTTCCCCCCGGATCAACTGCTTCTGAACACCCACTGGGCATGGCTCCTACATCTATGTGATTTAAACTATCCTAAGTCCTTTTGTTTTCTTCTCCCATGGCGAGCCTTCTGCCCCTACTTATAGGAAGAAGAAGGGCTCAATCTACGAAGGAAGTTAAGGGGCGAAGTCTCCCACGCGTTACGTGGGACGCACGCCTTCCTGTCTGTTGACCAGCGATTCTTGTGGCGCCACGTGGAGACGTCCGCCCATTTCCCTCATCGGCCGTAATATCATGCTTATTGCTATTTATGGTCTCAGAATACGGAGAATCGGCACAGACAGCCATGAAGACCGTATGACTCTCTCTACCTCGATGGTCATGCGTCGCAGTAAAGGCATTCAATGCTATTCAATGTCACATCCAAAAACAAAAGAGAGAAAACATCCAAGTAAAGAAGCCCGTTTTTCATTGATAGTAAAAAGTATTACAAGGCAAAAAACAAAAATATTACAGATGAAAGACCACGCGAAGGGAAATGAGCAAGGCTACTGTGGTTTCGGCGACTCCACCAAGTCGATCACCATATCTGCTGAACCAGTGGCTTCGGCCGGAACCGTGACCTTGCTTGGAGCGTCGCTGGCAAAAGGGGCTTCAACCGGTACCTCAGCCGAAGCAGGGGCAGAGGAGCCCTCACCTTGGGGCACGGCCGAAGCGTCGCTGGCGACCGGGGCATCGCTCGGGGCCGGGGCAGCTGGAGCATCGTCTGGAGCAGGAACGACTGCAGGAGCTTCGTCAGGAGTACTACCATCCGCAGGAGCGGAGCTCGGCTCAGGAGCCGGGTCCGAGTACTTCGGCAGGTCCCGATAGACAGGGTGGTCTTCAGGAACCCCTGCACGTCTCAGTGCGGCCAGGCATCCTTCCTCGAACAGAATGGAGGTGATCTCCTCCACCTGCTTCTCATACAGCTCCGTGGCATGGTCCACCCCCTTTTGGAAAGCGGATTGGGCCTCGGACAGAAGGGAGGATTTCTCCTTTTCCAGCTCGACGTTCGCCGTCTTCAGCTTCTCCCTTTCAGCGCGCCCGGCCAGCACCTCCCCGCGCAGCTTCGTCCCCTCGGCCATCGATTCAGCCTTCAATCTGGCCAGCTCCGACTCTAGCTCGGCGGCCCTCTTGTTTCTCGCCCAGACCTCGCCCTTCAACTAATTAGCCCTCGACGTGAGCTCGGCGACATCAGTCAGAGTCGACGCCAGCCGAGCAGACTCTTCAGCGCTGGCCTTCTTCAGCCCCTCCATTCCCTTCCGCTGCTCTTCCAGCTCCTTCTTCAGCTTATCCCTCTCGGACTCCAGCTGAGTGACCCTTGCAGCGTTCCTATCACTCCGTCCCACCACGGTCAGGAGCCTCTGCACGTTCTGCAAATGGAGAAAGATGGGTCAAGCTGGGGCAGTCGAGCCAAATTACTTGAAGAAAAACGGGCAAAAGGCTTACCAGAAGGTTAGCCTGAATCGCTGAGACCATCAGGCTCTCGTTGTCGAACCTCTCGTGCGTCTCCATGTCCCGCGGCAGCGCGCAGACCTTGGCGAGAGCTCCGATGACATCGGCGTTCCCTAGCAGCCGATCCTCGACGTTCAGAGGCTTACCGGGCTGCGTTTCCATCCTTGGCCTCCATGGCGCTGGGGCAGTTCGGGGTCCGGAGGACGATCCAGACCCTTGCCCCGCCGAGATGGCGAGCTTGCGGGCCGTCCCGCCGGTCGACTTGCTGGCCGGCACGCTCTTCTCAGCTGGTGCACTCTTCTCAGCCGGTGCACTCTTTTCGGTTGGAGCCTTAACTCCGGGGGCCCGCGCAGGGGTTTTGCCTTTCGGAGGCTGTTCAGCCCCCAAGTCCTTCTCCCCTGCCTTGGACTTCTTCCTGGGCGGGGACCCCTCCTTCGAGCGATCCGGCGAGCGTCGCCGAACTCCACCGCTCGGAGCGGGGGCAGGAGCGGAAGAAGCGCCATCAACCCCCGAGCCCGAGGCCGAGCGGGTACTGGCAGACGATGGCGCCCCAGAAGATGAGGACCTCAGCCTGAACTTGGCCGCCAGGTCCTTCACAACTGGCTCCCTTGAGCTTCCCTCCATGCCTTCTTCTCTCTCGGAAGAATAAGCGTCCACAATCTGCATCAGGTTCGGTGGCTCCGAACTAGAAGTGGACTGCCTCGGCACCAGATGCAGCTCGGCTCGCAGCAGGATCGGTCAAAGGGATCCCGGCAGGCACTGCAACAGAGACGGTTGGACGGTCAGGGTGCGCTTCGTCTACCTCGGTTACTCCGGTCCTCTGGTAGTGACCACGGTACCTCGGTGTGTACCCGAGCAGCTTCCAAGCCGACCTGGTCTCGTGCCCCTTGTATCTCTCAACCTTGTTGATGTCGTCAGCGTTCCTCCTCCAGCCTTCACTCGCAGCTCGGCGTCGCCTCGCACCTGCCTCTGCATAACAGATAATAGAGGAGTTAGCTCGGCATCGTCAAAGTCAAGCAAAGAAGATAAGTGAAAAGAAGCGATGTTTACTTGGGACTGTCCCGGGGCGGCGTGGGACCGTTAGCCTCCTGCTTTCGCCAGCGCCGAACTCCCAGTCCCCCGACACACAGAAGAAGGCTTGTTCGGCATTCTTACTTGAATCTTCCAAGGCCAGGACGAAGCCTCTTCGCTGCGGCTTCACCCGGAGATAATATTTCCCTTCCCCAGCCTTGCAGATATCGTAGGTGTCCTCGATATCGTGGACACCTAGGTCGGTCCCCAGAATCTCATTCAGCTTCGCCGTGCCCATGATGACCTTATAGCCATTGGGCATCAGCTGGCACGGGGTAAGGGACCAGGTACTGAGGCAAGCCCTAAGTAGAGGGTGCAGGGGAAATCTGACCCCGCCCTCGATCACAGAGATCAAAGGGAACGGCATCCAGCCGCAGGACCAGCGCATCGTGGCATAGTCGACGGAGTCCGCCGGCTTGAGAAGGACTCCCTCCGGGATACCGAAAGCGGCCCTAAATCTGGTTATGCCCTCTTCAGTATCTAAATCGAACCTAGGGGTGCCCATGTCTAAAAAAGGGGTGACAGCGAAAGCTAAACCCTAAAAGACGCGAAACCTCAAAGAAGAGCTAGACAGAGGCATGAAGCAACTTACAGAGACAAAGGGGCAACTCAAGAGCAGGTCCGAGCACGTCCTATGGTCGTCCTCACTAGAAAGATCTTAAGCAGCAGAGCAGAAATCAAACGCGAAGGCGAAGGCGAAAGGAAACCAGAAACAAGAAAGGAAGAAGACACCCCTTTTTATGGAAAGGGGACCCTCAGCGCGCGCTGCTTTCGAAATTCGAAAGGACGGATTTCGCGATCCGCGCCCGTTCCATCAATGAAACAGCGCAACCAGTGAAGAGGCTACACGTGTAGCCGTCGATTCGCCTCCCAGGACAGATCGGGCAGAGCATTTACTGCTTCAGGAAAGTTGAAACGACACCAAGCAAATGATCGCCGCATCCCCAGACGAGTTTTCTAGCTTCCGACCACTAAAGGCTAGGACGCTTAAGAGGTCAAAAGCTAGGGGGCAATTGTGTGGGGAGATTTCCGGAACACAGGATTAAGCTAATCCCAGCCATCAGATGAGACTAAGCACTCTCACGCGCCATCCGCGTGCCATCCACGTGGCACCAAACTCACCTCGGCTAGCAGGGTAGATGCCTTGGCCGAAGTCAAGCAGCTCCGGGCTGCTAGCGCCGAGCTCGGCTACCCCATGTGCCCATCTCGGCTGAGAGCTCCACCCCGGCTGAAGGAGCCCGGACGAAAGCCGAGGCACGAAAGAACTTCCACTCGCACCCCTCATCCCCCACGTCCTCAGGCACGTGGAGGAATAGGGGGGCGAGCCAGTAACACAAGTGCGACATCCAGCCGTCCACTATCTTCGCCAGATCACTGATATGGCGGCATCCAGCGGCTGAAGCCACATCAGGGCAAGGCCCGAGGGCGGATCCGATGGTACCCCAACCGTCAAAGGCGCCCAACACGATCTGGCCCAACGTGACGCGCATTTAATGCAACGTGGGCTGATCATGACTGGCATTAAATGCGGAGTGGGCTGGATTGGACCGCATTAATTGCAACGTGGGCTGATCATGACTTCCCAGTCGAATCATGAGACCCATGCCAAGATATCGTCCAAGATATCTTCCTAATCGTCTATAAAAAGAGCTGCATTTCATATGCAAGGTACGCACAATACAACTCATAGAGCTGTTACCCTGCCTCTCTTCTTCCTCTCCTTCCATTGTTCCAGTTCATTCACTGACTTTGGCATCGGAGAGCCTTGCGCCGCCCAGGCCAGGGTCCTCTGACCGTGTGTTCTTCTCTTTTAGGCTTTCGGACGGTACCCAGTCATCACCATCGTTGGATAAGTCCTCTAAGGCTCCCCAGTTATTGTGGGTCATTATTTTCTGCACCTACATCATTTATATATGCTTCTTTGGATAACCCCATTACCTTAGTATAAAAGGTTTGGACCTACGCATGGGCTTGGCCTTGGGCTTCGGCTTGGAGTTATAAGGGGAAACTTATTTTGAAATTTATTGGGCCTGACTTGGGTTGACTCAGTTTCATTTTGGGATGAGTTGGGTCTCCTTTGAGCCAAATTGACCCAATGTTTTATTGGACTAAGTAGGACTAGTAATTGAGTAAGTTGGACTTGATGGCCCATTTCTTACAGCAGGTAACCCATTTGCAGACATCTATCTAGTATGGGGAGAGCGCGATCCACCCAATCAAAGCCATTTATTATATTTCATTTTTCTAACATTCTTAAGGAAATAAAAATATTTTGTGATTGAGATGGATTTCACCTTGGCCCAATCCATGATGATGATCAATCAAGATTTTGGACGGTCGATGGCAGTAAAAGATTCATTTTCTACTGGCAACTTTGGGACTGGTACATATTCTAACAGAGGATCCCCCAGTTAGATCTGCAAATGACAATGAAGATTTTACTCCAAGTATGCTAGTAATTGGAAATACTTGGTGAGTGAAATTTTTTATTTGAAAATGGTTGATGGTAAACCAGTTCTAGTTCAGTTCCATGATCTTCAAATCATCATCAATCATTTATTGGCTCAATGTTACAATGTTACAATTTCGATGAAGATTTCCTTGTTTTAAGGGTGATTGCAAAATTACCTCCTATTTGAAAAAATCACGGTAAAAATTAAAAACATAAGAAGGAATCAATGTTAATGCAATATTTGTCACAAATCTTAGAATTGAGGAGTCGTCATGAATTCGCGATTTGAAAGAGGGACAATCCGAAATTGTAGAAAAATCCAATATATTGGAATCAAATTTTCATTTCACAAAAGAAACAGAAAAAAGAAGAAAATAATTGATATTAATGAGAAGTCTAAGGCGGATTTTAAGAATCCAAGCCTAAGAAGGGATAATGTTTCCATTGTGGCAAACCCGGCGATTTTAAACGGGATTGCCGGATTCTCAAAAAAGAGAATCAGCCTAAATCTAAGAAAAATACTAAAGATCCAGAACATGTGACTGAAGAAAATTTTGCTGTAGTCATTTCAGAAGTTAATATGGTGGGAAATAATAATGAGTGGTGGGTTGACACCGGGGCTACTCATCATGTCCCCTATGATAAGGCATTATTCAAAACATTTATTAATGCAGGAGATAATGGTCATGAATTGTACATGGGAAATTCGTCCACTTCTACAGTGGTCGGGTATGGAAGAGTGGACCTTAAGTTATCCTCCGGCAAACTTCTCACCGTAAATGCAGTCGAGTATGTGCCCGAAATAGGGAAAAAATATCATTAGTACCAGCCTTTTGGTTAAACATGGTTTCAAATTGGTTTTCGAGGCAGATAAGTTTATTTTGATGAGAAATTGGATACATGTAGGCATGGGTTATGCCACCAATGGAATGTTCAAAATTAAAATCAATAATGAATCTTCTCCTTCTCCTTATTTGATTGTCATTTGATACTTGGCATGCGAGATTAGGACATGAGAATGCTAATTTTATCAGATCTTTGATTCATTAAGGATTAATTCCAAAATGTGATCATAATAAAAGTGATAAATGTGAATTTGTGTTAAAGCTAAAATAACTCGAAAACCCTTTCCCACTGTAGAAAGATGCTCACAAAAATTAGGACTAATCCATTATGATATATATATATATATATATGAGTTAAATGAAATCATAACCAGAGGAGGAAAGTGGTATTTTATCACTTTTATAGATGACCGCTCAAGATTTACTTATGTTTATTTAATGCATACCAAAGATGAAGCATTATCTAAAATTAAATTTTATGTAAATGAAGTTGAAAATCAATTAGCCTTAAAGGTCCAAATCTTAAGAAGTGATAGGGGAGAGGTGAATGTACCTCTATGTAATTTGATGAAGTCTGTGGATCCAAAGGCATTAGACATGAGACCACAACCCCTTATTATCCCCGACAAAATGGTTTAGCGCAACAGAAAAACCGAACCTTAATTGAAATGGTAAATTCTATGTTAATTAGTTCCAAGCTAAATAAAAATTTATGGGGAGAGGCCCTATTATTGCATGTTATATATTAAATCGAATACCACATAAAAAGACTTATCTCACTCCATATGAGATATAGAAGGGAAGGTCACCAAATCTTTCTTATTTTAGAGTTTGCGGCTATGATGCACAGATACGGCAAGGACATGCCATAGACATGGCTGGGACACGGATTTTACACATAAAAAGTGAAGTATCGGATACGATACTACATGATACATTGCCCGTTTTGAAGTATCCGTGCATCATAGGTTTGGGGCTGTAGGGCTTTAGTAAGATTACTAGATCCAAAGATTTCTAAAATAGGACCAAAGACTATTGAATTTTTTTATTGGATATGCTTTAAATAGTAAGGCATACAGGTTTTTAACATTAGAAAGTGTGGCTGGCATAGATAAAAATGTTATTATTGAGTATCGTGATGCAGATTTTTATGAAAACTCTTTCAAAAGAAATTTACATGTTGGCCCTTCAAATTTTTGCTGGACCTAATACATCTTCTTATAATGAACATGATAATGATATAAATATTGATGAGGATCATGAATTCCGAGCTAAGATTGTGGCTAGACGGAGTAAACGGGCTAAGAAAGACCCTTCATATAATTTTGGCTCCGATTTTATTTGTATCTTGTTGAAGGAGATAGGTCCACATTAAAGAACTCTTTTTTTATATTTAATGTTGATAATGACCCCTCAACCTTTAAGGAGACAATGAGTGTTAGGGATTTTGTGTATTGCAATTTGATGGATGCACGTTCACTTTCACCTTAATTTGATCACACACTCATGCATTGCTTTGAAAACCTTGAAATATGGAAATTAGTCATGCACATTCATTTGATTTTCAAATTCATTACTCTACATGTTTTTGAACTTGGGTGCACATTCAAAGACTGGTTTGATTCATGCATGCCCATGTGCTTTTGAGTAAAATCAAGTTAGGCATCTTAGGATCATGAATTTCATAAAAATCTTGGATTTCTAGAATCATGAGACCTAGCATGAATCCACATAGCCTTGAGTTCCCAAAAAGAAAAGTCAAAATTTTCAATTTTTGGAGGAAACTTTTGTCAGGCCAGTATATCCAGTGGACTAGCTCCCCGAGGATGTCAACCGGATCAACTAGTCATTTTCTGACAGTTGGGGATCTGGTCGACCCGGGTCTCAGAATGTCAACCGGATAAACTAGCCGTTGGGATTTTTCTTTAAAAGCTCCAACTCACTCCACATCAATGAGAGGTACTTTGGTTGAAACTTTGGAACCGTTTTGAAGTCCAAGCAAGGGGGAAGAGTTGAGATGGCTAAAAGAGCAGTGGAAAGCCAAAAAAGCTTGAGTCACATAGGTATATGCTTCCAAGCTAAGCTTTGGTTTCCTTGATTTTGAAATCCATGCTTGTTCAAATCTTTGAAACTTTATTTCAGCTTGATTTCTAGTATTGATTGAGTTGTTTTGCAGACATTGATCACATAGGAAGAATAGTTTGTTTTTGCAAACATCTAAGTCACAATCACATGTGTTTTTATTTTTGAAATTTCATACAACTTATGTATTTTGATTGGTATAACATGTCAAGTTGTTCATCATGATTCACATGTGATTAGATCATTACTTCACTCATAATCTTTGTGCTTAAACCTTAAAATGCATCAAGCATTCATTTAGGAGCATTACTTTTGAAATTGATTGAAGTGATCGTTCATACACATCGAGCACTCACCTTAGCTATTTGTAAGTGTATGATTGAGTTGTATTTTAACTTTCAGCCTATGTTAGAGGCATTATAATGAGCTAAACTTGTATCTCCTTGAGTGTATTTTATACACAATTAAGAGATAAAATCTTTAGGCTTGTAAAGGTTGATGCTTAGCCTAGAAAAGCATTTAGGGAAGGTTATTGCTTAGCCTAAGGAAAGTATATATGAGAGGTTATTGCTTAGCATTGAAAAACATAAGACTAGTTGTGAGGTTGGAGGTGAACCTAAACCTCAAATTGAGTTAGTGGATTGCCAGTGGGGTGTAGGAACACAACCTGGAGTGGATGTGAGCATTTGGGCCGAACCACTATACATGATTGTGTTGTGGTGATTCTTTTGGTGTTTGTTTGCTTAGTTTACTTCCACATATATATTTTGTTCACCATAAGTCCCTAATAGTTTAAAGAAGTCAAAACTCGGATTAATTGAAAAACTTTGTCTAGCTCACCCTATTCACCTTCCCCTCTCCCGTCTAGGGTTCGGATCCCGGACTTTCAATGACCTGTAGAGATGCTCCATTTTGGAAAGAGGCTATCAATGACGAAATGGACGCTATTTTGGCTAACAATATATACATGGAAATTGGTATACCACCAGGGTCAAAACCCATTAGATGTAAGTGGATCATTAAATAGAAGTTAACATCCGATGGGTTAGTGGGAAAATTCAAAGCCCAATTAGTGGCTAAGGGGAGGTATAGATTATTTTGATACCTATGCTCCTATTGCAAGATTATCTAGTATTAGAGTCCTTATTGCTACTGCCTCTATATATAACCCAGAAATACATCAAATGGATGTTAAAACCGCATTTTTACATGGTGACCTTGATGAGAAAATATATATGCATCAACCTAAGGGATTTGTTATGCATTAATCCCTTTATGGCCTCAAACAAGCACCAAAACAATGGCTTGATAAATTTGATAGTATTATTATTTCTCATGGTTTTCGAGTGAATGATGCTAATAAATGTGTTTATTATAAATTTACACATGAAAGAGGTGTGGTTATATGCATATATGCGGATGACATGCTTATTTTTTGTACTGATCATGCTATTGTAATAAAAATCGAAGAATTTTTATCATCATGCTTTAACATGAAAGACATGTGGGAATGCCAATCTTATTTTGGGCATAAAGATCTTGAGAGGAGAAAATGATATTTCTCTTACTCAGTCTCAATATATAAAAAATATACTTAAAATATATGATAGCAGTAATTCAAAGATGGACTCTACCCCAATAGATCCTAGCATTAAATTGGTAAAGAATGATGATAGATCGATTTCTCATTTGGAATATGCTATAGTTTAGTTGGCAGTTTAATGTATATGATGCATTGCACTCGTCCTGACATTACTTATGTTGTGGAGGTATTGAGCCGATTTACCAGTAATTCAGGACATATGCATTGGAATGCTATTCAATGGGTCTTTGGTCATTGAAAAAAGCCATGGACTATGCTTTACATTATAACCGTGGGCCAACTGTACTTGAAGGATACACTGATGCAAGTTGGATTAGAGTATCTGATCACTTTAAATCCACAAGCATATGGATTTTCAAGCTTGTAGGGGCAACAATGTCATGGGCTTCTAAGAAGCAAACATATACAACTCATTCTACAATGGAGTTAAAGTTTGTAGCTTTGGCAGCAGCGGGCAAAGAGGATAAATGGTTAAGGGATTTATTAACAGCGACTCCTCTCTGGCCTAAACCGGTATCAACTATTTCCTTACATTGTGATAGCACATCAACGATGTTACGGGCATATAGTGGCATATATAATGGTAAGTCCAGGCACATTGCCTTACGGCATAGATATGTGTGGGAACTCCTTAAAAATGAAGTTATCACTATTGAGCATATTCGATCGAAGGCCAATTTGGTGGATCCCTTTACAAAGGGCCTTGCAAGGGAAATGATTTGGATAACATCCCGGGGGATGGGGTTGAAGCTCTTAAATAAATCATCACTTATGATGGTAACTCAACCTGACTAAGTCATAGTATCAAATTCTCAAGTTCAATAGGAAGAACAAGTCATAGAGGTGATGGGTTGTGTACTAAAAGGAAAGATTAAAATCTCTATACTAATCCAAGGCTTATTAGTGCATGTCTGTATGGAAAGGGAGGTTGATTTATTACTCTTAATGAGTCTATGTCTGTATAGAGGGGTGCATGTCATACAAATGTACCTCGAATAGATTCACCTATGTAAGTGTGGAAGTGAGGCCGCTTCTTATGCGACTTTTGGGCTAGTCCTCTAGAGCACTTACTAAAACCAAGATAACAGCACATGGCCATTGACGTGCGGGCTTCCAAGACCACCAATAGTTTTCAGGAAACGCATGCGTTTAATATTTTCGGTTTGCCAAATGTGGTCCTTAGTTCAAGACGAAGTTCACAAAATAGTTTTAACGAAATGCATGTATTCAGTATATCCGGTTTACCAAATGTGGTCCTTAGTTCAAGATGAAGTTCACTATAAGTACCTCGGTAAGTGTAAGTGCCTAAAAATTAAGGACTTTAAAGCAGTGATTAGGCCCCTTGATTCGGGTGGCTTGGATGAAGATTGCTGTGGCTCCGACTGGACCTGAGGAGGAAGAAAGGAAAACACGTCAGAGGACCCTGGCTGCTAGCAGCACAAGGCTCTCCGATGCCAAAGTCAGTGTGAGAACTGGAACAATGGAAGGAGAGGGAGAAGAGAGGCAGAATAAGGGCTCTGTGCATGAGATTGTGCGTACCTTGGACGATGGCTTGAGCCTCTATTTATAGAGTTTAGATCGTATCTTTGGGAGATATTGTGGCGTGGGTCCCGTGATTTGATTGGGAAGTCATGATCAGCCCACATTGCATTAATTGTGGTCCAATCCAGCCCACTATGCATTAAATGCCCGTCGGGTCAGCCCACATCGCATTTAATGCACATCTTGTTGGGCCAGATCCTGTTGGGCGCCTTTGGCGGTAGGGGTACCAGCGGATCTGCCCTCGGGCCCTGCCCTGATGTGGCCTCAGCCGCTGGATGCCGTTCCGTCAGGGATTTGGCGAAGATTGTGGGCGGCTGGATGTCACGTCTGCCCCACTAGCTCGTGCCCCTATCCCTCCACGTGCCTGATGACGTGGGGGATGAGGGGCGCATGTGAAGGTTCTCTCTTGCCTCGGCTTCTGTCCCGGCTTCTTCAGCCGAGGTGGAACTTTCTGCCGAGATGGTACCCGGGGTGGCTCAGCCGAGGTGGAGCTCCTTGCCGAGATGACGCCCGAGGTGGGCCAATTCGGCACTAAGGGCCCGGAGCTGCCTGACTTCGGCCGGACCTCCTGTCCCGGCAGCCGGGGTGAGCTTGGTGCCACGTGGATGGCACGCGGATGGCACGTGAGAGTGCTTAGTCTCATCCGATGGCTGTGATTAGCTTAATCCTGTGGTTCTGGAAATCTCCCCACACAATTGCCCCCTAGCTTTTGACCTCTGAAGAGTGCTAGCCTTTAGGGGTTGAAAGCTAGAAGAATCCGTCTGGGGATACTGTGATCATTACCTGGTGTCGCTTTAACTCTTTAAAGCAATAAATGCCCTGCCCTGTTCGCCCTGGGAACCGAGCTGACGGCTACACGCGTAGCTTCTGCACCGATTGTGTTGTCTCATTGATTGACGGGCACGGGCTTCGAAGTGTCTCTTCAAATTCGGAGGCGGTACCCGAATGAGGGTTCCCCTTTCTACAAATAGGGTCGTCCCCTTCTTTTTCTCGCTCCCGATTTCTTTCGCCTTCGCCTTTGCTTTCGATTTCTGCTCTGGTTCCTGAGATCTGTTCGAGGAGGACGACCGCAGATCGCGTCTGGATCTGCTCTTGATCTGCCTCTTCGTCCTTGTAAGTCGCTCTGTTCTTTCGTCTGGTTCTTCTTGGGGTTTTTCAATTTCTAGGGTTTTTCCTCGTCGTCGCCCCTTCTAGTCATGGGCACCCCTAGATTCAGGGTAGATTCCGATGAGGGCTTAGCCGAGTTTAGGGCTGCCTTCAAAATTCCAGAGGGGGTCCTCCTAAAACCGGCGGACCTTGCCGACGCTGCCCTGTATCGCTGCTACGGCGGTTGGATGCCATTCCCTCTAATCTCTGTGATCGAGGGTGGGGTCAGGTTTCCACTGCACCCCCTGCTCAGGGCCTGCCTTAGCCTTTGGTCCCTCGCCCCGGGCCAGCTGATGCCCAATGGCTACAAGGTCATCATGGGCACAGCGAAGCTGAACGAGATCTTGGGGACCAACTTAGGCCCTCACGACATCGAGGACACATATGATATCTGCAAGGCTGGGGAGGGAAGATACTATCTCCGTGTGAAGCCGCAGCGAAGGGGCTTCGTCCTAGCCTTGGAGGATTCGAGTAAGAATGCTGAGGAGGATTTCTTCTGTGTCTCGGGGAACTGGGAGTTCGGCCCGGGTGAAGACAGGAGGCTGTCGGTCCCGCGTCGCCCTGGGGAAGTCCCAAGTAATCCTCACTGCTTTTCTCCTTTACTGTTTTGCTTACCTCATTGATGCCGAACTGATACTCTTTTTTGCCTGTTGAGCAGAGGCGGGTGCAAGGCGACGCCGAGCTGTTAGCGAAGGGTGGAGGAGGAATACCGACGACATCAACAAGGTCGAACGGTACAAGGGGCACGAGACCAGGTCAGCTTGGAAGCTGCTTGGGTACACGCCGAGGTATCGCGGCCACTACCACAGGACTGGAGTACCTGAGGCGGACGAGACACACCCTGACCGTCCGACCGTATCAGTTGCGGTGTTCAGCGGGGTCCCCTTGACCGATCCTGTTGCCGACCGCGTCTACTTCTGATCCGGAGCTGCCGGACTTGACGCAGATAGTGGACGCTTATCTCTTTGATCGAGGAGAGGACATGGAGGGAAGCTCGAGGGAGCTCGCTGTCAGGGACCTGGCTGCTAAGTTTAGGCAGAGGTCAGCGTCTTCTGGGGCTTCGTCGCCTGTTGGTACTCGTGCTGCTTCGGGTCCGGTGGGCGCCGGTGCTCCTTCTGCTTCTGCCCCTGCCCCGAGCGGTGGAGCTCGGCGACACTCGCCGGAGCGCTCGAAGGAGGGGTCCCCGCCTAGGAAGAAGTCCAAGGCGGGGGAGAAGAGTTCGGAGGCTGGTCTGCAGCCGAAGGGCAGGACTCCCGAACGAGCCCCTGGGGCTAAAGCTCCATCCGAAAAGGGAGGCGAGAAGAGCGCGCCGAAGGAAAAGAGTGCGCCGGCCGAAAAGAGTGCGCCGGTCAGCAAGTCGGCTGTTGGTCCAGCGCGCGAGCCTCTCATCTCGGCGGGGCAAGGGTCCGGATCGGCCTCCGGGCCCCGAACTGCCCCAGCACCATGGAAGCCGAAAATGGAAACCTGTACTGGCAAGCCCCTGAACGTTGAAGACCGATTGCTGGGAAATGCCGAGGTGATCGGGGCTCTCGCCAAGGCCTGTGCTCTGCCAAGAGACATGGAGACGCACGATCGGTTCGAGGATGAGAGCCTGATGGTCTCGGCGATCCAGGATAGTCTTCGGGTAAGTGTTTGCAACGCTTTTCTTCATTCTTCAAGTGTCTTGGTCGAACCTGACTCTGTTTCCATTTGCAGAACGTGCAGAGACTCCTAACCGTGGTGGGAAGGAGGGATAGGAACGCTGCGAGAGTGACCCACCTGGAGTCCGAGCGGGAGAAGATGAAGAAGGAGCTGGACGATCAGCGGAAGGGAATGGAAGAGCTCAAGGTGGCCAGCGCTGGAGAGTCCGCTCGGTTGGCATCAGCTCTGACTGAGAACGCCGAACTCTCGTCCAGGGCCAACCATATGAAAGGCGAGCTTTGGACGAAGAACAAAAGGGTCTCCGAGCTGGAGTCGGAGTTGGCCAGGTTGAAGTCTGAGTCGTCGGCCGAGGTAGCGAGGTTGCGAGGGGAGGTCTTGGCTGGTCGCGCTGAGAAGGAAAAGCTGGTGAAGGAAAAGGCCTCCCTTCAGGCCGAGGCCCAGTCCGCCTTCCTGGATGGGGTAGATCGAGCCACTGAGCTGTACGAGAAGCAGGTGGAGGAGATCACCGCAATCTTGTTCGAGGAAGGATGCCTGGCCGCACTGAGACGTGCGGGGGTCCCTGAAGACCACCCTGTCTATCGGGACCTGCCGAAGTATTCGGAACTGGATCCCGAGCCGAGCTCCGCACCGGCAACTGATAGTGCCCCGGTCGAAGCTCCTGCAACTGAAAGCGCCCCGGTCGAAGCTCCTGCAACTGAAAGCGCCCCGGTCGAAGTTCCTGCTGCTGACGACGCTCCAGCTGCCCCGGTTTCGAGCGATGCCCCAGTCGCCAGTGAGGCTTTGGCCGTGCCTCAGGGTGTGACCTCTTCTGCCCCTGGTTCGGCTGAGGTACCAGTTGAAGCCCCTTCTGGTTCGGCCGAAGCTGCTGGTCCGGAGGATACGGTGATCGACCTGGTCGAGTCGCCGAATCCACAGTAGCCGGGCTCCTCTTTTATGTAAAATTTTTGCTTCTCAGCTTTGGAACACCTTGTCTACTCAATGAAAGTCGAGCTTCTTCACTTGTGCATTTTTCTCTGCATTCGCTTCTCTTTCATTTTTGGATGTGCATCGAGTGGTGCTTGAATGCCTTTAATGTAACGCGTGACTCTTGAGGTAGGAGTCAAACGATCCCCATAGTTGACTGCGCCAATTCTCCGCATTCTGGAGACCATTAATGGCAATAAACATGGAGAAGTCCCCCTGGCTCGTCACCAGGGGCCGTGCTGGCTATCTGGCCCGTAGCCGAGATGCGTACGAAGTGGAGAAGTCCCCCTGGCTCGTCACCAGGGGCGCACGAAATGGAGAAGTCCCCCAGGCTCGTCACCAGGGGCCGTGTTGGCTATCTGGCCCGTAGCCGAGATGCGCGCGAAATGAAGGAATCCCCCTGGCTCGTCACCAGGGGCCGTGCTGGCTATCTGGCCCGTAGCCGAGATGCGCACGAAGTGGAGAAGTCCCCCTGGCTCGTCACCAGGGGCGCCCGAAATGGAGAAGTCCCCCTGGCTCGTCATCAGGGGCCGTGCTGGCTATCTGTCCCGTAGCCGAGATGCGCGCGAAATGAAGGAATCCCCCTGGCTCGTCACCAGGGGCCGTGCTGGCTATCTGGCCCGTAGCCGAGATGCGCACGAAGTGGAGAAGTCCCCCTGGCTCGTCACCAGGGGCGCACGAAATGGAGAAGTCCCCATGCCGGACTGGGGATTCTTGTTATTGCCGTGATTTAGAACACATTTTGATTTAGAACACAAACTCTTGGAGAGGAAATGACCTTCATTGATTTCGCATAAACAGAATACATTCAAAAGTAAAATTTCTTCAGGTGCGACGCGTTCCATGGCCGCGGCAGCAGTTTCCCGTCCATATCTTCGAGCTTATATGCGGACCGCCCCGCGGTCGAGACTACCTTGAACGGACCGCGCCAGTTCGGCGCTAACTTGCCCTGATTTGGATCCTTATCTGCGGGTAGTGCCTTCTTCAGGACCAGCTCTCCGATGGAAAACTTCCTCTCCCGCACTTTCTGATTGTAACCTCTTGCCAGTCGTTGCTGATAGGCTGCTAAACGGATGGAGGCGGCTTCTCTACGTTCTTCGGCCAGATCCAGTCCCAGGGCGAGGTTTTTATCGTTCTGGGCCTGGTCAAAGAGTTCGGATCTGAGGGTCGGGAGACCGATCTCGAGAGGGATTACGGCTTCCATTCCGTATGCCAAGGAAAAAGGAGTTTCTGAGGTGGAGCGTCGCGGCGTGGTCCTGTAGGCCCACAACACGCTGGGTAGCTCTTCTACCCACCTTCCTTTGGCTCCATCGAGTCTCTTCTTGAGCCCATCCAAGACAACTTTGTTGGAGATCTCAGCTTGACCATTGCTCTGGGGATATGCCGGAGTCGAGTAGTAGTTCCTGATGCCGAGTTCCTTGCAGAAGTTTTTGAAGAGGCTGGAGTCGAATTGGGTTCCGTTGTCCGAGACCAAGACTCGAGGGATGCCGAACCTCGTGACGATGTTCTTCCATACGAAGTTCTTTGAGTCCCGTTCGGTGATGGAAGATAATGCTTCCGCCTCGATCCACTTGGTGAAGTAGTCGGTGGCAACTATCAGCCACCTCTTATTCCCCGGAGCTCGGTGGAGGGGTCCCATAATGTCCAGCCCCCACTGAGCAAAAGGCCATGGGCTGGAGAGCGGGCTCAGATCCTGTGCGGGTTGATGGAGGTTGTGCGAGAATTTCTGGCACTTCTCGCACTTCATAACGTACATCTGCGCGTCCTTTTGCATGTATGGCCACCAGTATCCTTGGCTTATAGCCCGGTATGCTAGTGACCTTCCTCCGATGTGACTTCCGCAGATGCCTTCATGTATTTCGTAAAGGAAGTCTTCAACTCGGCTTGGGTGGACGCACTGGAGATAAGGGCCCGTGAAAGATTTCCTGTACAGCTTTCCTTCTGGAGAGAGCCAGAATCGGGCTGCCCGGAGCCTGATCTTGTGAGCTTGCGCCCTGTCCTCGGGGAGTTGGTCGTCTTTGAGGTACGCGATGATGGGATCCATCCAGCTGGGCCCGAGGTCAGCACACAGGACTTGCCGTGGTGGGCTGAGCTCTATACTTGGCGATGTTAATGAGCCCACTTCTATAGTTCTCTTTTTTCCAGCCTCGACGGCGGAGGCTAAGTTGGCGAGCGCGTCGGCGTGTGAGTTAGAATCTCTGCCGATTTGTTTGATTTCTGCTTCCGGGAATTGAGAGAGGAGTTTCTTGGCGAGGGTTAAATAGGCTGCCATTCTATCGTCGCGAGCCTGATAATCTCCAGTGAGCTGGCTCGTCACCAACTGCGAGTCACTGTAGATCTCCAGCTGTTGAGCTCCGAGAACCTTGGCACTATTCAGCCCTGCCAGCAATGCTTCATACTCCGCCTCGTTATTTGATGCTCGGAAGTCAAGGGTCAGGGCTTGCTCGATCACTAGCCCTTCTGGAGACTGGAGGACTACGCCGACGCCGGCCCTTCTAGAGGTGGAAGACCCGTCAACGAAGACCTTCCAAGCCGAATCTCGGGAGCTGCTCCGAGATTGCTCGTAATCAGTCTCCGGGACTAGGCCATCCTGCCCCTCCCCCCCCAGTTCGGGGTCGAGTGGTCTCGGCGCCGAACTCGGAGAAGTGAACTCGACGATGAAGTCTGCCAAGACTTGCGCTTTGATCGCTGTCCGAGGCTGGTACTGAATATCGTACTGCCCGAGCTCCACAGCCCATCTCGAAATTCGCCCAGTGAAGTCGGCCTTCCGGAAGACGGACTTGAGTTGGTGCTCCGTAACCACCACTATCGGGTGGGCCTGGAAATAGTGCGAGAGCTTCCGGGAGGCACTGACGAGTGTTGACACCAAAAATGTCACTTTGCCTCATCAAGATCCAAAGAGCTACATGAAGTCGCAACCTGCCATAAATAGGCAATGCTGCTTCCAAAAATAAAATCTTGTCAGAATCAAACAAAAACTGCAAGATTCTTCCAGACAGCCAAAAGAGGAGTACACAAGAAGATTCGGGCCATTTCAAAATCATTTGGCCTAACTTCGCTTCTCCGACAGCCGAAAAGGAGCTCTCGGCGACAAAAGCTCTCCGGGACCATGGTTTCCAAGACAGAGCCTATGGATCATCTTAAAATGACTCCAATAGGTTCCCTGTCAAATTTCAAGTCAATCGGACATCGGTTGACCGCACATCAAACCGCGACATCTTCATCGCGACAAAAAGCAAGTCTACAGGTGATGGGACCCCAAATGGCTTCAAAACTCAAACAAAAGCCTATGGTTGGTCTTATTTATTGCTCAGGAGACTTCACACCAAATTTCAGGTCATTCCGACATCGTTTGACCCAGTTTCAGCTTCTGACGGAAAATCGGCAGCTCTTCGCGACAAAGTCTTCGGCTTTCTCAGGAAATTGGGAACTTTGCAAAATAAAATGCAAGGATTCTCATCAGGTTTCCTACAAAGAAATCAGGCCAATAAATGGTCAAAATGTCAAGGAAAAGTACAGAAGAAAAAAGAATCAGAAAAAAGCAAAAACGGACGCAAAACGGGACACGAAAGGGGGAAAACCCCCCCAGGGTCGCAGACCCCTGCGACCCTGGGCCAGGGTCGCAGGCCCCTGCGACCCTGGCCCATGGTCGCAGGCCCCAAAAGTCCCTGGCCCAGGGTCGCAGGCGACCATGGACCCCGGGGTCGCCGGGAAAGCCCCGGAAACCCCGGTTTTCGCCGTTTTTTCGCGATTCGAAGGGCCCAGCCTCTGGTACTTTCCAAAATTCATGCTTTTGAGACACCAAGTCCTCTGACATCCGTCCAAAACACGGGTAAATCATCAAGAGTATCGAAGACAGTATTGATCGCCACCCGGTCAACCAAAAAAAGTGTGCTTTCCACCCGACCGATCAAGAAATCGACAGGACAGATGGCACCGACCCGCTGTTGGCAACAAACACCTGAAATTACATGATCATCTGATGTCGATCTATATGAAGATCCATCGATGATCATCAACAGAAGAATTCCAAAAGACGCGGCACGGCCCGCGACTCTTCAGCTGCTCGACGACCACTTAATGCGATTAATTGACTAGCTTTATTACAGTCATTAATTCATTTCTTTGGACGGCCCAATCAGAAGCAAGCATTCGGGAGTTACAAGTCAAGAGATTCATGGCATTTAACCCATGAAACTCCTCCCATCATGGCGATTAAAGGCGATTAAATGCCCTCAATCTCCTCCGGCCAATCAGAAGCCAAGAAAAAAGAGTTACAAAATAAACAATTCAATTTTGTAACTCCTCCCATTATGTGGCTTAATGACAATAAAAGCCCATAAACCCACCTAAAAGGCTACCTAAAAGCCTATAAATAGGAGGGCTCTCCAAGAACAACAGACATCACAACGAACATCAACAGACAGCAGTCAGAAATCCAGAGAAGAGAAAAAGAGAGAAAACTCTGCGGAAGTTCTACACCGGCCACCGCAACAAGGTGACAAAAGTCCCTTGGGGGGTACCCCCCCCCCAAGGTCCTTGCCTTCTCCTCCTGCCTCCAATGGCTTAGATATGGCTTTTCAGCCCGTCTACTCGGTTTTTTATTGGACATAGGACCTTCCTTTGGTCTTTGTCTTCTAAAAACCCGAGGTTATAGCCAAGCCAAGCGAATCAAATAGCATCCTCTGTTCTCATCTGCATGGATGATGGCGAAGCCCACATATGGCTTGCGACCGTCAATCTAAACGAGTCCCCCACAATCTCCTGAGAAGTTAGATCCTCCTTTTCTTGCTTTTCATTGTAGTTTGTATTTTTTCAAAAGAGACAAAAATCACAACTCTTGTCTTTCATTATTGATAAGGATTGTAAATCGGCTATAAATGCCAAAAATCGGCTATAAACGCCAAAATCGGCTATAAATGCCAAAAAAATCGCCTTTCACGGCAAATCAAGAAAATGTCTCTTTTCTTAAATATATGTGCAATGGAAAACTTGAAAGAAGTTGATTTCCTTTTTACTTGCGAAGGTTGATCTCCGGATCATCACTTGCAATTCCAAGTAAAAATAGAAAATCTGGCACACCCACAAAAAAAGAAATGTTGATGCACGCCCCTTGCCCCCCGGTTACGAAAGGGTCGGACCCGACGGACTCCCACGTCCGCCGACCTCGGTAGAACCAAGCAGGAGCGCGGTCCATCAAGCTGGCACACCCGGTGGGACTCGTTTATTTGAGAACACGATGCTAGAAATGAAATATTTGCATATCATATATTTTGCTCTATGCTTATATTTCTTTTCTTGATTCCTTGGCTACTTTATAATTGGTGGCCTATGTTGAATTCTGCAAAAAAAAAAATCAGATGAGATTTTTTGTTTGGAAATTTCTAATTCTTTGAATTTATTTCCACTCTTTCTCTTTTCAAAAAAAAAAAAAGCTAAAAAAATTTTTTTTAGATTTCTCAATTTGGATTCAAAATTGAGAAACCTTGATCTGTTCCTATCGTTCATCGCGCTTGCAGAAATGTTGAGCCTGTTCGACTAAGGTTTTGGGCCATGGTTTCTCTTCGATGAGTTCATTAAAAAAAAATATATATATATATATATAAAAAAAAAAAAAAATTTTAGATTTCTCAATTTGGATTCAAAATTGAGAAACCTTGATCTGTTCCTATCGTTCATCGCGCTTGCAGAAATGTTGAGCCTGTTCGACTAAGGTTTTGGGCCATGGTTTCTCTTCGATGAGTTCATTAAAAAAATATATATATATATATATATAAAAAAATTTTAGATTTCTCAATTTGGATTCAAAATTGAGAAACCTTGATCTGTTCCTATCGTTCATCGCGCTTGCAGAAATGTTGAGCCTGTTCGACTAAGGTTTTGGGCCATGGTTTCTCTTCGATGAGTTCATTAAAAAAATATATATATATATAAAAAAAAAAAAATTTTTAGATTTCTCAATTTGGATTCAAAATTGAGAAACCTTGATCCGTTCCTATCGTTCATCGCGCTTGCAGAAATGTTGAGCCTGTTCGACTAAGGTTTTGGGCCATGGTTTCTCTTCGATGAATTCATAAAAATAAAAATAAAATAAAAAAAAATAAAAAAAAAAGACATAGACCACTAAGGTTAAACCAACTGTGTTCTTTGATCAGGGTTGATTCAAAGAAAAGCCTTGTCCAGAGTGTGGAGACAGCTTGACTGTTCTAGGCAAGGGTCCTCCAAACGGATTCATTAAGTAATCCTACCCTTACCTGGGGGCAATTCTATCAATCAAGATTTCATAAGACCGGGTTAGGAGGCCTATGTGTACTCTCTCGTCTTTTAAATAAATTTTTTTCAAAAATAAAATTTTTAAAAATAAAAATTTTAAAATAAAAAATAAAAAATAAAAAAATTTTCAAAAAAAAAAATCTTAAAAAAATAAAAAATAAAAAAAAAAGATTTTAAAAAAAAAAAAAAATCTTCAAAAAAAAAAAAAAAAATCTTCAAAAAAAAAAAAAAAAAAAAACTTCCGTCATTTTGGGTTTAGATTGGAGAAATCTTGGTCTTCTTCTTTCTGAGCACTGGCGCTCGCGGAAATCGCTGAGCCCGTGTTCAGATTGGAGTGCCTTTTGCTCTCTTTGATGAACCCGATATTGGCCTTTCAAAAAAAAACTCGTCATTTTTAGATTCAGATCTGAGAAATCATGGTTCATTTCTTTCTGAGCACTGGCGCTCGCGGAAATCGCTGAGCCCGTGTTCAGATTGGAATACCATCTGCTCTCTTTGATGAATCCAATCTTGACCTTTCAAAACAGAGAATCTCATCTCATAGATGCGGTCTCAAAACATTTGTGTCTAGCGGTACTAGTACGCCCTTTCAGGGTCTACTGTATTGCGACCGGCACATCTGTAACTCCAACTTTATATTCTTCTTACCTCGAGCAAGCTCTGCTTCTCGATAAGTCGAATTTAAGTTCACAATTGCTTCTAGCAGTCACTGGGATGCCCATTCTGGGCTTACCACACCTGCGATCAGAACAATTGTACCCTCTATGGTATTTTGCCTTCCTCATATTGCTTGGGTCATCTACCTTGAGCAATTTGAAAAGATGAAACCATAGAACTTCCCATTTATGATCATTATATTCTTGTGATTACTAATGGATGTGGTCTTGTTTGAGAAAAATTTTCGAAAAAACTAACAATGGCAGCATCGCTAACCATTACTTTCGACGAAAGCAAGCACCAACTCATGCTTCAACAGAAGCAAACCACGCGCACCTACAAGCGCCCAATCAGCTGCCGAAGCGTCAACTCCCTCGGCAACTCTCTGAACTCCGGGTCGACCTCGACTCCCCGGACTATCGTCTTCGGAACGCTGGGACCATTCCCACTTCCCGAGGAACAAACTGCTCCCTCCAAGAAGCAGAAACTCGCCTCTCAACGTGTCACTACCGTGACACCAAAGGCGAGCACAAGAAGGCCTGAAGCCCGTGGCAGCCCCACGAAGCCTCAACCTACAAACAACCAGGTCTACCCCAAGACTTGGTCCCCAAGACCTTCACCAAAACAGAGAAGGTCCCAGGCATCTACTAAGCCAGCATTCCTGGCCCCACTCAAGGAGAACCAGTTCTATCCTCTTGCTTACATGAAAGAGGAGAGACCCATCTCCAACTTGACTCTCAAGTCAACCCAGCATGAGCCGGCTTGTTCCTACAAGCCCAAAATCAAGTCATGCATCACAAGGCCTCCACAAGCATCTGCTAAGGCCTACAAATCTGCAGTTCGACCCTTCATATCTATAGGGGCCGAACTTCACAAATTCAAAGCTTCGCTGCAACTGGCGAAGGATAGGGTTCGCATCCTGTCCTTGCCCAGCTACAAAGAAGACGGGCTCGGCTGCTGCGCCCGAGGGAGCACATCCTTCATCGTCAAAGCCCAGTCAGAGCTGACCGAAGCTCAAATTGCTCGTCGTATACGCCGCCGCGCGTCGTACCGACAAAAGAGACTACAGAAGCAAAGGACCCAGCCTCCCACACTTCAAGTCTCTCCCAAATGGGTCGAAAAAGAAAGACCCAACCAAGTTGCTGCCGTCCATATGGTTGGAAAAACCAGAAGGCGCCAAAAATCAGCAACAAAAATCCATGTCCGACGTCCGATGACCCGCAGCGTCTCCAGGACAAGAAGACATTCAGAAGAATCCCCTGCTCCTTCAAGCAAAGGACAGCAGAGTGATCCTTCCTCAAGCTCTTCTTCGAAAAGAATGAGCCCCAGCTCAGTCACCAGGACGGTTTCTTCGTTCGAATCACGAAGGATGAATGTCTTGGCTACAAATTCTGAGCCACCACCCCACAATCCACCTCCAGAAGATGCGATCACCCGCATCCAGCAGTTGGAACAGGGCCAGCAGAGGATTGAAACTCTGATGGAAAACCTTCTCCTCGCCTTCCAAAATCAGGCGAACAATGAACCTCCTCCGAATCATCAAGACGATGAGGTTAATAGAGAAGAAAATGAGTCACGCGCCCTTACCAAAAAGGACGTAGACGGTATCCTCGCCAAAGCAAAAGAAGAGGATATACTCAAAGAGCATGGGATCAAGCCACCATATCCCTTATGGATGGACTCGGTCCCGTTCCCCACCAAATTCAAGCATCCTACTCTCCAAACATATACGGGGAAAGGATCAGCCAGACAGCACGTCATCCACTTCAAGATCCTGACGGGAGCTATCGCGGATCAAGATGCACTCAAGATCCGCCTCTTTGCAAGTACCCTAAAAGGTACGGCTTTCGATTGGTACTCCACTCTGCCGGAGGACTCAATCCAAAATTGGGCCATGCTAGAGACACGCTTCCTGACTCACTTCAAAGGTGAGGATCATCCCGCTACTATGGCTCAGCTGTGCAGCCTAAAACAGGGGGAGAATGAATCAACATATGACTTCATTCACAAGTGGAAAGCAATGGCATACAAATGCTCTGATGTATTGCCACAAGCATCGCTAGTCGACATCTGCCGAAACAACATGAGAGCCAGAATCCGCTCCATGATCATCGGCAACAAATCAAAAAACCTGGGAGAACTCCTAGAAGCTTCCATGGAAGCTGAAACGGTGATTAAAGACCTCAACAGTCAGAAATCATCAAGAAAAGAGCCAACCGCCATTGCAACCTCTAAACCAAAGAAGAAAGAGGTCCTCAATGTGCAGACCAAGCCAGCTCCACAGCCACCAAAGAAAGCTGAAAACAAAGCTGCTGGTAAGAGACCTGAACTCTCTGACGCCTTCAAAGAACGAGTAGAGAAGAAATACCCGTTTGATGAAGATGTTGATGAAATCTTCGGGGCTCTTGTGGCAAACGGCAAGCTCACCTTGCCTGAACCAAAAAGACCGGGTGATGTTGGCAAAACCAACGATCCTCGGTACTGTCCATACCACCAGATGATCTCGCATCCTCTCAATCAATGCTTCGTTGTGAGAGAGAAAATAAATGAGATTTGGAAAAACGGAGTCATCACCTTTGACAAAAACTATGGGTCTGCCTCCGTCAACATGGTGACATATGGACAAACATCAAGATCACCAAAGAAGAATATCACTACTTCCTTCAAGGTGATAAACTCAATCGAAGCGTCCGAGGAACTGGTTCCTTACCCGACACCAGACGGACAACCGATATGGGTACATCCCGATCTCCTGGAAGATGAAAATTGGGAGGTCGTGAAAACAAAGCCTACAGCTCAACAGCGAAGGCAGGCTAGGAAACATCTCCTCAAGCTCAAACGGCAAGAGAAGACCCAGCCAAAACTAGAGGTCAAAGAAAAGGCAGAGGCTTCCTCTACCGCTTCACTGGAGGTAACAAAAACATCCCTTCCAGAGACTTCAAAGGGGGTAAGGAAATTCACTCTCAGTGATTTCATGCCACCTCAATTCAAAGAATCCATGCAGGAGGCATCATACTCTTGCAATTCGGTAGTTGGATTCTCCATTGATGGATACGAGTCCAGCGACACCGAGGATGGATTCGAATCCAACTACACAGATGAGTGGGAGGAGTCCCTTGAAACAGGAGAATATCTCTCCGATGAAGAATGGGTTCCTGAGTCTCATCTTATGCCAGTAATCTGGTATAACCCCCTACAGCCACAAGGATCCTGGTCTGATGATGAAGAAGACCAAGAAGCTGTACAAGAAAATGCTGCTGAACCAGCACCCCTCATTACTCCAGTGGAAATCAACCATGTTGAGCCACAAAGAGATGATGAAGAAGAAGATCCGGCTCCTATGCCTGATCTTGAAGAATATGCAAGGATCTTGCAGCGACCAAGGATGAAAATAGCGGTTGCGGCGGGCGTAGCGGCCCGCCGCCAAAACGCTACGAAGCGGGGGATACGTAGCGTAGCGGGGATACGTAGCGGCGTAGCGGTGCGATTTGAAATAATCGCCCAAAAAATCTAAAAAAATTCCAGAAAATCCAGAAAATTGTAAAATGAAAGAATATGTGGTTCTTTTGCAAAAGTAAGTAAGAAAAGTGGGTGTAGCGGTGCCCTCAATATATAAAGTCCCGTATCGCTGAATAAATAGAAAATAGTAGTAATTATTAGTTTTTTCACATGTATTCATCTTTCTTAGTCATTCTAACTTAGAAAGTAATGGAAAGCTCATAAAAAAAAAGTAGAACATGAAATAAAGGCATAATTGCATAAGACTTAAGACTTAAGAGTTACTCATTACTCAATTACTCATTACTCATTAGTCATTACTCATTAGTGAATATTGAACAATCAAAATATCAAATATCATATGATCAATACTTCAACATTCAAGGTTCAAATTCAATCAAGTAAATGAACTATGAACTATGAAGTGATCAAAATAAACATCAATCAACGATTCAACAATCAAAAGTCAACAGTCAACAGACTCAACACCAATTTAGAAACGACAGAGTAGAGAGTAAGTGAAGGAAGTAGGAATACCTTGGTCACCAGTCACCACCAAAAGGATCGTCTACCAAGATTCAAGGCACTGTTATCCTCATCCCCATCTGTGTTATCATTTGTATTGGCATCATATTGCATTTGATATTGATAAAAATTGGGATCCACCAATCCAAAGAAGGTGGTAGCCGCATGGCCTGCATCATCATAACTTGGAGGAGGTGGAGGTGGATACCTATTATATTGTGTTTCACCGTAGTCACCATATGAGTAGGACCCTGAAATAGAAGACTGTTCGTCTCCTTGTTGCAGTTGACCATATGGAAAATACTGCGAGGGTCCTTGTCCACTGTAACTAGGGTTCCACGAACCAGTCCATGATGCTGCTTGTTGTCCTCCAACACCTCCACCCATATTTCCTTGTTCATTACTACTACCTCCAGGAGCATGTGGAGCAGGTGGTGAGACTCTCCGACGCCGTTGATAACCGCGATTTCCTTCCATTCTTTCCGGAAAGTCTTGTACCTCCTCTACAGGAATGACATCTTCCTGATCATGTTGGTAGTATTCACTAGTAGCACCTGTCCCACTAGTGTCTCCTGCTCCATCTCCCCCATCTCCTCCACCATGGCTACTCGAAGAGACGGTGGTACTCGTCCTCTCAGAAGATGACACCACATGAGCAGGAATAGCAGGTTCTTTCCCTCTAGATTGTGGGTGCGGCTGTGCACTTGTGCCTTCTCCTCCAAGTGGGGCACCCCCTGCCTCATCCATTTCTTCATCAAGCAAATCTCTAACCTCATCCTGAAAGCCCGGATCTGAATCAAGCAATGGATCCTCTATCTCGGCTATCCATGGGAGTAAGGGATCGTCCTCTCTGAATATGTGATCCAAACTAATAGGACAATAGTTCGGACTATCCCTTGCCTTCCTTTCTCTCGTTCTGTTTCTCAACTTTAAATTGTAATGGCAATACACAAGCTTGTTGAGTTTTTGCATGGTAAGCCGATTCCTGGACTTTGTGTGGATCAAGGAGAAAGTGCTCCAATTCCTTTCACAGTTTGATGAAGTTGTAACTTGACTAAGGATGCGAACAGCCGCTTTCCTTAGATTTGGAGTATCCTCTCCAAAATTCATCCACCAATCAGCTGAGATTCAAAATAAACAAATAAAATTAGATATTCCTTAAGTCCTTCCAATCAATTGAGAGATAAATAACAAAATACTATTAGGTTGGGTGATTGGGTCTTTTGTTAATAATTTCATACCAGGTGTCATTTTTCCAATTGCCCTTTGTGTGATTGGGTCAGCAAAGCCTCCTTTCCTTTGTGTGTATGTAGATATCTACAATGTGAAAATTAGGAATAAATCATTAATGGTTTAATGAACCTATCTTAAGCATATCTGCATATACATATGTGATATGTCATCTCAAATCTCAATCACTAACTCACCTCTTGAATGGCGTTGATGGAATCATCAATTCCCAACAATTTTCTCAACACTTGCCTTAATCCTACCCTCAACTCCGTCTCTATTACATCGCTGTGTTGTTGGGCATTGGGGTAGTAGAATTCGGGATTAAGGAAATAACCTACATTGAAAACAAGTTGAAATGCAAAATGAATAAACATCAATAAAAGAATGATAGCTTGCTTTAAAAGCATCAAATATAGATATAACTATTGAGTACTACCTGCAGCATGCAATGGATGGTGCAGCTGGTCAGCCCACCGTCTATCAATAATCTGTATATATTCTTCATGATATCTAATATTTTCCATGATAGCTTGTTTAGCCCGATCCATTGCTTCATATATATATCCCATTGTTGGCTTGTCATCACCATCTACAAGCCGCAACACTCTAACTAAAGGCTCATAAACCTTTAATAAATTAGACACTTTCTTCCAAAACTTATTGTCCCTCATCAAGTTAGGGATCTCAAATTCCGGACCACTTGTTGCATTGCCCCACTTTGAACGAAGCCATTCTTCTGATGCAAACATCTGAATCAGCTCTGTTCTAAACCTTACAAGACTCTCCATCGCAATGAAATGGGTAGCAAACCTAGTTGATCCCGGACGAATCAAGGCATGATTATTTGTGAATCTTTTCATTAAGCTCAAAAGCCATGAATGATCATAAATAAATCTGGTAATGCTTCTACATGCCTTGATAACTTCAGCAATTTTCTTCTTCCTTCCAATCTCTTCCATAATGAGATCTATACAGTGTGCTGCACATGGAGTCCAAAACAGATGAGGCCTCTTTTTCTCCAACATCACACCGGCTGCCTTGAAATTGGCGCCATTATCTGTAACCATTTGTACAACATGCTCCTCTCCCACAGTCTCTACAACTTTGTCCATAAGAGTGTATATATATTTAGCTGTCCGTCTATGCTCAGATGCATCCACGGACTTCACAAAAACACACCCAGAGACTGAATGTACCAAAAAGTTTATTAATTGTGTTTGTGTGCCACTAGTCCACCCATCACACATAATGGTGACTCCATTCTGTTGCCACATGGGCCTAAAGGTCTCCACCCATGCCTTTATTTCTTTATATTCCTCTTCGAGATATTTAGTGCCCACATCATAAACAGAGGGCGACTGTATTCCCCGCCCAGCTTCGGCGGCAACATCAAGAATTGTTTGGAAATAAGGGGAATCTATTGCTGTAGGTGGTATGTTCTTGTGAATTAGCCATTTCGCTGTAGCTTTGGCTAACGTATCTTTTGCAGATTTCATTGCCCCTTTCATAACACTTTTTATATTTGGTTGTTTAGATCCCTCTTTTCTATGTGCTAGAGGATCAACAGAGGGAGGAGCTGCTCTTCTAGTAGAAATAATTTCTACATCAACATCCCTTTCCCGGGTGCTAAATGCCCTGCGCATTGCCCCCGCAATGCCCTTGCCCCTGCTTGGCACAGCAGATGAGCCCCCTGCATCATAATTTTTGCTGCTTCCAGCAAATGCACGACGTTCATATTCTTCTTGATGACTCATGACGGACTCTCGCCGTGCAGCCTCCATCTGTGCATCTTCATCATCAAAACCTTCATCCCCAAATACATCATAACGGGCAGCATCAACATCTTGCTGCCTCTTTTCTTTTATCTCTACCTTTCTAGCTTTGTTTTGGGTAACCAAAGCTTTCATTTGTTCCCTGACTTCCCTTGGTGCTTCGGTACAGCCAGCAACATTACCAGAAATGTGGCCCAAATGGTGCTTGAATCTTGTAATGCCCCCATTGGTCACTTTCCCACAAAACTTGCATTTGATTTTTAACCTGTTGTTCTCAACTGCCTCACCAAAGCTCCATGCGGGATCAATATCACGCGGCATTTTCAAAAATTAATTGGCAAACACAAATGCACAATAGAAGACTGAATACCTATAAATATGAACAATTAGTATGTTAAAAATTAAAAAAAACAACAAAACATGTTAGAGGAAACATATATCTAACACTTAAGAATCATTCTCTTGACATTTAATTGACATTCAATTACTAAAAATAATTTTTTTTACAAATAAAAAAGAAATCCGAAAATAAAAAAAGGAAAAAAATTGAAAACCAAGCATTATATGTTGGAATGATCTATGGGAAACATAGATCTATAATCTAGAAGCCCTTTTCAAGACATTTGATTGACATTCAATTACTAAAAATAATTTTTTTTACAAAAATAAAAGAAATCCGAAAATAAAAAAAGGAAAAAAATTGAAAAACAACCATTATATGTTGGAATGATCTATGGGAAACATAGATCTATAATTTAGAAGCCCTTTTCAAGACATTTGATTGACATACAATTACTAAAAATAATTTTTTTTACAAAAATAAAAGAAATCCGAAAATAAAAAAAGGAAAAAAATTGAAAAAATAGCATTATATGTTGGAATGATCTATGGGAAACATAGATCTATAATTTAGGAGCCCTTTTCAAGACATTTGATTGGCATTCAATTACTAAAACTAATTTTTTTTACAAATATAAAAGAAATCCGAAAATAAAAAAAGAAAAAAATTGAAAACCAAGCATTATATGTTGGAATGATCTATGGGAAACATAGATCTATAATCTAGAAGCCCTTTTCAAGACATTTGATTGACATTCAATTACTAAAAATAATTTTTTTTACAAAAATAAAAGAAATCCGAAAATAAAAAAAGGAAAAAAATTGAAAAACAAGCATTATATGTTGGAATGATCTATGGGAAACATAGATCTATAATTTAGAAGCCCTTTTCAAGACATTTGATTGACATACAATTACTAAAAATAATTTTTTTTACAAAAATAAAAGAAATCCGAAAATAAAAAAAGGAAAAAAATTGAAAAAAAAGCATTATATGTTGGAATGATCTATGGGAACCATAGATCTAACAATATGAAGCTATTTTCAAGTTGTTTCATGAGTTTTCCATAAGTGATAATGGTTTTTTTTTTTTTAAATAACTTAAATCCGAAAATAAAAATAACAATATTTAAAAAAAAAAACAAAAGATATGCATACAAGATCAAAAGGATGCATGGATCTACAATAAAACAAGCCAATGATGCCATTATATTGTGATTTATAGTAGTTAGAGAGTGATAATCTCAAAAGTTGAAAAAAAGTCACATACCTAGATGAAGATTCTTGTTTAGAATCTTTAAAATCCTTTGAATAGTTGAATGTTGGTGATTTGGTGGCAAGAAATCTTGAAAAAATCAACTTAGGAGACACTTGGGACCACTTAGGAGGAAGAAAATGGAGAAGAGGAAGAGAGCATAGCAGCAAGTGAAGGAGAAGTAGGGTTTCTCGTGCAAAAAGTGGCTTTTATACCCCCCCGCCCCCCCCGCTACGGTATCGGCCGCCACGTACCGTGGCGGCCTGTAGCGGCCGCCACGCTTGCGTAGCGGCCGCTACGGGCCGCCACGGGTGCGACGGCCGATAATTCGGCCGTGGCGTGGCGGTGTCGCCCGCTACGGCCGATTTATCGGCCGCCACGCTACGTGGCGGCCGCTATTTCTATCCATGGCAGCGACTCGCTCTAGAACAAGAGCAAGAACGCGTCAACGAGCCTCCTCGCAATCCAGAGCCTGAAGTCCCTGAAGACCACCAGGTACATCCTCCCTTAACTCCTGAAAATGGAGAAAATTGCTGGATAGACGATCCTCTCACATCCGAGGATGAGTCTGACTCCGATCAGGCAACGTCTCCCGTCAGAGCTTCCTGTAATGTGATAATTCGGGATTATAGCTCTTCTGAAGCATCGTCTGATGAGAGCACTTACACTCCGGCGACGCCTAGCAATATATCTTCTGGAGCCACCTCGTCTCACGTGACTTTCACTGAGATGACACCCTCTCAGGTTTCTTCTCCTGAGATTGTGACTTCAAAGTTCACACCCTTCCTGACTGAAGAATTCCCAGCCATTGATGCTTGGGACGATGAATTAGTCAACGAAGAAGAAAGATTGCTGGATGCTGTTCAGGACTTGTTCCCGGAAAATGCTCCATGCAACACAATCACTGAGGATGGTAACTCTGCTGCTGATGCATCCTCAGCAAATGAAAAACGACAGCCTCTTGATCCTGAAGACAATCTTCCAAACGAAGACCCTTCTCAAGAAGCTCTCGAAGTTTATAGAAGGCACCCGCTCTGGCCGGGACTACCACAAAAATTACAACCAATCTTCCTTTACATATGTAAATCCTTCGGGAAAAGATGTTGTAAGCGCCCCTAGTGGCAACAATGATGAACATGCAGGCCCTAAGGAGGCTTTCAAGTATGACTTGATTGAACACTTCAAGCACATACCTGCACGTCTGCACATCCTAGATTTGTTGCGAATGTCTCCGCACACTCGTGATAATCTCATCTCAGAATTACAAAAACTGAATGAGGATGTCGACAAACATGCCCCGCAAGTCCTCCAAATTGAAATGGATTACCGGGTCAAAAACTCAGAAGCCTCCTCAAAGGGAGAAAAGAAGAAAACTGAGGGATCATGCATTGAATGCCTCTCGGTTAAAAAAGCAGCCAGTGCAACCATCGCCTTCACAAAGGATGACCTCCTACTCGGCGAAACCAGGCATAACCGACCCCTGTACTTCACAGGGTATATCAAGGAAATGCCTATGCATAGAGTTCAGATCGACCCAGGTTCTGCACTCAACCTCATCTCCACATCGGCTCTTGAAGAGTTGGGCATCCCACCCAGCAAACTGAGCCACACATCTGTATCTATCTTTGGATACGATGGGAGTACTCAAAGGCCTATCGGCAAAATCAGGTTCAAATTGCAGATCGGTGATCTTATCTCTGAGGTCACAGTGTATGCAATAAAGACCCCTTCATGCTACAACATCCTTCTCGGACGCCCTTGGATCCATGAGAATGGTGTTGTCCCTTCAACTCTACATCAATGCATCAAGTTTGTTGGCGACGACGGCATGATACATCGAGTCTTTGCGGACAAAAAACCCTTCAAAGGTAAAGAAATCCACTTCGCAGACTCACAAATGTATGAAGGTGAAAAAGAAGAAGAGGAGAAGCACACAGCATCCTTTGCCGAAAATCTCCAGAAAGATAAAGGTAAAGCTCCTCAACAATCACCGGAAGAAAACAAACCATCCGGTAAATCTGAAGAGAGCATGCAAACTCCCTTCATCATCTCCCTCAAATCTTCAAAACCTTTGGTCATTACAACTAAAGTGAAGAAGGCAAAACAAAAGCCTGGGGGCAAATTTGTTGTCTCTTTCGTGTCTATCATGCAAGACACGGACTCGGATTCAGAGCCAGAAGACGACACATCGTCAAGCCAAGCTGACACTCAGCAAGTTCAGCCTGCTCTTACTCCAATGGAGACAACCTCTGACATAGAAGATCCTATGTCAGCTTCCTTCGTTGTTCCAGCAACTTCAGCAAAGGAAAAACCGATCTTCTTCCATAGATCGGATGCTTCTTCATCAAACTCCACGCTTGAGCCTTTCCAAAATAAAGGTACGCCTCAACTATCCTTGTACAGTTCTGTGGCACAAGCTATTATGAAGAAAATGGGCTACGACGCTCAAAACCCAGTAGGTTTGGGAGAAGGACGCGGTATTCTCACGCCATTGGGGCCCGTCTTGACCAAAAGCCAGCTGGAAGATTGGAGACTCTACGGCTATGTAGAAAAGTCTTCACACGGGTTAGGGTATGATCCTGACACTCCCTTGAGACAGTTGACACAAAGGCTTAAAAGTCAATATACTGACCAAGCCTCAACATCTCAAATCCATGAAGACATCGATCTCCCTGGATATCTCTTTGATGAGTCACCTGACAAAGATCCAGGAAGCTCATCCAATTGGCACGATTTCTCCGAAAATGAAGAGGAGTTGTCCGATGGCACAGACGTGTGGACTTCTGACCCAGAAGAACCCTCATCTCCAAAAGAAGTAGCCTACTTCGACTCGGTTTCAACAGGCGATTGGGATCATCTCATAGCAAGCCTTGGGAAAATTACCGATCAAGAAGACCCGTGGAAAGGAACAAAACCTTGGTCTGGAAATGCCCTTGAAACCCCAGAAGGTTTCGTTGAGCTGGAAGCCTCCGAAAATATTGTGGAGGACCCACCTTCGAACCTTCCAACAGAAGATCCTGTTCAAAAGATAGACTTGGGAACGCCAGATAACCCACGTCCTGTATTCATAAGCAAGAATATAAAGGATGATGAGTTACCCGAGTATATCGCTTTTCTTCGTGAGTTCGTTGATTGCTTTGCATGGTCTTATGCTGAAATGCCAGGCTTAGACCCCAAAATAGCAGTTCACAAACTCAATCTTCAAGAAGACATCAAGCCTGTCAAGCAAGGCCAAAGAAGATTCCGTCCAGATGTGATGGATAAAATTGAACAAGAAGTTCAAAAACTCAAAAGCGTCGGCTTCATCCGTGAGGAACAACATCCTGAATGGTTGGCCAACATTGTCCCCGTGACAAAGAAAAATGGGCAGATCAGGGTCTGTATTGACTATAGAGACCTGAATAGCGCATGCCCAAAAGATGAATTTCCGCTCCCCATACCAGAGGTAATGATTGATAATACCTGTGGATTCGAGCGAATGACATTCATGGATGGTTTCTCTGGTTACAATCAGATAAAGATGCATCCTGAGGATGAAAAACATACATCCTTTCGAACCCCATTTGGCGTGTATTGTTACACTGTCATGCCATTTGGTCTGAAGAATGCTGGTGCCACATATCAGAGGGCTATGATGAAAATATTCCAAGATATGCAGCACAAGACGGTTGAATGTTACGTTGATGACCTCGCCGTCAAAAGCAAAAGAAAAGAAGATCATCTCGAAAACCTTCGAGAAGTCTTCCTCCGGCTTCGCAAACACAAACTGCGAATGAATCCATTGAAATGCTTCTTCGGCGTCTCGTCGGGTAAGTTCCTCGGATTCTTAGTTCGGAAAGCTGGAATAGAGCTTGACCCCATAAAAGTCAAAGCCATTCTAGAAATGCCCTCTCTAAGAACCTTGAGAGAACTCAAAGGGCTTCAAGGGAGATTGGCCTACATCAGACGGTTCATCTCCAATCTTTCGGGGAAATGCCGTCCATTCTCCCGGTTGATGAAAAAAGGTGTAAACTTTGTCTGGGATGCTGACTGTGAAGCTGCTTTCCAAGACATCAAGTCATACCTGACAAAACCTCCAGTGTTAGCTGCTCCTACCACTGGAAAACCATTCATCTTGTACACAAGAGCCCTTGATCACTCTCTGGGAGCTCTGCTTGCGCAAGAAAATGATCAGAGAAAAGAAGCTGCTCTATATTACCTCAGCCGCATGCTAGTAGGTGCAGAGCATCGCTACTCTCCAGTCGAAAAAGAATGTCTTGCAGTGATGTTCGCCGTACAAAAGCTGCGTCACTACTTACTTTCCAATACAGTCTACCTGGTCTCGAGGGTCAACCTCTTGAAGGTCCTTGTCACAAAGGCAGGTTCTCTCAATGCTCGACTGGCAAAATGGTCCATCCTTCTGTCACAATTTGATATTAGGTATGTACCACAAAAAGCAATCAAAGGGCAAGCTCTAGCAGACTTCCTCGCAGAGCATCCATTGCCTAAAGATTCTCCACTCAGAGATGATCTCCCAGACGAACCAGTCTACAATGTGGAGACTTTCTCACAAAGTGCCTCCTGGGACATGTACTTTGACGGTGCGACCAGGACAAATGAAAAAAGACAGCTGATTTCGGGAGTTGGCATCCTCTTTGTTAGCCCCGACAAATACATGATTCCACATGCTTTCTCGCTACTGGAACCATGCACAAACAATGCAGCTGAATATCAAGCTCTGATCTTAGGATTGGAACTCGCCATCGAATCCGGTATCACCATGCTGGAAGTCTTTGGAGACTCTCAACTGATCGTCAACCAGATGAATCAGAAATTTGAAGTCAGGAAGCCAGATTTGCTGCCCTACTACAACAAGGCACAATCACTTCTGCAAAAGTTTGACATCTGTCACATCACCCACATTCGTAGAGGTGAAAACATACGTGCAGATGCCCTAGTCGGACTTGCCGCATCCATGGCAATCCAGGAAGGGGAAAACATGCAAGTCACAGTGTGCGAAAGAAGAATCCTTCCTCCTCTTAACACACACCAAGCAGTTGCTGAATGCCACCAAGTGGTCGGAAGTCGGATTTCAATCCTTCAAACTTCAATTGGCGACTGGAGGGATCCGTTCATTGATTACATTATGTTCGGAATCCTACCTGAAGATCCAAAAGAACGGGTAAGCATCCAAAGGCGAACCCCAAGCTTCCATTTGGATATTCCATCAAAGATCCTTTACAGGAAATCCTTCAACGGAGTACTTCTACGCTGCTTGTCACAACAAGAGGCTAAAGAAACACTCAAAGAAGTTCATGCTGGTCTTTGTGGAGCTCATCAGGCTGGACCTAAGCTCTATGATCAGATAAAAAGGTTAGGATATTACTGGCCTACCATGGTAGCTGACGCAATGCAATTTGCTAAGCGCTGCCAACAATGCCAAGTTCATGGAGATTACATTCACATGCCTCCAGAATGGCTACATCCTACAGCGATCTCATGGCCTTTCGAAGCCTGGGGTATGGACATCATAGGTCCTATTTCTCCCCCTTCAAGCAAAGGTCATCGCTTCATCTTCGCCGCTACAGATTACTTCTCCAAGTGGTCAGAAGCATTTGCGTTTAACGAAATGAAGACCTCATCAGTCCTTCAGTTCTTGCGCACCAACATCATTTGTCGTTTCGGTATACCCAAGAGATTCGTCCATGATAACGGACCACAGTTCCGGGATCATCGATTCTACAGGTTCTGCGACAAATACAAAATCCAAAGCTGTCCTTCGACTCCATACAATCCGGCAGCAAACGGGTTAGCAGAAGCTTTCAACAAGACACTCTGCAAAATCCTCAAAAAAATGGTCTCTAATCACAAAAGAGACTGGAGCGACAAAATGTCTGAAGCTTTGTGGGCCTATCGAACCACCGTTCGAGGACCAACCCATAGCACACCATTCTCCTTGGTCTATGGATGCGAAGCTGTCGTGCCCTTGGAAGTACAAATTCCTTCCTTGAGGGTATCCTTGCAAAATGACATGACTCAAGAAAGCAATGTCAAATTGCGACTCCATGAGCTGGACAATCTCGATGAGAGACGGCTCGAAGCTCAACAAAGCATTGAACTTTACCAAGCACGTATGGCAGGATCTTTCGATAAAAAGGTCAGGCAACGCGCCTACAAAAAGAGTGACTTGGTTCTTGCGGTAAAAAGACCAATGGTCTTCGCTCACAAGTCCAAAGGCAAATTTGAGCCGAAATGGGAGGGACCCTACGTCATCGACAAAGTTTTCTCCAATGGCGCATACGCACTCCTAAACATGGAAGGTGACAGATGTATGCTGCCCATCAATGGCAAGTTCTTAAAGCGGTACTACCCTTGAAGACTTACCCAACTGGGTAAGAGCAATGCCTGTACGGCCAAAACTGGTTTCCAGGTACACGCTCGCTAAACCTACCCTTTTTTTTTTAGAATTTTCATATCAAATGTTGAAATTTCTAGAAATCTAAAACAATGCTTACTTTCATCGTTTCATTGTTCAAAAAAAAAATATATATATATCCAAGTTTAGGAACCTTTCCCTAACTTGACCAAAATTTTCAACCTTTGAACCCAAAATTCATGGTTTGAAACAAAATCCGGATTCAGGGATTTCCACCCTAGTCCACCCTGCCTTTTACCGCCAAAATGGTTTTAGGTCAAAACTCATGACCCTCGTGTCTTTAAACAAAAAAAATGGTTTTTCAAAAACCCGCGAGGAAGCGACGCTTAGTCGATACTCGCACAAATCGGAAGCAAGCGAACCACGTTCGACACTTCCAAAATCGCAGGGAAGCGACATTTCGTCGATACTTGCAAAATCCAAAACAGTGGAGATGCAACATTTCAGTTGATATCCACAACCCAAATTTCAAAGGTTCGAAAAAACCTAAAAAACCATGGAGACGCAACATTCCAGTTGATATCCATAACCCAAAGGTTCGAGAAAACCACAAATTTCAAAAATCGTGGAGAAACGACATCAAGTCAGTACCCGCAAAACCAAAATTTTTGAAAAGCAAGGATGCGACATTCCATCGATACTTGCACCCAAATCCGCGAGGATGCGACATTCCATCGATACTCGCAACCGAATGAGCAAGGATGCGACATTCCATCGATACTTGCAAGAACATTCAGCAGGGAGGCGACTTTTAGTCGATACTTGCATTTTTTGAAAACCAAACCGGCTATAAATGCCATCAAAACAGGCTATAAATGCCACAAACCGGCTATAAATGCCACAAACCGGCTATCAATGCCACCAAAAACAAAACCGGCTATCAATGCCACACAAACAAAAAACTTGGATTTCAAAAAAAAAAAAAAATGGCTATAGATGCCACAAAACAAACCGGCTATCAATGCCACCAAAACAAATTCGGCTATCAATGCCACCAAAATTGGCTATAGATGCCACAAAAAACAACTCGGCTATCAATGCCACACAAAAAAAAAAAAGCTGGCTCTCATGCCAAAATTGGCTTCCACGCCACAAACAAAAACCTGGCTTTCATGCCAAAACAATCACTTGACAAAAGATTTTCACAAAATGACAACCTTTTGATCAAATCCCATTTAGCAATTACTTTTATCACAAAAAGATTCAAGTGAGCGTAGGGATAACAAAAAAAAAAAAGGAAGAGCATCCCATTTAGCAATTACTTTTATCACAAAAAGATTCAAGTGAGCGTAGGGATAACAAAAAAAAAGGGAAAAGAGTACCAAAAAAAAAAATACATGTGGTACCAAAAAAAAAAGAAAGTGTTCACAAGCACTACAAAAAAATAAGTACCAAAAAAAAAAATACAAGTGGTACCAAAAAAAAAAGAAAGAAGGATGGTTTCTGTATATAGGAGCTCAATCAAAAATGGTCTCCAGCCAAGAGTTCAGCTCCCCAAGCAAACTTTTAGCCTCAGCCGTCAAGGATTCCAAGGCACGCTTCTTCAGGAACTTGCCATGAGATGCTGAAGTGGGCTGTACCCCTTCTCTCACACCAGGAAGCTTACCTCGAGCAGTTTTCCATTGTTTGTCCTCATCAGACTTCCTTTTGAGAACTCGAATGGCATCCTCAACTCGGTGAATCAGAGCAGTCTCCCTTTCACGAGCCTCTGTAATTTCAGCCCACTTGGCAGCGACTTGTGCCTGCAGATGCTCAAGACGTTTCCTGGCCTCATCGACCTCCCTGTCAAGGATGTTAAGGTCATGTGTCAGCCTGATGATGGCTAGCTCTTCTTTATTCTTCTCTCGGACTGCCAGCTTCTTGCTTTCTGTAGCCTCATCCAGGTCAGACTTAGCCTTATCAGCAGGGTCCAGGAACATCTCCTTGAAGAACTGGTCATCAGCCAAACTCACGGTCTCAAACCACTTGTCACCCAGTGCAATGATCCTATCAACGATCGCCCTGGCACCTGTGACATCCAGACCAGCCTCTTCAGCATCATTGAGAATCTCCTGCACATGCTGGATCATGCCAAATCCGACTTCCAAGTGCCCAGAAAAGAGAGTCTCAATCCAAGAGCTCACAACTCGCACCACCACCTTCTTCGCAAAAAGAAGAGATGGCCCAGCTGAGGATTCGCCCAACTCCGTTGGTCGGCTACTCATGTCATCATCTGTTGAAAGAGTAACAAAAGAACTCTTTCCAGCTGAAGCTGCTCCTGCTCGGGAAGGAATCTCAGCGCGAGGAATCTCCTCAATATTGTCAGAGCTGGTCCCAGGAATCTCTACCTCTGGATCAACCTCTGGCATCTCTTGCTCTGGAAGCGACGGATCCTCCTCTGCCACTTCAAAACCTGCAAAGGAAACACAAAAAGGTATGAATATGACCCTGTTTGAAAATCATTATCAGAGTTATAACTACAAAATACCTTCTTCGACGACTGGCGGAACACTTTCTTCCTCCATGAACTCATCGGAAGCATCATCAACGTTTGCATCCATCGATGGTTCAAAGTCATCAGAACCCTGTGGCAAGTCAGCTGACAAAAAAAAAAAATGTGTTAGCAAGCCAAGTCACAAACAAAAAAAAAGAGAGCAAAAGAAGTCGTACCAATTGGAGATTCTGGATCTACTCCAGAGTCCCTCGGTTCTTCTTCAGGTGCCTCAACAGGATCCATCACCACCTCATCGGTTGGGACCTCAGGCATCACCAAGTCTTCCTCTGCTAAAAAAAAAAGAAAAGAAAAGCAGAAACAAGAAGCAAATCATAACATGGAAAAAATCCCATGAAAAGAAATGGAAAGAGAAAAAGGAAGAATCATACCTTCACCGACGGTCTCTTCTTCTCGGCTTCTCTTCTCCGGAGGCTCGTCAGCATCCACTGGCACATCCTCATTGATAGTAAGAGGAACTTCCAAGTTAGGAGAATCCTCATGCTGCCCCTGGCTGCGATGATGACTCCTCCTCCTCTTACTTCTGCGGGCTCGCTTCTTAGAGGAACCTGCTCCGCCATCAGAGTCAGGTTTCCCACTTGACTCATCACTGGATGGTCTACTCTTGCCAGTAGACTCCACGGAAGCTTGCCTCTGTGCCGCCTGCATCCAAGCACCAAGTTCGGCTTCCTCCTGTTCTAGCTGCTCCAAAGCCTCGTCAGGTATTTCTCGAACAGCTTCAGAACCGATGACGCCCTGGTCACCGAGAAAGCCTATCTTGTGCTTCTCTCCAGAAAGGAAGGCCCAAACTTCCTCTCGCCGGATGCCATCCGACTTTCCAAGGCCCTTTCCAGATGCCAGCTTCACATCAAGCTCCTTCTTGGAAAGTCCCCGATATGCCGAGAAGCTCTCCGCGAACCACTTCGCAAAGCCGGCAGTACGGGAAGTCAGCAACACAGGATAAGAAATCATGGCTGTAGTGTCTTCAGCACTATAGAAAGCCCATGCATTTCTCCCGTCCTGTAAGCCTCCAAAGCGCTTCACCATGCTTGAAGGCGCTCCAACAACGCCTTGAGAAAAGCCAAGCTGCAAAGCAAAGCGAGAGGGTACATACGGCTGGATGTCGACGAAAAGATGTCTACGGTACACCATCGTGCCGACACGTATACTGAAAAGCCACTCTCTCTCTGCATTTGTCAAGGAATAATGCCTTCCCGACCCCGCCCTGGTAGAGTCTCGGGAGGCGCCAAAATCAAAAGCCTTCTTCCGCAACTCCGGAGAAAGCTTTACTGAAGATTGCCCCATCTCGACGTCCCTGAACCGTCGGATCCTCATGCGGGCAAACAAAAGTGATTCAGACACGGCTTTGCCCTTAGCCAGTCGAATCATCAGAGGATCATCATCCTGTGCAGCACCCAGCCGATGGAAGCCAGGACAGTGGTATACATACCATGAATAAAAGATATGGGCTGAAAATACCCTATTCATGGGAAGCCCAAGCCGAACCAGAAAAGCAGCAGCCTGCAGTTCGGTACACAGGTAGGAGTAAAGAGCTGGCACCAAAGCAAGCTGCTCTCCAAACGCCATCTGACAAGCCGGGAAAATACAATGCGGCCTGATGTGCGTTCCATCTCCTCCAGCAAATACAGCCTCACCAAGCCAATAAGTGAGGTAAACAGCGAGATCTCTCCGCAGTGCAATGTCAGGACATATGGCGTTTGTGCTTGCACAGAAATCTCTCAACTCTTCTTGCATGGCCAAGATCTTCCTTGAACTTGGATCCTGAGCTCCAGCTTCCTGGGTCATGCTATCAGAAGGCTCCCTACTATCAAAAAAGTTGGGGAATGAAGAGCAAAAACTCTTCCAACTGCTGGATCTGACTTTCGAACCCCCCTTCTCCTTCAAAAAATCATAGAAGGCGACGAGCTGAAAGTATAGAAGCCTGAACTCCTCAGACTGCCCCTCGAGGACGCTGTCAATCGGCATAAACTCCTCATAAAGTTTGCCGAGGATGGGCAATCCGGTAATAGCGCTCAGCTCCTTCAAAGAAAAACCAATCTCACCATTCGTCACAACGAAGGTATTGGTTTGAGGGAGGAACGACTCCAGCATAGCCATGAAGGCCTCGTCGGAAAAGATCACGGTCTCCCTAAAGGCGCGGACCGCATCAAAAATCCCGGCTTCCTTCAAAACGGCGCCACCAATCAGCAGGACGCGATCAGTCAACGACTTCCACTCGGAGTCAGCATTGAAACGACCTCGAAGTCGAAAAGGCTTGATCCAATTGCTGCCGTCACCGCTGAAAATACCAAGGCCCACCGGTCTCAAATCGACCGACGGATAATCAGAGCCCTGGTAGCCGCTTGATGGCATCAACAAGTCCATGTCAACAGGCGACCTCTCCGTATATCCAGGAGAACCGCCGACAAAAACCCCGGTCTTGATTACATTTGTCCTTCTCACCCAACTTGGAGGATCTTCCCTCTTAGGGCACGTGGGGGCAAGGCTCAGAATCGAGACGGTGCGATCAAACATCGACCGGGTAGTAACAGTCTTCTTCTCACCATCTGCTGTGAAGGAAAACTGAAAAGATCTCCTCTGGTATGTAATGTCATCAGGGACTGCATCACCAAAGAAGAAGGTAGGCTTGGGCAAAACGCTCTGGTCTTCCATCACCCATGGACGACTGCTTACCATGATCTTGTAGAATTCCTCTCCCTTGAGAGTGATCAGTCGCTGCCTCATCTCATCTCTGTTGAGGGAGTCGCACTCTTCCAGATTTCTCTCAACATACTGGACCTTCTCGAAAGCCTGCTGAACGGCCGGATTAGAGGATCTAGAAGATCGACGAGGTACGCTTGTAGCAGGCTCTTTACCCTTGTTCGCTCTGGAGGAACCACCTGAAAAGGATGGAAAAGAAAAAGATCAAACATCAAAATGACAGAATCTCGCTAAAAAAAATCTGGCGAAATTTTGACATGATGACGGGGCAATTCCGAAGAAAAGGAACTATCCCGAAAGAAATAGAAAGCTTGAAGATGGGCTCAACATCGCTGCGAGCTCCGAAACTCCAAACTTTCGAAACCTAAAAGTCTCCGCAAAATCAGGAAGGGCTCAACATCACTGCGAGCTCCAAGTTCCCAAATTTGCGAAAACTTTCAGGTATGCTATCACATCATGCTACAAATTTAATTTACAAATTGAATACATGCATGAACATCTAGATTTGCGAAAAAAAAATGCATTATCATGATGAGCAAAAAAAAAAAAAGAAAAGAAACTTTCTCTAAAAAAAAAAAGAGGGGAAAGAAAACAAAAAAAGAAAGAAACGAAACTCTCTCAAAAAAAAAAGGGGAAGAAAAAAAAAAAAAAAAAAAAAAAAGAAAGAAAAATTTTTAGGGGCTGGCCCACAGGCCGGGCCACAGCCACGTGGCCGTACGGCCAGATCCGTACGGATCTGTCCGTACGGCCCACACAAAAAAAAAAAAAACAAACATGAAAAAAAAAAAAAAAAAGAAAAGAAAAAAAAACACGTGCAAAAAAAAAAAAGAAGGAAAACACGTGGAAAAGAAAAAAAAAAGAAAAGAAAAGAAAAGAAAAAGAAAGAAACAAAAAAAAAAAAAAAAGATTTTTTTTTTTCCTACAATGGGGTTTTCTTGAAAAAGAAGAACTTACTTGAAGCCATTGATGGAGAAGAAGAAGAAAACTCTTGAAGATCTTGAAGAAGAAAAGCTCTTGGTCTTGAAGCCCTCTTGAGATTATTGCAAAAGAAAGTAATAAGAGCAAGAGATCCAACCTTCTCTTTGCTTTTATAGAGGAGAGCAAACCAAAGAAGGAAAGAAGAAAGAGGTAAGTGTTACTAATTAGTAACCTTACCAAAAGAAAGAGATTAGAAAGATTCTTTCCAAAAGAAAGATATCTTGAGAGATTTTCTCCCAAAAATCAATCTATGACGGATTCTTTCCCAAAAGAAAGATATCTTGAGATATTCTATCCCAAAATAAAGGGATCTTGAGAGATTTTCTCCCAAAAATCAATCTATGATGGATTCTTTCCCAAAAGAAAGATATCTTGAGATATTCTATCCCAAAATAAAGGGATCATGAGAGATTCTCTCCAAGTAAAGATATTCTTAGATATTCTCTATCCAAATGAGATATTTTTGGATATTCTTTACAAAAATGACACCATATGAGATCTAAGCCATTTCAAAAGCTTAAGGTCCCATGGGTTAGCCCATATGAGCCAGGTTTGACCACCTAGGCACACAAAAAAAAAAAAAAAAAAAAAAATTGGGCTTTTAGTCAAAGAGAAATCCCTCTTACCAAGAGCATACAAAAATGGTTCCATGCCTCTTTTGAGTTGATTGGACCATACAAAAGAAAATTCCAAGCCCCATGAGCTTCCAAAAATCAAACCAAATCCTGGTCCCCTAACTTGCCACATACAGCCTGTTAGGTCACAAGACCAAAACCAAAAACCAAAACCTGATCCCCTAACTTGCCACATACAGCCTGTTAGGTCACAAGATCAAAACCAAAATTGATCCCCCAACATTCCACATACAGCTTGTTGGGTCACACGATCAAAACCAAACCCGACCCCCTAACCTGCCATATATAGCCTGTTAGGTCACAAGGTCAGAACCCAAATCCACATCCCTGATGTCATCTTCAAAACTTTGCCTCGAGATGGTACGTGATCCCTTTCACTACCATAAAATTCCCCTGGAAGCTCAAAAGGCTACAAATACCAAAAAGAAAGATTGCTCAAAGACTCTTGGTCAAGTCACAGGCTCTCCTTCAAAAATCTCTTCGAGGCACATCGACTACAAAAGTTAAGCAACTCGCCGCTGTACCTCGAGGGGGCATTTGTTGACACCAAAAATGTCACTTTGCCTCATCAAGATCCAAAGAGCTACATGAAGTCGCAACCTGCCATAAATAGGCAATGCTGCTTCCAAAAATAAAATCTTGTCAGAATCAAACAAAAACTGCAAGATTCTTCCAGACAGCCAAAAGAGGAGTACACAAGAAGATTCGGGCCATTTCAAAATCATTTGGCCTAACTTCGCTTCTCCGACAGCCGAAAAGGAGCTCTCGGCGACAAAAGCTCTCCGGGACCATGGTTTCCAAGACAGAGCCTATGGATCATCTTAAAATGACTCCAATAGGTTCCCTGTCAAATTTCAAGTCAATCGGACATCGGTTGACCGCACATCAAACCGCGACATCTTCATCGCGACAAAAAGCAAGTCTACAGGTGATGGGACCCCAAACGGCTTCAAAACTCAAACAAAAGCCTATGGTTGGTCTTATTTATTGCTCAGGAGACTTCACACCAAATTTCAGGTCATTCCGACATCGTTTGACCCAGTTTCAGCTTCTGACGGAAAATCGGCAACTCTTCGCGACAAAGTCTTCGGCTTTCTCAGGAAATTGGAAACTTTGCAAAATAAAATGCAAGGATTCTCATCAGGTTTCCTACAAAGAAATCAGGCCAATAAATGGTCAAAATGTCAAGGAAAAGTACAGAAGAAAAAAGAATCAGAAAAAAGCAAAAACGGACGCAAAACGGGACACGAAAGGGGGAAAACCCCCCCAGGGTCGCAGACCCCTGCGACCTGGGCCAGGGTCGCAGGCCCCTGCGACCCTGGCCCATGGTCGCAGGCCCCAAAAGTCCCTGGCCCAGGGTCGCAGGCGACCATGGACCCCGGGGTCGCCGGGAAAGCCCCGGAAACCCCGGTTTTCACCGTTTTTTTCGCGATTCGAAGGGCCCAGCCTCTGGTACTTTCCAAAATTCATGCTTTTGAGACACCAAGTCCTCTGACATCCGTCCAAAACACGGGTAAAATCATCAAGAGTATCGAAGACAGTATTGATCGCCACCCGGTCAACCAAAAAAAGTGTGCTTTCCACCCGACCGATCAAGAAATCGACAGGACAGATGGCACCCGACCCGCTGTTGGCAACAAACACCTGAAATTACATGATCATCTGATGTCGATCTATATGAAGATCCATCGATGATCATCAACAGAAGAATTCCAAAAGACACGGCACGGCCCGCGACTCTTCAGCTGCTCGGCGACCACTTAATGCGATTAATTGACTAGCTTTATTACAGTCATTAATTCATTTCTTTGGACGGCCCAATCAGAAGCAAGCATTCGGGAGTTACAAGTCAAGAGATTCATGGCATTTAACCCATGAAACTCCTCCCATCATGGCGATTAAAGGCGATTAAATGCCCTCAATCTCCTCCGGCCAATCAGAAGCCAAGAAAAAAGAGTTACAAAATAAACAATTCAATTTTGTAACTCCTCCCATTATGTGGCTTAATGACAATAAAAGCCCATAAACCCACCTAAAAGGCTACCTAAAAGCCTATAAATAGGAGGGCTCTCCAAGAACAAAAGACATCACAACGAACATCAACAGACAGCAGTCAGAAATCCAGAGAAGAGAAAAAGAGAGAAAACTCTGCGGAAGTTCTACACCGGCCACCGCAACAAGGTGACAAAAGTCCCTTGGGGGTACCCCCCCCCCAAGGTCCTTGCCTTCTCCTCCTGCCTCCAATGGCTTAGATATGGCTTTTCAGCCCGTCTACTCGGTTTTTTATTGGACATAGGACCTTCCTTTGGTCTTTGTCTTCTAAAAACCCGAGGTTATAGCCAAGCCAAGCGAATCAAATAGCATCCTCTGTTCTCATCTGCATGGATGATGGCGAAGCCCACATATGGCTTGCGACCGTCAATCTAAACGAGTCCCCCACAATCTCCTGAGAAGTTAGATCCTCCTTTTCTTGCTTTTCATTGTAGTTTGTATTTTTTCAAAAGAGACAAAAATCACAACTCTTGTCTTTCATTATTGATAAGGATTGTAAATCGGCTATAAATGCCAAAAATCGGCTATAAACGCCAAAATCGGCTATAAATGCCAAAAAAATCGCCTTTCACGGCAAATCAAGAAAATGTCTCTTTTCTTAAATATATGTGCAATGGAAAACTTGAAAGAAGTTGATTTCCTTTTTACTTGCGAAGGTTGATCTCCGGATCATCACTGCAATTCCAAGTAAAAATAGAAAATCTGGCACACCCACAAAAAAGAAATGTTGATGCACGCCCCTTGCCCCCCGGTTACGAAAGGGTCGGACCCGACGGACTCCCACGTCCGCCGACCTCGGTAGAACCAAGCAGGAGCGCGGTCCATCAAGCTGGCACACCCGTGTGACTCGTTTATTTGAGAACACGATGCTAGAAATGAAATATTGCATATCATATATTTTGCTCTATGCTTATATTTCTTTCTTGATTCCTTGGCTACTTTATAATTGGTGGCCTATGTTTAATTCTGCAAAAAAAAAATCATATGAGATTTTTTGTTTGGAAATTTCTAA
>CM022946.1:48787892-49087868 GCA_012931725.1 Litsea cubeba | reverse complement strand
TTTGTTTAGGTCTCTACAACTGGACTTTGTGAAAAACCAAATGGAGGTTGCCCTTTTTTGTGTAGTATTTTAACTGGAATACATTTGGTTTAAGTGACTGGATTGATTTTATGTTTGCTTCAACTTTTACTGTGAGTGATTCCAACCTACTGTGTTTTCTTAATTTTCTTTTTTCTATCTTTAGTTGTTTTTGGGTCATGGGTAATGTTAGTGTCAGAGAGGGAGTGAGGAACCCAACTGGTGTTGGAGTTGAGGGTGGGCAGTTCCATTCTTTGTATCATGCACAGGGGGGTTTTTAGGAGATGATTGGGCTGAGCCCTCCTCACAGTCACAGTCCCAGGTCCCATATTTTTTGAGCATGTGTGTAAGAATCTCTTTTATTAATAGTGGATTCTTGTTTTATTCTATGCCTTGCGGATTTCGTTGGGTAGTTCTAAAGATCTACTTGGTATAATTAATTTAGCTAAATGAACAATTTTAATGTGGGATTCAGGAGACCTTTCTTAATTTGTTGGTGCTGTTATCATATGGGTGTTACTCATTGACTTTTGGGTATCAATTTCATGTAGTTGAATATTGATTATAGTATGTATTTTAAGTTCTGTTTTTGATGAGCAGTTTGGCCAAGTGAGTAGTTTTAGAGTGATATATACATGAGTTCCTCTATGTTTTTTTTTTTAATTTTTATGCTAGTGTTTATTTCAGTTCTACATCTTCTATTCTCCATTTGGTCATTGACGCTTGTCATTATTTCAACTTTGCTTCTTTTGAAGTGATTGAGCGAAAAAAAAACTGTTGACATCATTGTTAATTCAGTGGATGTATCATCTGGAATTGGCCTACTAGGTTACTACAAAAACAGTTTAGGGGCTGTCCTCATTTTTTTTCAATTATGATAGTTGCTATGGTCTGTAGGTTGCTGTGCTACAGATATGTATTGGGTTTTTCTTCCATGCTGTAAATTCTGTATGCTATTTTCTCTGTTAATGAAGTTCTCTTTGTACCTATCAATAAGTTATAGAAAATGAACATTAATTCATCTTCCAATAGATGTATAGGTCATAAGAATTGTGGGCTTTAAGGCAATAGGATGCTCCATAGAGGAGTCTGGCAAGGATTGCAACACAACAGCATCAATAATGAATCATATTATTCTGGGGTCATTTTCTACACTTAGATTTATTGTTCATTTTAATGCTTATAGGATTTCATCTCTTGGGTTAATTGATGTTACCTGTCACATAGAGAGAGATTACTTGTTTAGAATTTTCGTTAGGGATGGGTAATGGACTTGCAGGTACTGTTTACATTTTTTATTTTAGTTTATTAATTTGTATTTGTAGCAATAAAAAAATGTGGATTTAGTTTTTTTAATTAAAAAATAATAATTTTTTTTATAAAAAAAAAATAATTAAGGCGCGTCTTGCGAGCCATAAATTGAAACTTGCCAATTCTTTAATGGCCTGTATTTGCAAGTTGTAAAAACATATACTTAATTACGGCTTGCATTTGGAGCCGTTAATCAGATTTACACAAACCATTTACAGCCCACAAATGTAAGCTGTATAAAATATTTTTCATTTTAAGTATTCACGGCTTACTACGTGTGCTATAAACTTAAGCACACCAATGCTTTAACGGCACTAAGTTTGCATCGTAAAAGTTTAGTATTTACGGCCTGCTTAGTAGGCCAAAAATGTGGTCCAAAAAGTCCCAAGAGCATCATTTTCGGCGTGCATTGATCCTACTTAAGGCCTGTATATGCACGCTGTAAAACGTTTATACCTTTTATGGCAGGCGCTTTTACGGCACGACCCCCGTGAGCCGTAAACCTACATTTACGGCGCGCATTTCACGCTGTAAAAGCCCTGAAATGGTGTAGTGTATTAAGGTTATTGCTTAGCCTTGGAAAGCATACTTAGTGGAAATCTGGTGGGGTGTTGAGTCACAAGCCGGTAGTGGATGTATGCATTAAGGCCGAACCACTATAAATCTTTGTGTAGTGGTGAATGTTTTGTGGTGATTGTGTTTATTTAGCTTCCGCATATTGTATGTTAATAATCACATGTGACTAGTTTATTTTTAAGAAATTAAAATTAGACATAATTAGTCATTAAGTGTAGCTCACCCTATTCACCCCCCTCCCCCCTCCCCTCTAGGGTTAGGATCCCTTGGACTTTCAATTGGTATCAGAGCAAGGTTACTCCATTTAGGGCTTAAAAACCTGGGGTTGTTCCTAATAGCTCTAACCTTGTGTAAGACCCCTAGTTGTGCTTTTGCATGAAAATCATTAGAATGGATTCTACTATGCTAGACTTTGTAGATCTTCTAAACCCCTCCTTCTTCCATCTATTGGAGATTCAAACATTAAACGCCCAGCTGGCAGGCTAAAAAAAATAGGATATTGTCAAGAGGGGAGATCACACGGCAGATAAAATGTTGGCGATGTAGTCGGATTGGCAGTCACAATAAGAAGTCTTACAAGGAGCCTATTCTCTGACAATTCATTGAATTAGACGTTGACTTTAGTTTCTTTTAATATTTGTTCATTCTTAGCATGTATTCGACAATTTATTGAATTAGACGTTGACTTTAGTTTCTGTCTAACATTGTCCATTCTTAGGATGTATATAAAATACAATATGAATTTTGATTAGTGAATAAGAAGTCAAATTGACAGTCCTTTTAATACAGTTTAATGTGTTGTTACTTGTATAAGTAATTACTTACAAATGTCTTTATATAATGTAAAATGTGTTTTCAAAATTGATAATAAAATTGCATTAGAACTGAGATTAAATATGTAGCAGAACTCAGATAATTTGATGGAGAACTCAGATAATTTGCTTTAGAACTCAGATAATTTGCTTCAGAACTCAGATAAATTTATGTAAAATCAGATAATATCCTGCAGAAATCAGATAAATTTGTGACAAAATTCAGCTAAAATTATATCAGGACACAGATAAAATCATTGTAGAGCGATCATGTACAAATACATTCACAAGAAGTTTTCATAAACATTCATTCACAATTTTATTCATTCATCCATTCACAAATGTGACAATTACATTGACCAAAATGTCTCCTCAACATTCATGTTATCCAAAAAAATACATCTACAAGTTTGTTGCACTGGCACTTTTCATATACAAAGATTTACATGAATTTGTTTCATCTTCTCTGTGACAGAACACTTTTTCAAAATAAGTTGTTTGTGTCATGATGGTCGTAGTTTGGTCGTCACTGTTTGAAATCATTATCAGCACCTTGTTACTTGGCATGGAAGTTTTCAATGGTCCAGCTGCGATGCGTGTCATTTAAGAACTTGCTCACTATCTCTGCCCTCAAACCATCAACGTCGTTCTGTGGCAGCTTCAAAGCAATTAATTGTTTATGAGTAAGTTGCCACATAATATAGCAAACGATGACCCCACAATCAACACTGCAAAAGAACATATTGTTGGTACCCTTAAATCAATTGAATAAGTGTATTAAATAATGATATTTACAATCCCATTTTTTGTTGTGGGGCGTCTTCTACGCTTACCAATGGAGCTCCATATGGCTGTGTATCTTCAACATTTATATAATTGTAGTTCTCCACATATTGTTTCTGCATAATCAAACAAAATCCATATAGTTAGTGGGTGTGCGTTTACTATTACGGGTACCATCATGTAAATAATGACTCAGTCAATGAGACATACCAGAATTCGTGCATCCTCAAAGTAATGATCGACTGTTTTAGCTGATTTTGGTCGTAAGGAGTTGTAATGTAGCCAATCTCCTTCTTTCTGATCCATCACCAACAGTGTCCAATGGAAGGGCTCAGCATCCTTCCTTTTTCCATTTGAATTCATCGGAAAGTGCACGAATCTGTGGTTTGCAGTTCTGCTCGGGGAGATCTGATGGTGCAGAATCTTTTCCCTCATTTCCGATGTCGGGGCTGTAATGAATTTCTGCACTAAGTCGAATTTAGTAACTGTTTATGATATTTTAAAACAAAGTAAAATGTGACATGGTTAATAAATTTATTGTCTATTACCCAGCATAAACTCGTTACGAAGCATGATTTGCAAATGCACAGTTAAAAGGACGTAGAGTGGGGAAGTGCTACTCATTCAAATGGCAATTCACTCACCCACATGACAGGTGTCTATACACTCTAAACTTGGGGAGAACATGTAGCATCTCAACCCATTCTTTGAAATGGGTAGGGAAGTGGAGAACATGGGGGCAGCAACTGCCTTGGAGATGGCTCCAAGAAGTGTGAGGCCCCACCCCTAGTGGGCCCTCAATTTGAATTTGAATACTATATATTAGCCTAAGTATTTTTAATTATACTAATTATGGGGCTTAGATAAGGGTAGTTATGTATTTTCCTAGGTTTGGTCTAGTTGTGTAATTAGTAGAGTCAATAGGGTGTCTTTTGCTAATTTTAGAGTTAGTTAGTTTGTTAGAGGCCCTAGCTAGAAATTTGTGTTTACTATAGGGGGTTTGCACCAAAGAATCTTCTAGAAGCCCACCTAAAGACCCAAGTACCCTCTACCCTAACCCTAATCCTATTCTAACCCCAAGGGCATTTTTGTCCCTAGCCCAAAAAATCAACCTATTTCAACTAAACCCTCCCTGCCCAAGCAATCACTGTTCATCTCCTCTCTCAATCCCTATCTCTTTTCTCTCTTCTTCTTCCCCACTTCTTTCCAACGAGCCCTCATCTTCCCTCCAATTCCTATCTCTCTCCCTCTCTCTTACTCTCCCCAGAATTTTCAATAGAAGGCCAACCCCAGACTGATCTGCAACGGAGGAGCCCTACTGCTGAAACCCCTGGTTACTAATTGGTTCTCTGTTGTTTTCTCTCTTTCCGTTCTACCTTCAACTGATCAGGCAAGTGCCCTATGCTGATAATCTAGATTGCATGTTTTCTTTCTTTGATTTGCAATTACAATTCCAATTGCTGTATATATACATGTTAGATCCTTATTGAGCATGTCTTTTGGTTTTCCTCGACCATTGGTGGATGAGGCTACCTCATTTAGATGATCAATGGTCCGGTTGATGGATGGATGATATAGAAGTGATTTTCTTCTTTGATTAAGCTTCTGTGATGGTTTGAGGAGAAGTTCAGGGGGATTGGGGTCACTGTACCAAATTCCAGGAGGTGGAATTATGAAAACCCATCTTGCTGCGTCGAGACCGGGACCGAGGTGGGACCACCTTTGGAAAAATCAGGACCCCACATCTGTTTGAGGGGCCCAAGGGTGACCATGAGGGTGGATTTTGACCTAAATCTGATCAAGCATGGGAAAGTGGTCCAGTGAACTTGTGGGGCCCAGGTGGGTCCCTGATTCCAGATCTGGTCCAGATTTAGGATCATGAAATTCTCCTCAAACCCAGAACTCAGGGATAGCCGAACTCAGCGATGGCCGAGCTCAGCACTGATCGAGCTCGGCGATGGCCGAGCTCAGCACTGGCAGAGCCCAGCCATAGCCGAGCTCAGCACTGACCGAACTCAGCGACGGCCGAGCTAAGCATTGGCCGAGCGCAGTGATGGCTGGATTCACCACTATCCGAGTTCAGTGTTGACCGAACTCAGTGTTCTGCCGAGCACAATCTCAGGTCGAGATCCGTGTTTAGGCCGAGCTCAGTGTTTAGGCCGAGCTCAATGTCTTGGCCGAGCCCAACGTTATGGCCGAGCTCAGTGTTTTGCCGAGCTCAGTGCCAGACCGTATTCCGTGCAAGACCGGGCTCCGTGCTTAGCCGAGCTCAGCGCTTGACCAAGCTAAGAGCCTGACCGACCTCGATACCTGACCGAGCTTAATGCTTTACCGAACTGAGCTAGGTGCCATGCCGAGCTGAGGTGGGTGACCGAGCTGAGTGTTCAATTGATCTCAAGTGCTTAGCCGAACTCCGAGCTGGATTCCGAAAAGGGCCGGATTCTAACAAAGGAGACTAGAACTTGGGACATTCCCTTCATCCAGAGTTCTTAGTGTGCACGGCCAACTACCCAGGCCAGGAAGTTAGCCGAACTCACAGGAAGTTCTGGACAATCAGGCTTTGCCTACAGGGTGTTTGCTTCTCTGATCCCAGTGTGCCGAGCTGACCGCCCAGGTTAGGAGGTCGGCTGAGCACACTGTGTACAGTGACACTTCCCAGATTCTAATTTCTATTGTTGTAATCATATGTGGGACCCATTAACCATCCAAATAGACTTCCATCACTGTGCCAACCATAGTCGATGGTGTGGTCCACTAATTAAGGTCCAGGTTATGTAATCTAAGATGATTCGACCTTTATACGTTACCAATGATGCACATAACTTCTGAGCACCAAACACAGTATTCCTTAGCATCTGTGGTTTCACTTAAAGATCAAATTACCTAAGATAGACCTGAACTGGAAAGTGGACCAATTACTTAGGTTGGACTGTTGATATCTCCCATTGATCCTTGTACTTGGAGATTCTTCTCCCTCATATTATTACTATCACTCTATTATCCTTATTAATTGCTTATACCTGTTAATTAAATGGAAAATGGAGGACCCAAACCTAGGACTACTTAGAGGTGACCCGGTAATATGATTGGGTGAACATTGACCCGTGTCTGTGGCTAGGTCGGCCCCTTTTATGGCCTAAGTTTGGATGAGAATTACCCTAGACTGGAGAGGTTAGATTGTATGGGCTTATGACCCGTTATGGATGTAAATGGATCATATGTTATTGAACATGGACTTGTATCTTATATGGACTATTATAGACCAGGCCATGTATTTGGTGGGCCTTGGTATGGATCCATTGACTGGACTTGGACCTGTATTATCATCCATGGATGCTTGGACCTCTTAGGGACTTTGTTAGGACCTTGTTCATGCAAGGCAAAGCCTAGACAGACACAGACCTTTATTGTTTCCTGAGTCGGCATAGACATTCACTCAGTTGATCTAAGCTCAGCCAGCTGGACTGATCATCACTGGTAGGAGCTATTCAGAGTGTTGTCTAGCTATCATGATGAGCATTGTTGGAGATGGACGGTGCGATACCGAGTCCGGTCTTAGTGTGTGTTGATGGATGATGTTATTTGCGGGGCTAGATAATCCCTAGCACTGTGAGATTTTTCCTGCCGCGACTGTGTTCAGTATGGGAGGGCCGCGGCATAATATCCCGCGGTATCCAACTTGTGTGAGTGTGCCATTTTGTGTAGGTTTATTATATTATGTTTATCTTGATTCTATTTGTTTATCTTGCTCAACTGCCTAGGATCTGTACCATTACTATTCTCCTAACTTTATTACTGTCTCTACTCATTTGTTGCATACATTTTATATTATTAGCATACTGTGACTTGCCAGATCTTTAGATTTGATCCACTCTTGGTGCTTAGGTCTTGACCCCGAGTTCGAGGGCGATGCGTACGCACTCGTAGAGGTGCCCGTAGTAGGTGACTACGGATGGGGATCGGCCGACCAAGAGGTCGAGCCGGAGGGTGGAGAGCCGGCACTAGTGGCAGGGGTTTGAGTGTCTGTTTGTTTGGGATTTTGAGAGATTTTTGTGGTGAGCTGGGTAGTTAGGCAAATATGTAATTAAACTTTGGTTTTTATCACTTTCATTTTAGGCTGGATAAGCCCGTTACACATGATATGATTTTGATGATACCTTGTGCTTCCGCTATCTCTGTATTGCTTTCGCTTATTCTTTATGCTTTCGCAATATTAACTGTTGTTATAATATTGCTCCAAAAGTTTTAAATTAGACCTCACTGCAGACCTACGATCTTGGAAGTTCTGGAATTTTCCGGGAAGTAACGTGCCAATTTCGGTACTTTGACGGTTTTCTCAGTATCCGGAATTGGGGCGTTACATTTTATGGTATCAGAGCGGGCAAGTCTCTAGGAAATAAAATACACTAGAAACTTTAGGATGTAGTGAGGATTTCAGTGTGGGGGTACGTGTAAGGTCGATGGATCGGGTAGAATCAGTGTAGCCCTAAGTGTTGGACTTGAACTAACCCAATTTCTTTCTCTTGACAGATGTCTGGAGATGGTTCTCCACCACATATGATACCAGCAGTCGGTGGTCACCCTGACTTCGAGCAGCGTTTCCAGAGATTCCTACAGGCCTTCCTTGTTTCTCAGGAGGCCCAAGCTTCGGCGCAGCAGCAGCAGGCCGAGGATTTTCCGCAATTTCAGACGCAAGTCCTTGATATCATCGAGAGGGTGGCTCAGCCAGGTATAGCAGAGGCATCTGTTCGGGAGGTAGACCCGAACATCATCTTTGAGAGGTTCCTCAAGAGGGGACCACCTGAGTTCACTGGCGCAGATGATCCGTTGGTGGCCAATGACTGGATCGTATGAATGGAGAAGATCTTTAGAGTCTTTGAGTGCACCGGCCAACAGAGGGTGCAGTTAGCTGCTTACATGTTCTGGGGAGTCGCGGAGGACTGGTGGAGGATAGTTCAGCGACATTTCGAGGTGATCGGAGACGAGATTGCTTGGACTGCCTTCAGAGCGGACTTCCTCCAGAAGTTCATACCAGCTCACGTCAAAGGCCGCAAGCTGCGGGAGTTTCAGGCACTGGTGCAGGGCAGCATGACTGTCTACCAGTATGAGGTTCGCTTCACCCAGCTCTCTCGCTTTGTAGAGGCTCTGGTCACTCCTGAGTCAGAGAGGATTCGGCGGTTCGTCGAGGGACTGAGAGACGACATCCAGCTTAACATGTCTTGCATTGAGATTCACACTTATGAGGAGGCTTTGAGGAGGGCTTACTGGGCAGAGGAGCGTCTGCAGCGGATTGAGGCCAGTCAGCAGCAGAGACTGGTCCGGGTTGCTTTGGTCAGACCGCAGCCTATGCCCCTACAGCAGCAACCATTCCAGAGACAGAAGCTAGATGGGCAGTATCATCAGCGTCAGCGTTAGCAGCAGCAGCAGCAGCGTGGGCCCAGAGTGTGTTATGACTGCGGAGAGCCAGGGCACATCTCCAGAGTTTGCCCACTACGAGGAGGAAAGCCCCCGATGCTCCAGCTTCCAGCACCTCCTAGAGCTCTAGCTCCACCTGCTCCGCGGATTGCACCAGCACCTCAGCCACCTCAGCAGCAGTACCATTCCCAGCAACAGGCATGTGGGCCCCAGCAGCCCAGGGGACAACACTACCAGAGGGGACGACACCAGAGGCCCCATGGACAGCAGCGACAGCAGCAGAGACCTCAGGTCGCAGGTCAGGAATTTGTACTCACACATGAGGAGGCCGAAGCTGCAGGGAACGTCATTGAAGGTACTCTTTCTATTTGTGATCAGATTGCTAGAGTATTGTTTGATCCTGGTGCGACACATTCCTATGTGTCTTCTGCTTTTGCTTTAGTTATTGGTGGGGTAGGAGAGGAGTTGCCTTGCACGCTAGTCGTGTCTACGCCCGTGGGCAAGAGGGTAGTGTGTCAGACTTACCACCCCAGATGCCGAGTGCAGATCGGGGAGTACATTATGTTTGTAGATTTGATCGTGTTACCCATGCATGACTTTGACGTTATCTTGGGGATGGATTGGTTGGCCAGATACCATGCGGTGATGGATTGCTTCGAGAAGATAGTCAGGCTCAGCATCGACGGTTCAGATGATACAATCGAGTTTGTAGGCAAGAAGAACCCACACAGTACCAGGTTGATTTCAGCACTAAAGGCAGAGAGGCTAGTGAGATCAGGTTGCGAGGGCTACATTGCATTCATCTCAAAGGACAAGAAGTCCAAGGGAGTCGAGGAGATTCCGGTTGTTTGTGAGTTTTCAGACGTGTTTCCCGACGAGATCCCAGGATTGCCTCCAGTCAGAGAGATCGACTTCACCATCGAGCTTGTGCCAGGCACCGCACCGATTTCCAGAGCTCCTTACCGCATGGCTCCAGCAGAGCTGCGAGAGTTGAAGACCCAGTTGCAAGAGTTGATAGACATGGGCTTCATCAGACCGACCATGTCACCTTGGGGAGCACCTGTACTTTTCGTGAAGAAGAAGGATGGATCGATGAGGATGTGCATCGACTACAGGCAGCTGAACCAGGTAACAGTGAAGAACAAGTATCCTCTTCCCCGTATGACGAGCTTTTCGACCAGCTTCAGGGAGCGCAGTACTTTTCGAAGGTGGACCTGAGATCGGGATATCATCAGCTACGAGTCAGAGAGCAGGATGTGCAGAAGACGGCATTTCGTACTCGTTACGGGCACTATGAGTTCCTTGTGATGCCGTTCGGGTTGACGAATGCGCCAGTAGTGTTCATGGCCCTGATGAACAAGATCTTCGCTCCGTACCTCGACAGCTTCACAGTGGTGTTCATCGACGACGTGTTGGTCTACTCCAAGTCCAGAGAGGAGCACGAGCAGCATTTGAGGACATCTCTACAGTTGTTGCGTGACAACCAGCTATACGCGAACCTCAACAAGTGCGAGTTTTGGTTAGAGCAGGTAGTCTTCCTCGGACATATCATCTCCAGAGACGGCCTAGCAGTAGATCCAGCAAAGATCGAGGCAGTAGTGAACTAGGAGAGACCGAAAAATGTCACAGAAGTTCGGAGTTTCCTTGGCTTAGCAGGCTACTACCGCAGATTCGTCAAGAGCTTCTCTTCGATTTCATCCCCTTTGACCAAGCTAACAAGGAAGGATGTACCGTTCGTGTGGACCGATGCTTGTGAGAACAACTTCTAAAAGCTGAAGGAGAGACTGACGACAGCACTGATCTTATCTTTACCTTCTGGTACAGGCGATTTTGTTGTCTTCACCGATGCTTCAGGGACCGGTCTTGGTTGTGTTTTGATGCAGGAGGGCAAAGTCATTGCCTATGGATCACGCCAGCTGAAGGAACACGAGAAGAAGTATGCTACTCACGATCTAGAGCTTGCAGTAGTCGTGTTTGCACTGAAGATGTGGCGGCACTACCTCTACGGAGAGAAGTTTGAGGTCCATTCAGATCATCGCAGCTTGCAGTACCTGTTCACTCAGCACGATCTCAACAACCGTCAGAGGCGTTGGATGGAGTACATCAAGGATTACGACTTCCCTATCAAATACCACCCAGGTAAGGCGAACGTCGTAGCAGATGCTTTGAGCAGGAAGACCGCCCTAGTCAGTTTTCTAGCAGCAGAGGGTGTGTGGACCGATGTCTTCAGTGACTTGGATGTCCAATTTCAGCCGCTCAGCGATAGAGTTATGCTTGCCACCATGTCGGCATGAGAACCAGAGTTACTTGGAGAGGTCAAGGATAGTCAATGCAGCGATCCAAAGCTTGTCAGAGTGATCGAGCAGATTGACCAGAGGCCAGAGTTCAGACTGATTGGTGGAGTGTAGGACAGATTGTGTGTACCAGACGTCCAGGAGCTGAAGGACCAGATCTTAGTAGATGCACACCACATCAGATATTCGATTCACCCGGGCAGCACCAAGATGTACAGGAACTTGAGGAGCTACTACTGGTGGAACAACATGAAGAAAGAGATTGCAAGCTATGTGGCCAAATGTCTGACATGTCAGCAGATCAAGGCCGAGCACCAGAAGCCACCAGGGCTACTTCATCAGCTCAAGATACCTCAGTGGAAGTGGGAGCATATTACCATGGATTTTATTACAGGGCTTCCAGCTACCCGGAGACGCAGTGATGGCATTTGGGTGATCGTGGATAGATTGACCAAGTCAGCTCACTTCTTGCTAGTGTCAATGAGAGCAGGACTCGACGTCCTTGCTAAGTTGTACGTAGACAAGATCGTCTCTTTGCATGGAGTTCCAGTTTCGATTGTTTCAGATAGAGATCCACACTTCACATCTCACTTCTGGGAGAGTCTACAGCAGGCCTTGGGTACCAAGTTGAGCTTCAGCACAGCCTACCATCCTTAGACAGACGGACAGACGGAGCACACCAACCAAACCTTGGAGGACATGTTGCGAGCTTGTATCCTAGACTACAAGGAGAACTGGGAGGATTCTTTGCCACTCTGTGAGTTTGCCTACAACAATAGTTACCACTCGAGCATCAAGATGGCACCGTTCGAAGCATTGTACGGCAGGAAGTGCAAGACCCCAGTCTGTTGGAAGGAAGTTGGTGTCAGGAGTTTCCATGGACCATCTATCGTCGGCGACACCAGTGAGAAGATCCACCAGATAGTGGAGAACCTAAAGATTAGCCGCAGTCGATAGAAGAGCTATGCAGACAACCGGTGCAGACCACTTGAGTTTCAGAAGGGAGACCGTGTATTCTTGAAGGTTTCCCCAGCTCGAGGCACCCTCAGATTCGGCGAGAAGGGCAAGTTAGCACGGAGGTACGTCGGACCCTTTGAGATCATGGCTAAGATCGGAGATGTCGCCTACAGACTTCAGTTGCCAGCAGAGCTACCAAGTGTGCACGACGTCTTCCACATCTCGCTGTTGAGGAAGTATGTGGAGGACCCTACCCACATTTTGTATCACCAGCCGCTTGACATCCAGCCCGACGCATCCTACATCGCCAAGCCAGTCGCCGTCATCGACACCAAGGAGAAGGTGCTTCGGGACCGAACCATTCAGTTTGTGAAGGTTTAGTGGGAGCATCACACCCCAGCTGAGGCTACTTGGGAGCTACGAGACCAGGTGGCGAGAGAATATCCACATCTTCTACCGCAGGTATGTTCTTACTTTTTTTTACATTTGGAGACCAAATGTCATTAACGAGGGAGGAATGTGAGGCCCCACCCCTGGTGGGCCCTCAATTTGAATTTGAATACTATATATTAGCCTAAGTATTTCTAATTATACTAATTATGGGGTTTAGATAAGGATAGTTAGGTATTTTCCTAGGTTTAGTCTAGTTGTGTAATTGGTAGAGTCAATAGGGTGTCTTTTGCTAATTTTAGAGTTAGTTTGTTTGTTAGAGGCCCTAGCTAGAAATTTGTGTTTACTATAGGGGGTTTGCACCAAAGAATCTTCTAAAAGCCCACCTAAAGACCTAAGTACCCTCTACCCTAACCCTAATCCTATTCTAACCCCAAGGGCATTTTTGTCCCTAGCCCAAAAACCCAACCTATTTAAACTAAACCCTCCCTGCCCAAGCAATCACTGTTCATCTCCTCTCTCAATCCCTATCTCTTTTCTCTCATCTTCTTCCCCACTTCTCTCCAACGAGCCCTCATCTTCCCTCCAATTCCTATCTCTCTCCCTCTCTCTCTCTCCCCAGAATTTCCAATAAAAGGCCAACCCCAGACTGATCTGCAACGAAGGAGCCCTACTGCTGAAACCCCTGGTTACTAATTGGTTCTTTGTTGATTTCTCTCTTTTCCTTCTACCTTCAACTGATCAGGCAAGTGCCCCATGCTGATAGTCTAGATTGCATGTTTTCCTTCTTTGATTTGCAATTACAATTCCAATTGCTGTATATATACATGTTAGATCCTTATTGAGCATGTCTTTTGGTTTTCCTCGACCATTGATGGATGAGGCTACCTTATTTGGATGATCAATGGTACGGTTGATGGATGGATGATATAGAAGTGATTTTCTTCTTTGATTAAGCTTTTGTGATGGTTTGAGGAGAAGTTCAGGGGGATTGGGGTCACTGTACCGAATTCCTGGAGATGGAATTATGAAGACCCATCATGCTGCGTCGAGACCGGGACCGAGGTGGGACCACCTTTGGAAAAATCAGGACCCCACATCTGTTTGAGGGGCCCTGGGCGACCATGAGGGTGGATTTTGATCTAAATCTGATCAAGCATGGGAAAGTGGTCCAGTGAACTTGTGGGGCCCAGGTGGGTCCCTGATTCCAGATCTGGTCCAGATTTAGGATCATGAAATTCTCCTCAAACCCAGAACTCAGCAATAGCTACTACAACAGATGAGTCTTTTTGCGACGTTTATAAGCGTAGCAATAGAAACCAAAAGCGTTGCAAACGATTATCAGCAACGGTTTTGAAAGTGTCGATGTGCGGTTGCAGTTGATGCAGACGCAGAAGATAACTAACGACCCTACAAAGCGTTGCAAAAGGCATATGCTTCAACTACGAAATTAAGCGTTGCTAAAGCACTAAAAGTGTCGCTAGTTAATTTTTTTTCTTATTTTGATAATTTCTTTAAAATATGTTTCCCAACGCTTTTAAGAGTAGCAAAAGGTTCACTAACTGCAACGTTTTTGTATCTGTTGCTGATTGTGTACTTTGGCTACGGTCTGTAAGCATTGATGATGTTATACTAATTGATATGCTTTGTTACCGTTGGTGAAGTATTATTATTTGCAACCCTTCTAAGGGTTGTAAAAGTACCATTTGCGTGCACTAATATTATTCTCTAGAAAGTGATAGCAACACTTATAAGGGTTGTAAAAAGATCAATTGCAAGGTATAACCGTTTATGCATTTACAACGCTTTTAAAAGCGCAGCAATCACTCCTTTATATTTGCAACCATTTGACTATGTTGCAGAAGATCTTTTCTTCTTCCCTATTATAATTTCCTAATTTGCAGTTTTCATACATTCATTTAACAGCGGCCTATAAAAACCTTTACACACTTAAAAACATTTAACTAACAAAAAATTTAATTTCACAAGTTCCAAATGTAGAAAAGTGTCACAATATCCAAAATAATTTCCACATAGCCTTGCTAGTGATGTAAGATTACAATAATCGCATCATTCCTAAGCTTACAAAATATCGTTCAAAATTCCGGGGCTAAGTATTGCATTTATGATCATCTTCCATCCTTTTCAACCCCAACAGTCCATCTTTGCAAAGTACTCATGATGTTGAATCATTCTGCAATTTCAAAAAAGAAAATTAGTTATAAATGAAGGCGGCACCAAGAAACAGCAAGTAAAGTTTAAGTGACAATATCACAATAAATTTCCAAACAAAAAACAAAAACCAATAGGCATAAAACTTTATATACTTTCATACCATAAATAAAGATAAAGATGAACAAATTTTAATATGTAAATACATACCACATAAAAGTTGGCCCCAATGTGCGCCCTATAGTGATCTGTGGCCTTAAAAAAAATGGGGTACCACATACCTGGTAATAAGTAAAAACAAGGTGGGAAAGAAAAACAATCATCTCAATTTTTTTTTTTTTTTTAGAAAAGAATCATCTCAACAAAGCTCTTCCTTGAAAGAGTAAAGATTACCTATATGAGCATAAATAAACAAATAATACTTCAACCCACAAAAAATAACTGAAATAGTAATCCTCTTGATGCATCCTAAAAGTTTCCAACTCAGTCAATTTTATCTTTACAGAAAGTGGTGAACAAAGAAAACTGATTCAACCATTCTCTGCAAAACCAATGCTAAAAGGATCTCTCATCTTTCAAGCTGCAGCAGCAGCATATCTACCCACAGCTTGACATCTTATATTTTTATAAGGTGCCAACTGAACTTCGGACAGAACATGGACCAAGTCTGCACGGTCAAGCACGAATGTCTCTTATACAGTCCAAGCCACACAGCATTTTTTGAAATCAAGTACAGTGCATCTGCTATCAAATCTTGTTGTCAAAGGTTAACATGAATGATGCCAACTAAGAAATTTATCAGTATTCTTAGTGATCATCTCCACGAAAGGCTTCCATGGATGTTCAGTGGGCCAGATCTATGATATTGATACAGTAGCATTCAAGAAATACACAAATTGGGCTATCCCAATCATCATTCATGGACCATCATTCTTACAATCACACCATAAGATTACCATCACTCCCATTGGATCATCTTTAGCTTTCATATTATCATCATCAATTCATTAATTATAAATAACCATTGTTGCCCATTGGATTATCCAATATCCACCATCTCGCATTGATCACCCAATCACCGGGTTATCGCATCCAACCATTGGATCACTCTTTTTACCATCAGATCTACTCTATACATGATTGAGAAATCACAGCCCTTCTTATACCTACATGGAATGGCCTACTTGAGCACAATCATCTAGGACATAGTCACTTAAGAATTAAAAGGTGGTGATTGTATTGGTTGTGGAGGTAGATCATGTGATGGCCTATTTTTGTTCAAGCATCTTTGGACTAGATACACATGCACTTGATTAGAGTGAAGCACATGCCCATGCCATTCATATAAAACACACAATATGCAATTAAAAATCATCACCTAGGACTAATATCAAGGAGTGGTGAATAATAACGACCTCATTAGATAGCTTACTCCCTTCCAGCTAAGCAACATATCCAGTTTCAATAGGTGCATTTTGCGAGAGACAAGAAGAATAAGAACTTTCAACACATTTCTCACAATAGAAAAGAAAAGAAAAGGGCAAAAATGAAACTTAACCACTGTACAAAAATTGAAACATAAACAGAAAAACTTCATAACCAACAGAATTCACAGGAACAACCGCCCTTGGCGATGACGATGAGTTTGGTGATCCAGAAGGATGAGACCAGCTGGTTGGTCAGGTCCACAAATTTATTTCCTAGAGAAAAGACTCCTAGCTGCTAAAATGCACTTGTCTGCATGAACTAGCTAGACGACCTTCAACACTAAAAGTAACATCACTACTGAAAGCTTGTCCATTGATAAGAAGGTTAAGGTATGTAGTCTAAAGAGAGAGACTTGAAAGAATCCTCTACGCGCATAGTTTTAGTTTTATATATAACTATATAACTCATTTGTTTCAAGTGTCAATCATACATCCTAGCCTAAACTTCCATTGAAACCTAATTCACTTGTAACACCCGTATATGCACCAAGACATTCTCCTTTGAGTTTTTTTTCATCGTTTTATGTTTACATGTAAATTAAAAAGCTACTACACCAACAGATCAATAATTGATAATCGTATTAAACACAGCTAAAACAACAAATAATCGTAAAACACGAAAAAATGTATAAATTTTGAAAAAGACCAACAAACCCATCACAACAAATCCAGTAAGTACCACAAACTTAAATTCAGTAGGTACAACAAATCAATCAATCATAGTATTGACACTTCCCCTATTCCATGAAGAAAGACAAAACATGTATTCATGACAATTTAGAGGCAAAAGCATAGAATGTACCTATTCTCCATTGTTGATAAAATCTAAAATGTACTTATAGTGTCACATGGTAAGGATATGGAATTGTGTTGCATGAAAACAAAGGACAACAATTGTTATTGACATCTTTGAGAGAGGTGAAAACTGCCATATCTGAATAGCATCAATATCATAGTATTAAAAGTAGCTAGTCATAAACTAATAGCATTACAAGTAGCAGGATCAAAGATCTAAGCATACCAACAGTTTTTGGTAGCACCTGCCCATACAATCCATTGACAATCCTACCTGCAAATATTCAAATGCAAATCACAAGTGAGGAATAAATTCAAAACACTAGAACAAAATCGCATTTTGTACTAGATATGGTAATCATTTGACACATCATGAAATATGATACCACTACATTGCCAAATCATATCCAAAGGCATCCCAAACGATATCTTCACTGCTATGAAGCAAGACCCACATAAGACTAAAAGCATCATGAGAGTAGAAAGAATCAACAATAAGAGACTCCAACTACAGGTTTCCTTCAGAAATTTATTGGTTGTTGGTCATTGACATCACCATCCACCAGCTGTCCCTAAAAACCTCATTGGAGTTGATGGCTGCAACCACAATCTTCACACTCCTTTTACTAATACACTAGTTTCAAAAGTTCCATACTGTTCATTGGAACCTTTCACGAGCTGCTCTTTGCTGCTTCTAGGCACAAAAAACAAAATCCACAGGCTAAAATGGACAAGCAAAAATACTTAGACCATAAATTAGATTCAAGCAAGCAGCCAGCAGCATGCATTGGAATTAACAACAGAAAAAGACCCCAACTTCCAAAAAACTTAATCAAATAGAAACTATGTTTTAGGAAAACTAGCCAAGGCATTTGACGTTATGTGCACAAATAATAAGTCCCTGTCATTCAAGACATTGTCATTGGTAATAAAATTATTTTATTTCCTTCAATAACTCAATGGGTCATAAATGATTTTTGCATTCCAACATTTTTTTCATGTCTTCTGATGGCATGTCTTTATTTTTCTTTCTCAATTCTTTTTGAACTTCATACAATATGTTGCAGTTTTCCTTTCTTTTTCATTTTTTAATTGTGTTCATGTTCATTTATTTGCTTGAATTTTTTTTTTGTTGTTCATAATGTTGCCAGTGGGTGTCATGTTTGTTCATCACATACAGAATAGCTTTGTTCTCCCATTTCCCCTCCCCTAGTCTCTCTCTCTCTCTCTCTCTCTCTCTCTCTCTCTCTCTCTCTCTCTCTCTCTCTCTCTCTCTCTCCACCTCCCTGCCAACGAAAAAAACAGATGCAAGAACTGTGAGGGGAAAACACAAATCACATTAAGATAGAATAAGAACCACAAGGAAGAAAATATAAAACTGCATTTGATGCATTGACTTGGAGTCCAACTACAAAAATCTGTCATTGAGGAAATCCAGTGGGATGACCTACAACATTAATAAATCATTATATTTATAGGTAAACTGAGTGCAGTGTAAACAACTTAGATTGACCCAGACATGGCTTAAGATTAGCCAATACTACTCAGTAGGTAGTCATCATTGTATTAAATTAAGGAGCATTAGTGTAAGATAGTGGGTTAGGTGTAGCATGCATTGAATTACTAAAACAATGAAGAAATTAAAGAAAATCCTCCTCATTCAAGCAACCAACTTATTTTGTAGAAAATGACTGTTGATTGAATGACTGTTGTACATGAGAATTTCATTTCAATCTACTACCCCCACCTGCAGCAAACTCCACCATTAACAAGTTGTAACTTGTAGAACATGACTGTAAATTCAGTTCAAATCCAACATTCTATCAGTTCATTACAACTTTCAATAAAAGTCATATGAATAAATTGTAACATCTAATTCCATTCCACAACTTTCAACCTCTGTTCATATAATCAATACACACATTCCAAAACCTGTACATGCATTTTTCAACTTGTACCACCATTCCAAACCTGAAGGTCACAACAATCGAAGTATAGACCAAAAAATCCATGTCCATTCCATGATTCAAATTGAAACTTGATTTAGCAACGCGTACAAAATTTTAAAATTAAGTAAAAATTACAAACTAAAAACTCATGTAAAATTACAAAACCATTACACATCCAACTTCCATTTCTATTCATGTACATAAAATCTAGCTTCCTTTTATAACAACAACTCCAACTATAGAATGGCTTGGGAGAGCAGGGGGGCAGGGTGTTACGGAAATGGGCTAGGGCTGGGGTTTGTGTAAGGGAGAGGAGGGGACTATGTCTCCAATCTCACTATGTCTCTAAGCTCTCTCTGCAAAGAACTTGATGACTATGTCTCTAATCTCCATCACTAAAAGGGATAACTCCCAAAGCTCAATTACTAAAGAAAAAGCCCATTTCAAACTCAATTATTGAGGAATATGTCTTTAATCTAGAAGAAGGAAATTGAATGAAGGAAAACAGAGCCATACAAGAAAAGTAAAGGTTTTGAAGGTCAGGCCATACTAAACTGACCGATTAGGATGATTGTGACATGCAACTTGCATCACCGAGGCGGGTAGTGATTAAAATTAGTTGGTTCCCTCGGTAGAATTGACCAGAAAAACACCAAAACAAGAAGTTGGCATCTATCAACATCATATACTCCCATCACTGAAACCAAGGCTAGAACCAGGACTGGCAACTTACACTTAAATAGATTGTTGAAAATGGGTTCACTGGTTTGGTTTGCAATTGCATATATAGCCAAAATGGGTCCATTAAGATAAATGGGTTGGACATCAACTCTCTCACCCAAAATTCCTTCTCATTGATAGCAAAAGACTATTTTATAATATTTCAATTGTCACTATTTAAAACAATATTTTCAAAGAATCTAGTTACACCCCAACATGTGCATGGAAAGTTGGCAACTTGTCTTTGGTGGGTCATGTTCACCACGGCCCAAACAGAAATTGGATGAGTTGACCTTGACTTCACCCAAAGCACACCTATCCAGTTCAAGAACAACAACAAAGAAAAGAGGAGAACAAAAGGTGTGGTCCTCTTCTTTGAAACGTCAATGGTTTGGATATTGACAAGATCTTCAGCACCATCGGAGCATCTGCAAGTCTTGTTTTTGCTTACAATACAGGAATGCTACTAGAGATACAGGTAGGCCAAGCAACCAGTGGTTTATTTGATCCCAGCTTACTCACGAGAAATAGTGAGAAAAAGAATTGTACAATATTTTCGTTAACTAAACAACTTCGAAGTTTTGAAACAGGGGGACACCCGTGTAGAATATCTATTGGTCCACTTATCAGTTCATCTGCTCATTTTTGGTCTATCTGATGAGCGGACTTCCCTGATTTGGGACCAGGGCTTAAGAAACCTCTTATTTTACAGGGACATTTTATCCTTGCACGAAAAAAAGTTCCCATGATGTAAGTTGTACCTCAATTTGAAAATAAGAATAATAGTGGTGTCAGGTGTGTCACTGAGGTATATGAATATGAGCTAAAACCGAAGAATATAAGCTCTAACAAGCTGACATGGATATGCACCCAAAGCCCTTTGTAATTTGCACTCACCCATATATAAGCATTCGCACCTTCCAACCCCTTTCGTCTTTCTATCTCACGTGCATAAAACCAAAGCAAAATGCCCAATCCAAATCTTCCTATAATTGAGAAGAAATGAGTCATGCAATAAAGAGTAAGGAAAAGAAATGAGTCATGCAAGAAAGAATAAAGACGGTTAACCATGCTTTCATTTGAAGCTCTTGATTGAGGTTGGATAACGTAAGACGGAATTCTAACATAGTAACTCCAGCCACTATGAGGCAAAACAATATTTCTTGCATCCTGCACGGCACATAGAAAATGTTATAAAACCCTACAAACATAAATGCAATGATAGCTTGACCGCTAGAGATAGATAGGGATTGGTGTGATAAATATGAAATTGTAGAGACCAACAAAAGTTTAAATGTAAAGAAAAAATTTCTTTAAGTGTTAAGAGATAGCTTGAAAACATGCCGTGCAAGTATGAGATGAGCAGTGATGATTTCTTGGTCCGCAAGAAAGCATTATATGAAGGAAAGTGATATAGACATCAAAAAATTGGATTCAAATTCCTTGAAGATTGACCCCCAACAGTGTAGTTCTTCTTTTCCATTATCCATTGTATACATCCACTTTAAAAATATTATCCATTCCAAACAATCTACAACATATCTCCATGCATTCCAGAACACAACGCTAATCATTCCAGTTTGTTAGATAAATCAAAATTCATGTGCCTAACACCCAATCAATTATCACACACACAACACACAAAAAAAAATATATTCATTTCTTCAATCCATCTCGCACAAGTAAAACAAAGTACGCGTTCCAACGCCGCTAAATCAAAGTAATAAATGAAGGCTCATGGTTTTTGATAAGCTCATTTACAAGCAACTCATATTTGTAGATCAATTACAGGAAATCAAAGTCAAAGTAAATTAAGATTTTCACCAAACTAACTACATTAAGAGTTCCAAGATTCAAACAAGTTACCCGAAACAATAATCAACAGATGATGAGATCTGGAATTGCATTTGCTCGGATCGTCATATAACAGAGGATCTATTGGGCAACCCAACTAATACCTTCATCGTCTTCAGAACAAACAGAGACATATGAAATCAGATATCCAAGTAAAAATTTCTGAGAAAAAAAAAAGTAAAAATCAATCCATTTTCAAAGTAAAATAGCAAAAACAACAAATTAAAACCCACTTATAAAAATACCTTCAGTGAAAAATCCAGAAACAAAAAGGCCCCAAAATCTTTGGCCTTTAGTTTATAGAAGAAAGATCTAAATTGATGTGCTTTCACCTTAGCTTACAAGACATTGATTAGCTTTTCTGATCTAAACTAAACATACTGGTGGTTGTGAATTGCAAATTTAATAGGCCATCCCTATTTCTGTTTGGTCCCAGCCCCAAACTGCATTTGGATGGTTTGGATCATCCAAATCCTGAGAGAGAGATTGTTCCAAAAATTTAGAAAGTGGGAAAATGGAAAATCCATCTTCCAGCACTCAAAACCCACAACTGCTACACAGCTTCAGAACTAGCTTGTACCGACTAAAAGAAATGCATAAGTAGCCTAGCATTATATTATGTTTCAGCAGTGATATGGTTACAGTTTCTTTTTCATGTGAAATCATGAACTAATTTGACAAGAAGAAAGACAATTAAGACAGGATCAACTAATTATTTCCAACAGTGGCATTCCAAGCTCTGCAATTTGAAGTCAGTAGTATATTAGGTTCAAAAGCATCGGTGCCTTGATGTATCTAAAATTCTTAAAGATTTTTTAATCCAAACAAGAATCACATGCAATTGAAAATAATAAAATCTGAAAGGGGTGGGGGGAATAGATATTAAATAACCATGGCATGAAAACCTAAAATGGGAAACACATTCACATACATAAGCAGATGACCAAATCAGAAATCCAAACAAGAATCACATGCATATTAAAAATAACATAATCTGAAATGGGGGAATAGATATCAAAAACCATAGCATGAAAATCTAGAGAGAGACGCCATACCTGTGAAGTGTCAAGAAGCAGATGGGAGAAGAGGTTGGGTTGCAACCGTGTTTTGTTGGAAAAAGAATGATAAAGGAGAACGGGCAAAGGAAAGGATGGGTTTGGGGATGCTTTTGACTTTGTCTCTGCTATTTTCTCCTTCTCTGCTTCTCTCTTTCTCTTCTTCTTTTTCTGATTTTTTTTCTGCTTGGATGGGGATGTTAGCAGTGGTGAAGTCAGGGCAGGGGCAGTCAGGTTGGTTTTTGGCTCAAGGGTTGAGATGGAAAGGGATTTTCTGCAGATGGTTTGATGAAATTGGGTTTTGATGGGTTATGCTCAGATAACGGTGGAGTGCTGGGATGGAGGTAGGGGATCGGTGGTGGTGTGGAGTGGTGATATGCTTGGTGGAAGAGAAAGGAGAGGGTTTGGCTGGGCATTTTTTATTCACTGGGGTCGGAGATGGAATGGGTTCGGCAGGGAAGATTGAAGGTGGAATGTGTCAAATGTAAACAATGGGTAGGTGATAGGGGAAAAAAATTCCCAATTCCCAAATGAAGGCGCGAACTGAATATTGGAGCTGGCGGGGAAAAAATTAGAGTTTCTCCGACCCTTTGAAACCGTCTAAGAGCGTAGCTACTACACATAAAAAAATTTAAAGAATTTTTTTAATAAATATTAAGTTCGAAAAAATTATCAGCAATACTTACCAGCGTCGTTGATAATGTCCTGATTATATTCTACCAAAATTGAGTTGCTACACTTTAAAGCGTTGCCAATAATGTGTATCAACAACTCTTCGAAAGCATTGCAAATAAAAACGCCACAAAAAGACTCATCAGCGATGGCCGAGCTCAGCACTGATCAAGCTCAGCGATGGCCGAGCTCAGCACTGGCAGAGTCCAGCAATAGCCGAGCGCAACACTGACCGAACTCAGCGACGGCCGAGCTCATCACTGGCCAAGCGCAGCGATGGCTGGATTCACCACTATCCGAGTTCAATGTTGACCGAACTCAGTGTCCTGTCGAGCACAATGCTCAGGTCGAGATCCGTGTTTAGGCCGAGCTCAGTGCCAGATCGGGTTCCGTGCCAGACCGGGCTCCGTGCTTAGCCGAGCTCAGCGCTTGACCAAGCTAAGAGCGTGACCGACCTTGATACCTGACCAAGCTCAATGCTTTACCGAACTCAGCTGGGTGACCAAACTGAGCTAGGTGCCTTGCCGAGCTAAGGTGGGTGACCGAGCTGAGTGTTCAATTGAGCTCAAGTGCTTAGCCAAACTCTGAGCTGGATTCCAAAAAAGGCCGGATTCCAACAAAGGAGACTAGAACCTGGGACATTCCCTTCATCCAGAATTCTTAGTGTGCACGGCCAACTACCCAGGCCAGGAAGTTAGCCGAAATCACAGGAAGTTCTGGGCAATCAGGCTTTGCCTGCAGGGTGTTTGCTTCTCTAATCCCAGTGTGCCGAGCTGACCGCCCAGGCCAGGAGGTCGGCTGAGCACACTATGTACAGTGACACTTCCCAAATTCCAATTTCTATTGTTGTAATTGTATGTTGGACCCATTGACCGTCCAAATAGACTTCCATCACTGTGCCAACCATGAGTCGATGGTGTGGCTCAACCTTGACTCGTGGGGTCCACTAATTAAGGTCTATGTTATGTAATCTAAGATGATTCGACCTTTATACATTACCAATGATGCACATAACTTCTGAGTACCAAACACAGTATTACTTAGCATCTGTGGTTTCACTTAAAGATCAGATTACTTGAGATAGACCTGAACCGGAAAGTGGACCAATTACTTAGGTTGGACTGTTGATATCTCCCATTGATCCTTGTACTTGGAGATTCTTCTCCCTCATATTATTTCTATCACTCTATTGTCCTTATTAATTGCTTATACCTGTTAATTAAATGGAAAATGGAGGACCCGAACCTAGGACTACTTAGAGGTGACCCGGTAATATGATTGGGTGAACATTAACCCGTGTCTGTGGCTAGGCGGGCCCCTTTTGTGGCCTAAGTTTGGATGAGAATTACCCTAGACTGGAGAGGTTAGATTGTATGGGCTTGTGACCCGTTATGGATGTAAATGGATCATATGTTATTGAACATTGACTTGTATCTCATATTGACTGTTATAGCCAGGCCATGTATTTGGTGGGCCTTGGTGTGGATCCATTGACTGGACTTGGACCTGGATTATCATCCATGGATGCTTGGACCTCTTAGGGACTTTGTTAGGACCTTGTTCATGCAAGGCAAAGCCTAGACAGACACAGACCTTTATTGTTTCCTGAGTCGGCATAGACATTCACTCAGTTGATCTAAGCTCAGCCAGTTGGACTAATCATCACTGGTAGGAGCTATTGAGAGTGTTGTGTGGCTATCATGATGAGCATTGTTGGAGACGGATGGTGCGATACCGAGTCCGCTCTCAGTGTGTGTTGATGGATGATGTTATTTACGGGGCTAGATAATCCCCATTACTGTGAGATTTTCCCCGCCGCGACTATGTTCAGTATGGGAGGGCTGCGGCATAATATCCCGCGGTATCCAGCTTGTGTGAGTGTGACATTTTGTGTAGGTTTATTATATTATGTTAATCTTGATTCTATTTGTTTATCTTGCTCGACTGCCTAGGATCTGTACCATTGCTATTCTCCTAATTTTGTTACTGTCTACACTCATTTGTTGCATACATTCTATATTATTAGCATACTGTGACTTGCCAGACCTTTAGATCTGATCCACTCTTGGTGCTTAGGTCTTGACCCCGAGTTCGAGGGCGATGCGTACGCACTCGTAGAGGTGCCCATAGTAAGTGACTACGGATGGGGACCTGCCAACCAAGAGGTCGAGCCGGAGGGTGGAGAGCCGGCACCAGTGGCAGGGGTTTGAGTGTCTGTTTGTTTGGGATTTTGAGAGATTTTTGTGGTGAGCTGGGTAGTTAGGCAAATATGTAATTAGACTTTGGTTTTTATCACTTGTCATTTTAGGCTGGATAAGCTCGTAATACATGATATGATTTTGATGATACCTTGTGCTTCCGCTATCTCTGTATTGCTCCCGCTTATTCTTTATGCTTCCGCAATATTAACTGTTGCTATAATATTGCTCCAAAAGTTTTAAAATGGACCTCACTGCGGACCTACGATCTTGAAAGTTCTCTGATTTTCAGGGAAGTAGCGTGCCAATTTCGGTACTTTGACGGTTTTCTCGGTATCCGGAGTTGGGGCGTTACAAGAAGCCTATAAAAGGGCACCATCTGGTACAAGAAAAAAGAGGAAAAACAACGCCGAAAGCTTTGCAGAATTTCATACAAAAAGGAGAGAACTACACTGCCATTTTCCAACGAAGCGCTACCAGAATTATCAAGCGAAGTGGTCATTCCCGAAGAGAAGATTTGAAGCAGGTTAAGGACTAGGAGCATGCCTCCAGCAAGGGATGGAGCATGATTTCCATGTTTTGAGCCATATCCTTATTTTTTTTTTACTGTCTATTTGCATTTCATGTAAAGTGAGAAAATGGGATTGCATGTCTAGAATATTTTTTTGAGTATACATTGTTTTGTTTTCTCTCTGAAACTTATTGCTTGTAGATAATGTGGCATTGTAAACTTCTTTTCATGAATACAAAAAAAAAAAAAAGAATAATGAATCGATGTCTTTATCAGTGAATAGTCATCTCAAGTCTTTTGTTGTTGTTTGTGTTTGTAGCTATAGTAAATCATACGTTATTCAGGTAGTGGCTTTCACCATCCAATGCAAGAAAATAAGTGTGCACAACACACTTATTTTCTTGTGGCATGGGTCTTGTTTGGCACTTGTTTGGTTGAAACAAGTTGGCTTCAGCCATACCTGATCTTTGAGAGAGTTTATAGACTGTTTATAGACTCTTTATAGCACAAGAAAGTTAGCTAATTGACTCATTGAGTCAACAAAAGAACAAGTCTTGTGAACTGATACAAGCCATTTCATCCTTAAAGATCCATGCATGCAAACAAATATTTTTACACATTCCAAAATATCAGGGTGGAATAGTTTGTGGGTTTACTGATTTAAGGACTCATGAACATTTTATTAAGTGTCAGTCTTTGTTTATGTTTAATCCAAATATCTCCCTACATCTAATGAGCTAATTAGTGGGTTCTACAAACCCATTGAACTTTCATGAAAATTTCTGCGTGTACAAAAATTTGGCATACCTGGTGGGACAATAGCTCACTGTTTCTTTCTTCTTTTCAGGTTACATAACAGCAAATCTCTCAAGTTTTTTCATCAAGTTTCATCAATGGCAACTAAGTTGGTTATCACTTTTGACGATACCAAATACAAAGCTTGCCTAGAAGCCAAAGTCCAAGCAAGAAATTCCCTGCAAGTGAGGAAGACTCATGTAAAAACTGCAAAAAGAAAGTTTGGAGAGTTGCAAGGAAAAAATTCAGTTTTGGAAAATCAGAAGTTTGCTTTCTCTAACACTTATGAAGTGCCAAGAGAAGACAAGTCTCAGCCTTTTCGAGTTGATCAGCTAGCTAATGGTCTTCGACCTCACAAAGGATTAGCAAATTGTCAAACTCCAAAGCACATGCAAGAGGCATCTAACCAAATAGCTGATTGTCAGTTGACTAACTTTCACCCAATTCCATCAACATAGCAATTTCAAAATAAGGTATGTTTGAACGGATCTAAGTTTGGTCAATCTGTTAAATTCCATTCAAATATAAATTATCAAATGAAAAATGAGGAAGATAATTTTGTAGTTCCATGCACCCAAACCTGCCCCACCAGAGCAGTACGGTTTACTAGTCATGGATGCTCAAAAATGAAATGAAAGCCCCTTGTATCTAACACTTACCCCACCAGAGTGGTAAGGAAGACTAGAACTTGGGATGATGCTACCAAGTCGCGTCCTAGTGCTTACCCCACCAAAGTGGCTAAGCCTGGCCGAATGCAACGGCCTAGGAAAACTTCAGTGTGGGACCAATTGTCGGTACCCATTGAAAATGCTTTCGAGCCTCTCACCTTGCTTAGGGGAGAGAATGTGATAATGGGTGAAAAGGGCCCACAACGCCCCCTATGAAAATGAGAGGTTCTTTAAGTTTTCACCGGGCTCAAATGATCCTCGAATGATGACAAGAAAGAGCATGCCAGCAGAATTTAGACCTCGAAGCAAAAAGGTTGATTATGACTTTGTTGCAAAAAAGCAGATGATCTAACCTCGAGTTCTATCCAAGAGCTATAAAAGAAGAATTAACAAGCGAGTCAACTAAAGTGGGACTCCACCTATGCAAACTCAATCCCTTCACCAAGTCATGCAAGACAAAGCTCATCGTTATGCCAAAAGGGCTAAGACAAAGAGGATAATTGATCCAACCCAAGTCAAAATTATGGAGCGACCCTCAAATGATGCCACACCTCATTTGATTGTAAAGCTTAAAGAAAAGGCACCATCTGATGAGACAAGTGTTGGAACTTGAGATGAATTTGAGATGACTTGAAAGTCTTTTGATGAATTGAAGAATCAGTATCTCAAGTATTGATTTGAGTTGGAATTCTTGTCAACACATTGTCACAAACATGATGATAATAAGCTGGTGTTGATAGAGCTTGAAAAGGAGAAACAGAATTGAAACAGTCTGGAATTAAGAATTCCTGATGCAGTGCACGCGGTCGACCGGGCTCTTCATGCGGTCGACCGAGCAAGAGGAAACCTGCAGAAAACAGAAAAAGGCACCTCTCAGTTATTTTCGTGACACAGTGTGTCTTCGGTCGACCTGGGACTCCAGGATGTCGACCGAGCTCGAAATTGTCTGTTTTCCAGTCAGTGTCTTCGGTCGACCGGGCAAGCTAGGATGTCGACCGAGCACGGGAACCAGAGTTGCGCAGAATTAGAAGTTTTGCACGAAAATTCAGCACAGTTATCTATTTCGTTTGGGAATCTTTCTAAACGAATTGTAGCCCGTTTTGAATACAATTAAGGGTTATTAAAACCTATATAAAGGCATGCTTGGGTCGTTCATAAACACCACCAAAGAGAGAAGAAGAGAAGAGAAAAGAGAGAGAGTTCTTGAGAGAAAGCAGAAGCTGCTGCTGTGTTGCTGTTGTGCTGATGTGGTGACGTTTTCTACAGCAAGTGTGGACGAGGTTGTGCTCTTGAAGATGGTATTTTCGTCCATGAGTTAAGTGTCTCTCTGTTTATGCTTTAATTTCAATTTGTAAGGGATTGAGAGAGAGAGAATTGTAGAGGGGAAGGGCTGTAGACAGAGTTTAATCTTCTTGTTCTGTAAAACATCAAGTTGGTGCTTGGTGTCTGGGGTTTGGTGATCCTATCTGTGGGTGCAGATAAATTGTAAAGGGAGTCGGTGCTTCCTAGATAGTTGGTGCTATCTGAAACTCAAGGGAGTCGGTGCTTCCTAGATAGTTGGTGCTATCTGAAACTCAAGGGAGTCGGTGCTTCCTAGATAGTTGGTGCTATCTGAAACTAAGGGTTGGTGCTCTTTGTCGTTGTAGCGACTAAATAAGATTCAGATCTGTCCCGGATTGGTGTTCGGACAGTCTTTGAACCGTGGACGTAGCCTTTCGGTGAACCACGTTAAATCTGGTGTCATTGTGTGGTTTGACTTATTTTTGTTGTTGAATTGGACCTGTTTTTAGAAATCACTGATTCACCCCCCCCTCTCAGTGATCGCGGTATCCAACAATTGGTATCAGAGCTCGGTTCCCTTGATCAGTTTAATACGCTAAGGGTGATCTCTTGTCAAATCACATGGCAGTCAATACAGGGAATATGAAAGCACCTCTGTTTGATGGTTCTAATTACTCTTTCTGGAAGATTAGGATGCAAGCCTTCATCAAATCTCTTGGCTATGATGTTTGGGAGGCTGTCAGAGTCGGTTACAATGCTGCCAACGTACCCAATGATACTGCATCGAAGAAGTTGGCAGACAACGACTCCAAGGCGCAGAATGCACTCTTTAGTGGCCTTGTGGACAGCGAGCTTGTCAAAGTAATTGCATGCAAAACAGCCAAGGAAATTTGGGACAAGTTGCAAAGCATACATGAAGGTGATGAGAAGATTAAAGAAGCCAAATTGCAAACCCATCGCTCTCAATTTGAATCTCTTCGCATGGAGGAAAGCGAGAATGTTGACTCGTATATGCAACGAGTGAATGAAGTCACGAATGACATTCGTGGACTAGGGGAGGAGATTAAAGAGCCGGTCATCGTCAAAAAGGTTCTAAGATCTCTTCTTCCCCGGTTTGATTCAAAAGTCTCAGCCATTGAAGAAGCCAAAGATCTGAATGCATTTTCCATGGATGAATTACATGGTTCTCTAACTGCCTATGAGATGCGCATAGGAAAGACGTCTTCATCTGATAAAGAAGCCGCCTTCAAAGTTCAGAAAAAGGCAAAAGAGACTGCTGGTCATGATATTGATTCTGATGATGATGAGCTTGAGGCTCAATTTGTTAGAAAGTTGAAGAAAGGAAGCATTGGCAAGTACAAAGGGAAGCTACCCTTTAAATGCTTCAATTGTGGAGGTATTGGTCACTTTGCTGCGAAGTGTCCGCTAAAAGAAGACAATGAAAGTGACTCTTATGCTGAAAAGAGTAAAGGAAAGAGAAATTTCAGAAAAAGGGGCAAAGCAAAAAACTTTCTATGTCAACAAGATGACAGCACGTCTGAAACTTCAGACGATGATGAATCAACCGAAGCTCTCTTCATGGTCACTGTTGAAGAAGAAGAAGAGCAAGATCCAGAAGAGGATGAGGAGGCTGAAGTCAATCTTGAAGAGGAACTCATAGCCGCACTTGAGGAGCTAAGCATGGAACGCAAATCAAGTAAGAAAAATCTGAAACTTCTCCATGAATCTGAAAGTTCTATTATTTCTTTGAAAACTCAAGTAGAAGAATATAAAAGAATGGTAGAAGTCCTTGAAAACCAAATAAGTATCAAAAAGGAAGAGGCTATGAAACTTGAAACTGAGATCGCTAGAGCAAAGGCTGAAAATTTGGAAAATAGTAAAAAACTCAAAGCGCTCCAAGCGATTGAAGGGACTATGAAACTCAATGAACTACTAAAAGTTCAAAGACCAGCCCACTTCAGATTTGGTCTAGGATTTGAGAAAGGTGAATCCTCTAAGATTGCACCTCCTAAAAGGAAAGAGTTTGTGAAGCAAGTCACTGCACCCTCTAACTCCATGAAGCCCACTCAACCTAGAAAGGAGTCCATTCCTGTTAGAAAGGTAATGAAGATTAACCAGCCACAAAGAAGATACAAATTCTATGGTTATTGCTTTCATTGTAATATGTTTGGACATAAAAGAGCTGATTGCAAATTCTATGTAAGAAACAGTCCATTTGTGACTAGGAATCCTTTTTCAATCCTAAGTAGCCACAAAATTGAGTGTTATATATGTCATAATTATGGACACTTGGCTAGGGATTGTAGGTTGCCTATTGCTAACAAATTTCAGGTTGAAAAGAAACCCAAGTTAGTCAAGGCTTGGAGAGCAAAGAAAAGTGCAGAAAGTTCCAAAGAATCTCTCATTGTGCAAACGGCATTCAATGCACAAAAGAAGACAGCACCATGGGTCCTTGATAGTGGTTGTTCAAGCCATATGACTGGTGATAAAGAGAAATTCATCAAATTACAGCACTATGAAGGCGGTTCAGTGAAGTTTGGCAACAATGATGGTGCCAAAATCTGCGGAAAAGGTGTTATTCAGCTTATGGCAAACAAGATCAGATCTGAAGAAGTCTTATATGTGTCTGGATTGAGACACAACCTGCTTAGTGTGAGCCAGATCTGTGACAAGGGTCATGAAGTTATCTTCACAAAGAATGGGTTTGCCATCAAGAAGAGTAGCAACGGCAAAACAGTGGCAACTGGATCAAGAACTGCTGGAAATCTCTATACATTGTCAGATGGAGCTGAAAAGACCTGCTTGATGAGTCGGACAGAGGAAAGTTGGTTGTGGCACAAACGCCTTGGGCATCTAAGCTTTGATAACATGTCAAAGATTTGCAATTCAAAGGCTGTAAGAGGAATGTCTAAAGTTGAAAAGCCTTCCAATCCTATTTGCGACTCTTGCCAAAAGGGAAAGCAAACGAGGGTTATGTTCAAGTCAAAGGAGCATCATTCCAAGAAACCTCTTGAGCTAGTGCACACTGATCTCTGTGGACCGATGCGAACTCAAAGCACCAATGGAGATAAGTATTTCATGTTATGCATTGATGATTATACTCGTATGACATGGGTATTGTTTCTTAAGCATAAGCATCAAGCACTTGATCGTTTTAAAGTGTTTAAAGCACAGGTTGAAAATCAATTGGAAAAACGTATCAAGATTTTAAGGTCTGATCGTGGAGGCGAGTTCACATCTGAAGAGTTCACTAAATATTGTGAACATCATGGCATTCAAAGACAGTACTCAGCCCCTAGAACTCCACAGCAAAATGGAGTTGTGGAACGGAAGAATCGCACCGTACAAGAGATGGCTCGTACGATGCTAAGTGAAAGCAAGATGGCTGACAAGTATTGGAAAGAGGCAATTCACACGGCTGTATACATTCAAAACCGATGCTTGATCAGGCCACGTGAAGACAAAACTCCCTATGAGCTATGGTTTGGAAGAAAAGCAACAGTCAAGCACTTCAAAGTCTTCGGCAGCAAGTGTTACATCAAGAGGCTCGAACAAAATCCGGGCAAATTTGAAGAAAGAGCTGACGAAGGTATATTTCTGGGTTACTCCTCTACTAGTAAGGCATATAGGTGTCTTAACAAAAGAACCAGAAAAATCATAGAAAGTGCTGATGTGAGAATAGATGAGAATATTGAATCCAAGAATGGAACTCATTATGACAGTCCCGTTTATGAGGACTCGAGTGAGATTGATGATGAGATGGCTGAATCTAATGATTCTGAGAAATCAAAGGATGACTCAGAAGATACTTCACCTAAGAAGCACAACACTTGGGTAGAGCAACACCCTAAGGATCAAATCATTGGAGATCCTAAGGCAGGCGTTCAAACTAGACAAAGTGTAGTTAGCAATTACTCACTTGTGTCCACCATTGAACCCAAGACTGTGGCTGAAGCCAGTCTCGATGATAGTTGGTTGAAAGCTATGCATGAGGAGTTGGAGCAAATTGAGAAGAACTCCACATGGGAACTTGTTCCTAGACCTACTGATAAGAATGTTATTGGTACTAAATGGGTCTTTCGGAATAAGCTGAATGAAGATGGTCAAGTCATTAGAAACAAAGCAAGGTTGGTTTGTAAAGGCTATGCTCAAGTTGAAGGCATAGATTTTGAAGAGACCTTTGCACCGGTAGCTCGTCTGGAAGCTATTCGAATGTTTCTTGCATTGGCAGCATACAAAACCTTCAAGGTATTTCAGATGGACGTAAAGTCAGCTTTCTTGAATGGTTTACTTGAAGAAGAAGTCTACATTGAGCAACCTGATGGTTTTCTCATCAGCAAAAATTCAGATCTTGTATGCAAGTTGAAAAAGGCTCTTTATGGACTGAAACAAGCGCCAAGGGCATGGTATGCAAGGCTGGACCTATATCTCCGCAAGATCGGTTTTGGAAAAGGACTTGTTGATAGCAATCTATATGTCAAAACTGAGTTAAGCAAACAGCTGGTTGTCATTGTTTATGTTGATGACATAATCTTTGGAGGCAATGATGAGGAGATGTGCAGGAATTTTGCAGAAGAGATGAAGAAAGAATTTGAGATTATTTTCACGAAACCTCTGCCAAAGGAAGTCTTCGAGTATCTCCGGAAAAAGTTGGGAGTTACTCACTCTCCTAAACCGTAGGAGTTGTGCTTGAAAGGGGGAGCAATGCATTCATTGAATATCCTATTCGCTCCTCGGTTTGGTCCCTTTGGATTTGTTGTCAAAGGGGGAGAGATGTTATGCTACGATAGCAAGGAGAGATGTTATGCTATGTTAGCAAGGAGAGATGTTATACTATGAAAGCTAGGGGGAGATTGTGACAGTGCATGGTTGATATTTCCGAATTTCAGAATTGGTTCCAAGTGAGTGTTGAAAATAACTTGGAAGAGCTGCAAGCTGGAGTTGAAAGTGTTGAAGTTCCAATAGTGTTGCCAACAATTCCAAAGGGGGAGATTGTTGGAACTTGAGATGAATTTGAGATGACTTGAAAGTCTTTTGATGAATTGAAGAATCAGTATCTCAAGTATTGTTTTGAGTTGGAATTCTTGTCAACACATTGTCACAAACATGATGATAATAAGCTGGTGTTGATAGAGCTTGAAAAGGAGAAACAGAATTGAAACAGTCTGGAATTAAGAATTCCTGATGCAGTGCACGCGGTCGACCGGGCTCTTCATGCGGTCGACCGAGCAAGAGGAAACCTGCAGAAAACAGAAAAAGGCACCTCTCAGTTATTTTCGTGACACAGTGTGTCTTCGGTCGACCGGGACTCCAGGATGTCGACCGAGCTCGAAATTGTCTGTTTTCCAGTCAGTGTCTTCGGTCGACCGGGCAAGCTAGGATGTCGACCGAGCACGGGAACCAGAGTTGCGCAGAATTAGAAGTTTTGCACGAAAATTCAGCACAGTTATCTATTTCGTTTGGGAATCTTTCTAAACGAATTGTAGCCCGTTTTGAATACAATTAAGGGTTATTAAAACCTATATAAAGGCATGCTTGGGTCGTTCATAAACACCACCAAAGAGAGAAGAAGAGAAGAGAAAAGAGAGAGAGTTCTTGAGAGAAAGCAGAAGCTGCTGCTGTGTTGCTGTTGTGCTGATGTGGTGACGTTTTCTACAGCAAGTGTGGACGAGGATGTGCTCTTGAAGATGGTATTTTCGTCCATAAGATAAGTGTCTCTCTGTTTATGCTTTAATTTCAATTTGTAAGGGATTGAGAGAGAGAGAATTGTAGAGGGGAAGGGCTGTAGACAGAGTTTAATCTTCTTGTTCTGTAAAACATCAAGTTGGTGCTTGGTGTCTGGGGTTTGGTGATCCTATCTGTGGGTGCAGATAAATTGTAAAGGGAGTCGGTGCTTCCTAGATAGTTGGTGCTATCTGAAACTCAAGGGAGTCGGTGCTTCCTAGATAGTTGGTGCTATCTGAAACTCAAGGGAGTCGGTGCTTCCTAGATAGTTGGTGCTATCTGAAACTAAGGGTTGGTGCTCTTTGTCGTTGTAGCGACTAAATAAGATTCAGATCTGTCCCGGATTGGTGTTCGGACAGTCTTTGAACCGTGGACGTAGCCTTTCGGTGAACCACGTTAAATCTGGTGTCATTGTGTGGTTTGACTTGTTTTTGTTGTTGAATTGGACCTGTTTTTAGAAATCACTGATTCACCCCCCCCTCTCAGTGATCGCGGTATCCAACAATTGGTATCAGAGCTCGGTTCCCTTGATCAGTTTAATACGCTAAGGGTGATCTCTTGTCAAATCACATGGCAGTCAATACAGGGAATATGAAAGCACCTCTGTTTGATGGTTCTAATTACTCTTTCTGGAAGATTAGGATGCAAGCCTTCATCAAATCTCTTGGCTATGATGTTTGGGAGGCTGTCAGAGTCGGTTACAATGCTGCCAACGTACCCAATGATACTGCATCGAAGAAGTTGGCAGACAACGACTCCAAGGCGCAGAATGCACTCTTTAGTGGCCTTGTGGACAGCGAGCTTGTCAAAGTAATTGCATGCAAAACAGCCAAGGAAATTTGGGACAAGTTGCAAAGCATACATGAAGGTGATGAGAAGATTAAAGAAGCCAAATTGCAAACCCATCGCTCTCAATTTGAATCTCTTCGCATGGAGGAAAGCGAGAATGTTGACTCGTATATGCAACGAGTGAATGAAGTCACGAATGACATTCGTGGACTAGGGGAGGAGATTAAAGAGCCGGTCATCGTCAAAAAGGTTCTAAGATCTCTTCTTCCCCGGTTTGATTCAAAAGTCTCAGCCATTGAAGAAGCCAAAGATCTGAATGCATTTTCCATGGATGAATTACATGGTTCTCTAACTGCCTATGAGATGCGCATAGGAAAGACGTCTTCATCTGATAAAGAAGCCGCCTTCAAAGTTCAGAAAAAGGCAAAAGAGACTGCTGGTCATGATATTGATTCTGATGATGATGAGCTTGAGGCTCAATTTGTTAGAAAGTTGAAGAAAGGAAGCATTGGCAAGTACAAAGGGAAGCTACCCTTTAAATGCTTCAATTGTGGAGGTATTGGTCACTTTGCTGCGAAGTGTCCGCTAAAAGAAGACAATGAAAGTGACTCTTATGCTGAAAAGAGTAAAGGAAAGAGAAATTTCAGAAAAAGGGGCAAAGCAAAAAACTTTCTATGTCAACAAGATGACAGCACGTCTGAAACTTCAGACGATGATGAATCAACCGAAGCTCTCTTCATGGTCACTGTTGAAGAAGAAGAAGAGCAAGATCCAGAAGAGGATGAGGAGGCTGAAGTCAATCTTGAAGAGGAACTCATAGCCGCACTTGAGGAGCTAAGCATGGAACGCAAATCAAGTAAGAAAAATCTGAAACTTCTCCATGAATCTGAAAGTTCTATTATTTCTTTGAAAACTCAAGTAGAAGAATATAAAAGAATGGTAGAAGTCCTTGAAAACCAAATAAGTATCAAAAAGGAAGAGGCTATGAAACTTGAAACTGAGATCGCTAGAGCAAAGGCTGAAAATTTGGAAAATAGTAAAAAACTCAAAGCGCTCCAAGCGATTGAAGGGACTATGAAACTCAATGAACTACTAAAAGTTCAAAGACCAGCCCACTTCAGATTTGGTCTAGGATTTGAGAAAGGTGAATCCTCTAAGATTGCACCTCCTAAAAGGAAAGAGTTTGTGAAGCAAGTCACTGCACCCTCTAACTCCATGAAGCCCACTCAACCTAGAAAGGAGTCCATTCCTGTTAGAAAGGTAATGAAGATTAACCAGCCACAAAGAAGATACAAATTCTATGGTTATTGCTTTCATTGTAATATGTTTGGACATAAAAGAGCTGATTGCAAATTCTATGTAAGAAACAGTCCATTTGTGACTAGGAATCCTTTTTCAATCCTAAGTAGCCACAAAATTGAGTGTTATATATGTCATAATTATGGACACTTGGCTAGGGATTGTAGGTTGCCTATTGCTAACAAATTTCAGGTTGAAAAGAAACCCAAGTTAGTCAAGGCTTGGAGAGCAAAGAAAAGTGCAGAAAGTTCCAAAGAATCTCTCATTGTGCAAACGGCATTCAATGCACAAAAGAAGACAGCACCATGGGTCCTTGATAGTGGTTGTTCAAGCCATATGACTGGTGATAAAGAGAAATTCATCAAATTACAGCACTATGAAGGCGGTTCAGTGAAGTTTGGCAACAATGATGGTGCCAAAATCTGCGGAAAAGGTGTTATTCAGCTTATGGCAAACAAGATCAGATCTGAAGAAGTCTTATATGTGTCTGGATTGAGACACAACCTGCTTAGTGTGAGCCAGATCTGTGACAAGGGTCATGAAGTTATCTTCACAAAGAATGGGTTTGCCATCAAGAAGAGTAGCAACGGCAAAACAGTGGCAACTGGATCAAGAACTGCTGGAAATCTCTATACATTGTCAGATGGAGCTGAAAAGACCTGCTTGATGAGTCGGACAGAGGAAAGTTGGTTGTGGCACAAACGCCTTGGGCATCTAAGCTTTGATAACATGTCAAAGATTTGCAATTCAAAGGCTGTAAGAGGAATGTCTAAAGTTGAAAAGCCTTCCAATCCTATTTGCGACTCTTGCCAAAAGGGAAAGCAAACGAGGGTTATGTTCAAGTCAAAGGAGCATCATTCCAAGAAACCTCTTGAGCTAGTGCACACTGATCTCTGTGGACCGATGCGAACTCAAAGCACCAATGGAGATAAGTATTTCATGTTATGCATTGATGATTATACTCGTATGACATGGGTATTGTTTCTTAAGCATAAGCATCAAGCACTTGATCGTTTTAAAGTGTTTAAAGCACAGGTTGAAAATCAATTGGAAAAACGTATCAAGATTTTAAGGTCTGATCGTGGAGGCGAGTTCACATCTGAAGAGTTCACTAAATATTGTGAACATCATGGCATTCAAAGACAGTACTCAGCCCCTAGAACTCCACAGCAAAATGGAGTTGTGGAACGGAAGAATCGCACCGTACAAGAGATGGCTCGTACGATGCTAAGTGAAAGCAAGATGGCTGACAAGTATTGGAAAGAGGCAATTCACACGGCTGTATACATTCAAAACCGATGCTTGATCAGGCCACGTGAAGACAAAACTCCCTATGAGCTATGGTTTGGAAGAAAAGCAACAGTCAAGCACTTCAAAGTCTTCGGCAGCAAGTGTTACATCAAGAGGCTCGAACAAAATCCGGGCAAATTTGAAGAAAGAGCTGACGAAGGTATATTTCTGGGTTACTCCTCTACTAGTAAGGCATATAGGTGTCTTAACAAAAGAACCAGAAAAATCATAGAAAGTGCTGATGTGAGAATAGATGAGAATATTGAATCCAAGAATGGAACTCATTATGACAGTCCCGTTTATGAGGACTCGAGTGAGATTGATGATGAGATGGCTGAATCTAATGATTCTGAGAAATCAAAGGATGACTCAGAAGATACTTCACCTAAGAAGCACAACACTTGGGTAGAGCAACACCCTAAGGATCAAATCATTGGAGATCCTAAGGCAGGCGTTCAAACTAGACAAAGTGTAGTTAGCAATTACTCACTTGTGTCCACCATTGAACCCAAGACTGTGGCTGAAGCCAGTCTCGATGATAGTTGGTTGAAAGCTATGCATGAGGAGTTGGAGCAAATTGAGAAGAACTCCACATGGGAACTTGTTCCTAGACCTACTGATAAGAATGTTATTGGTACTAAATGGGTCTTTCGGAATAAGCTGAATGAAGATGGTCAAGTCATTAGAAACAAAGCAAGGTTGGTTTGTAAAGGCTATGCTCAAGTTGAAGGCATAGATTTTGAAGAGACCTTTGCACCGGTAGCTCGTCTGGAAGCTATTCGAATGTTTCTTGCATTGGCAGCATACAAAACCTTCAAGGTATTTCAGATGGACGTAAAGTCAGCTTTCTTGAATGGTTTACTTGAAGAAGAAGTCTACATTGAGCAACCTGATGGTTTTCTCATCAGCAAAAATTCAGATCTTGTATGCAAGTTGAAAAAGGCTCTTTATGGACTGAAACAAGCGCCAAGGGCATGGTATGCAAGGCTGGACCTATATCTCCGCAAGATCGGTTTTGGAAAAGGACTTGTTGATAGCAATCTATATGTCAAAACTGAGTTAAGCAAACAGCTGGTTGTCATTGTTTATGTTGATGACATAATCTTTGGAGGCAATGATGAGGAGATGTGCAGGAATTTTGCAGAAGAGATGAAGAAAGAATTTGAGATTATTTTCACGAAACCTCTGCCAAAGGAAGTCTTCGAGTATCTCCGGAAAAAGTTGGGAGTTACTCACTCTCCTAAACCGTAGGAGTTGTGCTTGAAAGGGGGAGCAATGCATTCATTGAATATCCTATTCGCTCCTCGGTTTGGTCCCTTTGGATTTGTTGTCAAAGGGGGAGAGATGTTATGCTACGATAGCAAGGAGAGATGTTATGCTATGTTAGCAAGGAGAGATGTTATACTATGAAAGCTAGGGGGAGATTGTGACAGTGCATGGTTGATATTTCCGAATTTCAGAATTGGTTCCAAGTGAGTGTTGAAAATAACTTGGAAGAGCTGCAAGCTGGAGTTGAAAGTGTTGAAGTTCCAATAGTGTTGCCAACAATTCCAAAGGGGGAGATTGTTGGAACTTGAGATGAATTTGAGATGACTTGAAAGCCTTTTGATGAATTGAAGAATCAGTATCTCAAGTATTGATTTGAGTTGGAATTCTTGTCAACACATTGTCACAAACATGATGATAATAAGCTGGTGTTGATAGAGCTTGAAAAGGAGAAACAGAATTGAAACAGTCTGGAATTAAGAATTCCTGATGCAGTGCACGCGGTCGACCGGGCTCTTCATGCGGTCGACCGAGCAAGAGGAAACCTGCAGAAAACAGAAAAAGGCACCTCTCAGTTATTTTCGTGACACAGTGTGTCTTCGGTCGACCGGGACTCCAGGATGTCGACCGAGCTCGAAATTGTCTGTTTTCCAGTCAGTGTCTTCGGTCGACCGGGCAAGCTAGGATGTCGACCGAGCACGGGAACCAGAGTTGCGCAGAATTAGAAGTTTTGCACGAAAATTCAGCACAGTTATCTATTTCGTTTGGGAATCTTTCTAAACGAATTGTAGCCCGTTTTGAATACAATTAAGGGTTATTAAAACCTATATAAAGGCATGCTTGGGTCGTTCATAAACACCACCAAAGAGAGAAGAAGAGAAGAGAAAAGAGAGAGAGTTCTTGAGAGAAAGCAGAAGCTGCTGCTGTGTTGCTGTTGTGCTGATGTGGTGACGTTTTCTACAGCAAGTGTGGACGAGGATGTGCTCTTGAAGATGGTGTTTTCGTCCATAAGATAAGTGTCTCTCTGTTTATGCTTTAATTTCAATTTGTAAGGGATTGAGAGAGAGAGAATTGTAGAGGGGAAGGGCTGTAGACAGAGTTTAATCTTCTTGTTCTGTTTTCACATCAAGTTGGTGCTTGGTGTCTGGGGTTTGGTGATCCTATCTGTGGGTGCAGATAAATTGTAAAGGGAGTCGGTGCTTCCTAGATAGTTGGTGCTATCTGAAACTCAAGGGAGTCGGTGCTTCCTAGATAGTTGGTGCTATCTGAAACTCAAGGGAGTAGGTGCTTCCTAGATAGTTGGTGCTATCTGAAAATAAGGGTTGGTGCTCTTTGTCGTTTGTAGCGACTAAATAAGATTCAGATCTGTCCCGGATTGGTGTTCGGACAGTCTTTGAACCGTGGACGTAGCCTTTCGGTGAACCACGTTAAATCTGGTGTCATTGTGTGGTTTGACTTGTTTTTGTTGTTGAATTGGACCTGTTTTTAGAAATCACTGATTCACCCCCCCCCCCCTCTCAGTGATCGCGGTATCCAACAACAAGTGTAAAAGTGGCACGCCAATGGGCATCTAGAAGGAAAAGAAGAGCGACCCACAAGGCCCATTAATTTAAGATCGCACCCTTGTGGATCCCCAAAGAGCCCAAAGAATCAGTTATGTTGGTCAATATGGTTGCTAAAGGTAAGAAAAAGAAAGAATCAGCGGCCTATGTTAAGGAAATGGAGTTATTCGACGCCCAACGGCCGCAAACAAGGAGTGTCACGACTGCCAAAGGAAGGAGAGTAACAAAAAAAGATCGCATTTGTGATTCAAGTAGTTCACAAGGATCATCTAATGAACATGCACCTAGAACATTGGGAATATTAGGCGAGCTCATAGGTCTTCTCTTGTCATAATCGAGTGTAACTCCTGTCTATATGACAGGCCAAGAGGGTAATCCAGAGTTCTCAGAGTCAAATCCCCCGGGATACAAACAAACGATTTGAAGAGATGATGACAATGATGGTCACTCTTCAAACCCAGATTAACCAAAGGGAGTCCGGACGACATTCTAACAATGATCACAACAGACGTGATCAAAGAGATAGTCATGATCATGATATGGACCATAATAATGACGAAGAAGAGTTGAGTAAAACTCGAATCACGGTTGAAGCAGTCCAAAAGATGATTAAAAATGCCACTAGGGGAGCAACATCATCCAAAAAAGGATCAAACCCACCTTATCCAGCTTGGATGGATGAGGAGACATTTCCACCTAAGTTCAAGTAGCCCCATTTGTAGTCGTATGATGGAAGCACTTCATCCTATCAACATCTATGTCACTTCATGGTGTTGACTGTAGAGATATCTATATCTAATAATGATGCATTAAAAATCCAATTGTTCACCAGAACATTGAAAGGGACAGCATTTGATTGGTATAAAAGGCTACCAAGCGTTTCCATAAAGTCATGGAAGGATGTAGAACAAAAGTTTACTAATCATTTTTTCGATGCCAACAGTTTAGTGACTACAGCTCGCCTATGCACAGAAAAACAAGGCAAAGAAGAATCAGCGACTGCCTTTATCAAAAGATGGCAAGCTTTGTAATTCAAATGTCCGGAAAACCTTTCACACGAGTCCTTGACGAACAGTGTAGGAAAAACTTACATTCAAAAATATAGGCTAAGTTCGTCAGGAATAAAGCAAATGACCTTGGTGATTTGTTAGAAGTAGCAATAGAAGCTGAAACAATCATTAAAGATCGAGAAGTAGAAAAGAAATCTACCAGGAAGATTGAACCACCGAAAAGTGGGGGCAAAAAGAAAGAACTATGGCAGTTCAAGTAGCTTCACCCTTTGAGTCAAGGAAAGTCAAAAATAGTCAGAATAGAGATGATGAGGACCAAAATAAGATGAAAAGAAGTCAGACTTTAAAAGAAAGAATGTCTAGAGAATATGATTTTGCTATTGAAGATTCTGAGTAAATTTTTCATACTCTCCTAAAAAATGAGAAAATCAAGCTTCCGCTATGTAAAAGACTAGAAGACGAAGGCAAAATAAATGACCCAAAGTATTGCATATACCATAGGGTCATAAATCATGGTATAAAAGACTGCTGGGTCTTTAAGAATAAGGTCCAAGAGTTACTTGACAATGGGATCATCACCTTGGCTAAAGAAGACAAGAAGGTGACAACTAACATGGTGTCTGTTCACTTTGGAAGTTCCAAACAACCAGTTAGAATTCCCACTGTGCAAGAAAAAGAGGGAGACGTCGAGTTTCGCTTGGTAAACCCAATGGAAAGTAAGGATGGGTTGGTTCTAGTAAAAATGCCAAACGGTGTGATGATGTGGGTCCATCTAGATATTTTGTCAGAAGAACGCTGGGAGACAGTAAGAAGCAAATCACGCTCTGTTGTAACGTCAAGTCCCTTTTGGAATGACAACTATCCTACGAGAAATGCCATATCGAGGGCAAGAAAACAAAAGAAAGGCGTAGGCCAAATAACAAGAAAAGGCCTAGTAAATCAAAGGAGGTTGTCACCCTAGTACATTTGTTAATACAAGAGCCTCGGGTTCCATTTACTCTCAGGGACTTCTTGCCACTTGATTTATTTTTGTCTTTAGAAAATCAAAAGCAAAAAGATGAATTAAGTGAGTCAAAAGATGATATATTCCCATGCAACTATCTCTCACTGATAGAGTTGAAAGAAGAACTGGATCAAGATGATGGTAATTATGGCCTTAGATGGGGGTATAGAGATGGCATGAGTTCTTTCGAAAATTCGGGTGAATTAAGTCAAGATTCAACCAGACGACATATTTTTACTCAAGGAAACCACGATGGGCCATACTTTATTCATGTTCGGCGCGTTCGATTAATCCCCGACCCCGCATCGACAGAGAGTGACAATGGCCCATCGGAACCCTCAAATTTGTCAGCCGACCTAGATGATGACAATGAATTGCTTGATGATGTTGATATTAGGAGATGGATTGAAAGCATAGTGAAAATTGTTGTTTATATTGCATCCATATGGAACTTGACTCCAGAATGGCAAAGAAAAGATCTTCCTATAATTATCATGGGAGAAGTAGCTGATGAAAATCCAGATATTAATAGGATTGATGAAGTGGACAAGTCCTCGGATGTAGGCGATGATTCTCTTGCACTTGATAGGTATGATGCCGATGGTTAAGATTCGAACTCTGATGTGTGGATCTTTTACTCATCCAATGGAGAAAACATAAGATCATATGAATATGTGTCAGAGGAAGATGAAGTTTGGGCACATGATGATGTGGCTAGAAGAGAAATCAAAGCAAAAGGGACTATTCATGCAATGAGCCACATGCCCAGACCAGTTGGGCCCTTCAATCCTTCATACCCAATTCCATGGTGTTTTGCAGGAGGACCCAGGCCCCCTAAGAAATTGAAGCTTTAACGTGGGATAATGATACCCCATGGGATGCTGATGAGGATGTCGAAGGATTATATTGGCCTTGCAATATGGTTGGGATCAACCATGAAACTTCTGATGAAGAGAAAAATGAAGATGAAGACAAAGCATAGAGTTCATCAACGTCTGAACCATCCAATTTGACATCCTCCGAATCTTCGGAAACTACAACAGCAAATAGCGAAGATATTTCCATATGTTTCCCTGAGGTACAGGAGGTAGGCAAAGGGACTCGCTCTGGGCTAGATTACCATAAGAATTATGATGCAAATGTTAACCAAGGCAAGGCTATAAAGCCTATAGAAAGAAATGTCGAGACTGGTGGTTTGCCTAGCCCTTTAGATTTGATTTTCTTGGACATCTGGCGCGCATCCCTGCATGTATAAGCATGCATGACATGTTAAGGCTATCTCTAGACATTCGAAAAGCTGCTGCAGCGACTCTCATGAACCTAGACCAATATGTATCTCACGTCCATCAAGTACAAGTGACGCAAAAAGTGAAATGTAGAGAATGTTTTAATTTAAGAGCCGCCATGGCTGCTACAATTAGCTTCACGAAGGATGACATGCTACTTGGGGACGTAAATCACAATTGGCCATTATACTTCACCAGATATATTAGTGAAGTTGAATTACCAAGAATGCAAATTGACCCTGGATCAGCAATTAACCTCGTGCCACTACGGGCCTTAAAATATTTGGGAATCCCAACTAGCAAGCTTATCTTTACAAAACTCAGTATATCGGCATACAATGGAGAAACACAAAAGGCCATTGGTAGGATAGTTATTCCCTGTCAAATTGGAGACAAGAAATCTCTGGTCGTGGTCTACGCCATTGATGCCGAAACTTCTTACAATTTGCTCCTCAGAAGGCCATGGATTCATCAAAACTATGTGATCCCTTCAACGTTACATCAATGTATCAAATACATCGATAAAAATTCAGTAGTATGTCGACTCTTTGCTGACAAGAAACCCTTCAAAGGGATGGAAGCATATTGTGTGGATGCTAGATTTTACACGTCAGAGCCTAACGGTGATGCAAATGGAAGCACATCGGAAGCATTGATTGTCAAAAAGTCTAAAAACAAAAAGAAAAATTTCAAGGCATCTATACCTCCACCCGCAAAACTACTAGAGGGTGTTAAGTAATAAATGGTGAATCCTTTACCAAGGTTGCCACAAAAGCACCTGAATGCTCCAAAATCAGCATTCGTCCAAAGCTTGAGGAGACAACTTTCATTAAGAAAAGCCCAGTAGAGGTTCCAAGTGCCAGATCAAAAAGAGTCTCAGTTGGCGTAATATCATTTGTGGGAAAAGATAAAGGTGGTGGTAAAGAGCCACTTATCTACTCTGTTAAACTCCCTATCCCGATGATATATCTTCTGAGGCCTCCAGAAGAACCAAAAGGAGCAATATTTGTTGTGCTCATGAAACATCGGCTGCCTATCGTGCTTTATAGAGTATCGCACCCTTCACGGATGATTGTTGGAGAGATTCCTATATATGGAAGGAACCCCGGATTTCTCTATGTATAGCTATAAGGGTAAATGGATAATGTGAAGGATGGGTTATGATGTTACCAGCCAGCAAGGACTGAAGCAGACTGTGGCATTCCGGTTCTATTAGAAACGCACATAAGATCGGGGGAAAATCATGGACATGTTAGATTCATCCCATATGGTCTTGGATATTGTCCGGCATCAACAACAACAGCCAATCACAGTTACTGCAACAAGCTCTTGACAACCTCCCAAGAAGAAGAAGAGGAAGACTTGAACTTCAAAATTAGTTCATCAAGTTGGGTTTTATTTTCAATTAATTGCATTTCCATTTCAAGTGAGAACGTAGATCAAAATGACGAAATGTACTTTGAACTGGAAAAATAAACAAAAGATGTAAAACCAAGTCTCCCCACAGAGGATAAGGTTAATCAAATTAATCTTGGAACAGAAAGTGATCCACGTCCAATCTTTGTAAATGCATATTTGAATAAAGATGAAATTTTGGAGTATACTTGTCTTTTGAATGAATTTAAAGATGTTTTTGCATGGTCTTATTCTGAAATGCCTGGCCTTGGTCTAGGAATTGCAATGCATAGGTTATGTTTAAGAAAATATGTTAAACCCTTTAAACAAGCTCAAAGAAGATTCCGACCAGACATAATGGATAAATCGAAAAAGAGGTTCAAAAGCTAAAAGATGTTGGCTTCATTAGGGAGGAACAACATCCTGATTGGTTAGCCAACATCGTTCCAGTTACAAAGAAAAATGGCCAGATTAGAATCTGCATTGATTTTCGAAATTTAAATGAGGCTTGTCCTAAAGATGAATTCCCTTTACCCATTGCAGAAATCATGATTGATAATACTTTTGGTTACGAAAGAATGTCTTTCATGGATGATTTCTCGCGGGATATAACCAAATCAAAATGCATCCTAATGACCAGAAGCACACTGCATTTCGAACACCGTTTGGAATCTACTGTTACACCGTGATGCCCTTTGGTTTAAAAAATGCAGGGGCCACCTATCAAAGGGCAATGATGAAAATCTTTAAAGATATGCAACATAAAAAGGTAGAGTGTTATGTAGATGATCTTGCCGTCAAAAGCAAAAGAAAGGAGGATCACCTCAAAGACATTAGGGAAGTGTTTGAAAGGCTTCGATGGCATAAACACCGCATGGACCCATTGAAATGCTTTTTTGGTGTTTCTTTGGGAATGTTCTTAGGGTTTATTGTTCGTAAAGATGGAATTGAGCTTGATCCAATCAAGACAAAAGCCATTTTAGAAATGAAACCTCCAAGAAATTTAAAAGAGCTAAAAGGACTCCAAGGTCGATTGGCCTATATTCGAAGATTCATTTCTAATTTATCTAGAAGACGTCGGCCATTCTCACGTCTAATGAAGAAAGGAGCGAATTTTGTATAGGATCAGGCATGTGATGAAGCCTTTGAAGATATCAAGAAATATCTTACTAAACCTCCTATTTTAGCTACTCCAGTGCAAGGGTACTGTTCATTCTGTAGACGCGAGCCCTTAATCACTCCTTGGGGGCAATGCTGGCACAAAAGAATAACCAAGGGCATGAGGTAGCGCTTTACTACTTAAGTAGGATGATGGTAGGAGCAGAACATCGATATCTACCAATAAAGAAAGAATGCCTCACGCTAATGTCAGAAATTAAGGCACTACCTGCTATCACAAATAATTTATCTTGTCTCTCGTGTAAACCCATTAAAAACCTTAGTAACAAAGGCGGGATCTTTGAGTGCAAGATTAGCAAGATGGTTCATTCTCCTTTCCCAGTATGATATCATATATGTGCCACAGAAAGCAGTGAAAGGTCAAACATTAGTAGATTTCTTGGCTGCACATCCGTTACCACCTGATTCCGAGCTAAAGGATGCTTTTCTAGATGAACTAGTCTTTTATGTTGAGGCATTTCAGACCTCAAAACAAGAAGCTTGGGAGATGTATTTTGATGGTGCTAGTAGGACGGATGGAAACGGAGAAAAGATATTTGGAGTAGCAGTTGTCTTCATAACCCCTGATGGATATATGATACCTCATTCCTTCTCACTAACCAAATCATGTTCTAATAATATTGCAGAATATCAGCCCTTATTATGGGAATGGAAGTAGCTCATGAGGCGCAAATTTGACATTTGGAAATACGTGGAGATTCAAAACTCATTGTAAATCAAGTGAATGATCAATATGAAGTTAAGAAACCTGACACTCGCCCCTATCATAAGATGGCTCAACAATTGATGAATAAGGTCATTTATTGTAATATTGAACATATCCCGCGAAGCCTGAATGCAAGGGCATAAGCATTAGCAAGTCTAGCGGCCTCGATGGACCTTCTTGAAGGAGAAGTCCTTAAAGTATTGGTTTGTGAAAGAAGGATCCTACCGCCATTAGATACACATGAAGCCATTGCCGAATGTCAATTAGTCAAATCAAGTAGACTTTCTGTATGCGAAATGGCGATTGGAGACTGGCGTGACCCATTTATTGATTATATGCAGTTTGGAATTTTACCAGATGACCCAAAAGAACGAACAAGCATAAGAAGGAGGGCTCCTCAATTCTACTATGACGTCAATACCAAAACTCTATATAGAAAGTCATATGATGGTATTGTACTTCGTTGTATATCAAGTCAAGAGGCAGATCAAGTCATGACCGAAACTCACAGTGGAACCTGCGGAGCACATCAACCGGGTCCAAAATTATGTGATCGAATTAGAAGGATGGGTTATTATTGGCCAACCATGATTAAAGATACACATGAATTGGCCAAACAATGTAAGGCTTGTCAACTTCATGCTGATTACATACACATGGCCCTTGAACCTTTACACCCTTCGGTGACATCCTGGCCATTTGAAGCATGGGGAATGGATATAGTTAGGCCGATTAATCCTCCATCATTAAAGGGGCATTGGTTCATATTTGCTGTACTAGATTATTTTTCTAAATGGGTTAAAGCAGTAGGCTTGAATGAAGTTAAGACCACTGCTGTTCTTAACTTTCTCAAAACCAACATTATATGTAGGTTCGAAGTCCCAAATAGGTTTGTCCATGATAATGGACCGCAATTTTGAGACCATCTTTTTTATAAATTCTGTGAGAAATATCACATCAAAAGTATTTCCTCTACATCTTTTTATCTACCTACCAATGGTTTAGTTAAAGCATTTAATAAGACAATGTGCAAACTTTTAAAGAAAATGGTCTCTAAAAATAAAAGAGATTGGCACAAGCGATATGCCAGAAGCGCTATGGGCCTATCATACCATGGTTCAAAGGGCAACTCAATTCACACCTTTCTCACTCGTATATGGTTGTGAAGCTGTTCTACCCCTCGAAATTCAAATCCCTTCACTCCGAATTACATTAGCAAGTGGCATGAATGAAGAAGGGATTGCTAAATTACGACTACAAGAATTGGAATCTCTTGATGAAGAAAGGCTCATTGCTCATCAAAACATAGAGATCTTCCAATCTAGAATGGCAAGTGCGTTTTATAAAAAGTACATCAAAGGGTCTTTAAAAGGGGCGATTTGGTCCTTGCTGTTAAAAGACCAATGATCATCACTCATAAATCAAAAGGAAAGTTTACAGAAAAATGGGAGGGACCATTTGTTATCGATTCTATCTACTATGATGGCTCTTACAGTTTAAGTAATCAAGATGGTGATCGTTATCTTATGCCCATCTATATATGGCAAATTTCTTAAGAAGTATTATCCATGAAAACATGTCCTTTTATCATCTTTGATTTTCGATATGATGCCTTAAGTCATAGAAGTCTCGATATAATGCCTCGAAAGTCGAAAAGTCTTGGACCTCGACACCAAGCCTCGGGATATTTAAAAGTTCCGATATCATGCCTTGAAGTTCATGATATGCCAAACTTTGATATAAAGCCTCAGAACATTTAATGTTTTGATACCAAGCCTCAAAGTTTGCAACATGTTGTTAAGTCTCAGATCCTCAAAAGTTTTGACACTATGCCTCGAAGATCAAAACTCCAAATTTAACATTTTAGTATGTCATGTGAGCCTTGACTACGGCTTTTGAAGATATGCTGTAAATATATATATATATATATACAAAGACACACATTAAGCTGAATCTAGCTTGTCTCAATCTGTCTAGTTGGTATGAAAAGAAATTCCCTAACTTGTGTCACTCGGTCAACATGCATCTCTCAGACCAGGTCAAAAAGTCATAGATGAGAAAGATAAATAGAAATCCCACTGCCAAGCTCAAACTTGTGTGGATAAATTATGAGTAAAACAGAGATGACATATATACTTTGTTTTTTACATTTGTACGTACACAAAAGGGAGTTGTCCAAACATGGTGCAAGTAATATTATTGGCTCCAAGTCCAAATGCATTTGTTCAATATACTGTCTACATAGAGTATTGGGGATCTTTATCCATGAAGTTAGAAATGAAGGGATATAACAGAATAATATCAAGCCTTAAAATCAATAAGAATTTAGTCTCAGGAAATTGATGTTCCTCTCATTTATTCACATAAAAAAATGATGATGTGCAAGTGTGTCAAAAAAAAGAGAAGATAATGCAGGATGAGCAAAAAGAAAAATATAGGCTTAAACCTATAAACTTCGCAATTTGTCCAGCTTCTATTCAAATTGACTTTGAAGATCTTCCAATGACAGAGTCTTTACCTCCACCTGAACTTGGCAGCAAGTTCATCATCGATATGAACAATCTTATCTTCAATACTTTTTTGCTCATCTATGAGGCTAGCTAGAGTACGGGAGCTTGACTCCTCCTGATATGTCAACTTTTGCACAAAGGTGTCTACACATGCAAGATCCTCTTTTAACTGATGCAACATTATTTCTGCACTAAGAACTTCAGACAAAGTCTTCTCCCGCTGCACTTTATATTCAGATAGACTGTTGAAAAGAGCTTTCTTTTTTATACAGGCTGCTTCATGTGCAGTTAACACCTCATCTAAGCAAGTCTGATATGTGACATGTGAAGCTCTGAGTCCCTCCTCTAAAAAGTCACGGCCATTCACCTTAAGTGCTTCTGAGTATTTAGTGGCAGTTTCAAAAATAGCACCAAATGTAGACTCGACCATGGACGTGTCAAGGCCAGCAGTAAGACCCCGATCAGAGAGACCTCGATTAGTGTTAATTAAGTTGTGTCTTAGCTATAAGTGTGTTTAGTGGATTTTGATTTAGTTTTGGGTTAGAATAGCTTTTATAATAGCTTTGGGGAATTTTGAGAGCCTTCTTGATTTGTGGGACCCTTTGGCGGTTCTTGTTACGGATTTGCGTGAGCTTGGGGGTTTATTCATGATTTTCTAAAATTATGTTTTTAATCACGTTTGACTTATCTTATTATTCTCTACAACTTTTGTGTTGACCTCATTCTCATTCGAGGGCCCGAAACCAGACTTTTCTTGATTTGAGAGCAAAACAGTCTTTTTACCCAAAAATCAGGACACGATTTTCAATGTCACCAAAACTTGCAAAACATACACTTTTTGGAAACTAGATATTTCGTCGAACAACTTTGTCTTCTTCGTCGAATTCATTTGAGGTCTTGAAACGTATGTTTTTAGCCCGGCAAATGTTTTAAGTTATGGGACCCACTCTCCTCTTTGTACATAAGAGAACCCATCTTCTTCATTCCATTTTCTTGACCTAGTCACTGTGCTAAGAGAAGAGCCACAGCAGCCACCGGTTTCTCCTTCCTTTCCTTGTTTTCTTCCTTACAAAATCACCACCAAGCTTTACTAAATCAAGAATGGACTTTGCAATCTTCTTCCTCATCTCAAGGGCTTCATCTTGACGCCATTTTTGAAGAAAACCGCCCACTCCAAGATTTCCTTTGAGCAACCCCTTACTTTTTGAAGAACTTCCATGTAAGTGATCTTCCTAAAAGTTTTAGAATCTTGTTTGTTTAGCCCTAGGGAAGCTCCATTCCTATTATTGGAAGCTTCCTCTTTGTATTTCTCGATTTTGACTTTTTAGGGCTTGTTTTGGGGGTTTTGTTTAGGTTTTGATTTTTGGCTGGGAGAGGTAATTAGTGGCTTGATTTGATTAGCATTAGACCCAAGGCAAGTAGATGAAATGACTCATTTAATGTGAAGATCATATTTATGCATGTTCTTGATTTTCTCATTTATGATTTGATTTGCTTAAATCATGGTTATGATTTGTCTTCTATTGATTTCAAATGGACCTATTAATGTGTCTTTCTATCTCTTGCAAGTGTGCATTGTTTTATGTTAAATTTGAATGGCTTATGTTGTCATGGATTCCACATGATTTGAATGGATGGAAAGGAGTTGTTGGGTGAATGCTTAGGAGATTATAATGGTGGAGTTGAAGTGTTGAGAATGGAGATTTCAAATGTAGAAATGGTGGAGTTTTCAACTCAATGTTGTGTAGGGATTTGACCCTTAAAAATGAGAAAGGTTTGAAGGAAGGGAGGACTGAAAACAGCTTCAAAAATCAGTCCCGTAGCAGTTTCGGTCAGAATCTCGGCTCACCGAAATGTTTTCGGTAAGAATTCCAGAGAGCTGCAATTTCTGTCGAATTCTGACTGCAGCATTTCGGCTAACCGAAAAGTTAACCAAAATAATTTTGGTTAGAATTCTAGAGAGCTGCAGTTTTGTTGAAATCTGATTGTGGAGTTTCGGCTAACCGAAAGGTAACCGAAATGTTTTCGGTTAGAATTCCAGAGAGCTACTTTCTTCCCATTTCTGTACTCGGTCAGAATTTCGGTCAGCCTTTCGGCTAGCCGACAGCCAACCGAAAAGCTGACCGAAACTATAGAATTTAATTGATTATTTCTGAAGAATTTTGTAAGACTATAGTGAGGAAGAAGGACCATCATTCTAATCTCATTGAAGATCCTTAGATTTGTCAATATATATAAAGTCCCGGAATGTTTTTAATTCTTAAAGAGTACTAAATATTTATCAAACCTAATGTACGGAACCCTATACACATTGATTTAAATCTTGGACCTCCAACACTTGGCCCGGAGATTTATAGAATCCATTTGTACCTGATTTTTACCAAATTTCACTTGTACATTTCAAGTTTCGAGCCTTGTAACTAGTATTGCCTCGGATATGGTTTTTAGCATAATTGTTATCTATTTCTTGCTTGACCTGATATGATATATCTTATACTGATGAGCATCTTGCCCCGATATATATATATGTATTATTTTGTTTTCTTGCACATGACCTATGAGTCGGCACCACTAAGCTTGTATGTACCTTATCGGTTTGATCCATCGGTTTGGAGATCCCCTTCTTGTCCTGCCAGCTGCAGCCTGGATCTTATCTTGCTATCCAGTTCGCTACCGTGTTCTTGTCTTGTTATGTGTATATTATTATATAAATTCGTTGACTCTCTTCACTTCGTGTGACTGAGGTCAACGTCGTTGAATCTCCTCACCTTGTGTGACGAGAGCAATGCCCTGATAACTCTCATCACTTTTGTGAGAGATGATTTAGCTTTGTGTGGTTGCCACCTTGTCAGTTCCTTATTCTTGGTACCTTTATTGCTTTATATCGCTCATGCCATTATCTAATAAATGATGCATTGTCTTTTATAAAATTCATTATTTATACACATATTTTCTACGCTCTTGCAAGGTATCATTGTTTTGTTTTATTGTCATATCTTTTCACCCACCTGCCAGACCGTCGTGTCTGATCCATTTATTTTGGTACTCAGGTCCCGAACAACTTGCCATCGAGGAGGAGCCTGAGGAGGCGGTTGGTGAACCGCAGCACGTAATAGAGTGGCAAGCTGACGATGTCATGTAGACATTCGTTCAGGCTTTAAAGACGACATTTTGGGAACTCGTGATAACATATTTTGGGTTTTATTTGATATATGGTCTTTGTTGACCATTATTTTGGGGTAATTAATCAACTGATCATTGCTCATTCTGATATCTTGTCACATCATTTATAAATCAGTCTTGTATATGGAATGGAATGATACTAATATGGTTTACTACACGCTTCCGCAATCTCGAATGTATGTCTGATATGTTTATTTGTGAGATGATATCTATGGATAATCCTCATCGCGGAACCCTGTGGGAAATCACGTGCACGGATAAATATTTTCTTAATTCCGTGTGCGGATTAGCCAAAGAGATGCACGTGGCACGGCATCATCGGTCCCAATCCCGGATTTGGTCCCCTAACCCGGTCCGGGGTCGCGGTAGGACTGGTATCAAAGCGGGACATGTTTCAGGCAATTAAAAGAAACTAAAAATCTTAAGGACGTGGCGAGGATTCGTTAGACTCTCATTAGATAGAATCGTGTGAGCAATGTATAACCACCCTGTACTTGATTTATATGTGCTAATAATTTGTTTTGCAGCGTTATGCCACCTCGCAAACGAGCAGCGAACAGTAACCACATGGCTAGTAACAGTGAGAATACAGGGACTAATGCAGAGGATACACAGGACAACAATATGCAGAACCAATTTCAACAAATGATGCAGGCTATGTTAGATCAGCAGAGGCAGGCAAATGAAAACCAGGCTAGACTACAGGCTCAGGCGCATGAGGCACAAGCCAGGTTGCAAGAGCAAATGGCTAAGAAAGACGAAGATCATGCTAGGGAAATGGCTCGAATGCAAGCACAGTTGTTAGGTGTGCTAGAGAGGAGATCGGAACCAATCCCAGTTGCACCACCGGGTCCGGTCAACGATCCCAATATACTGTACGAACGCTTTAAGAAAAGATGCACGAAGGAGTTCTTGGGAAGAGAGGATCCAATGACAGCAGATGACTGGCTTGAGCACACATAGAATATATTCGAAATCTTCACATGTACGGGTCTAGAAAAAGTGCAGCTCGCTGCTTCTATGTTCACGGGCTTAGCAGATATATGGTGGAAGACCATCAAGGCAGAATACAGGACAATGGCTGATGCAGAAGCTTGGACTAACTTCAAGAGGCAGTTTGGAGAGAAATATGTACCTGCCCATGTCAAGAGGCGGAAGGCAGCAGAATTTCAGCAACTTGTGCAAGGGAATATGACAGTCCTCGAATACCTCACCAAATTCGAGAGATTGTCTAGATATGCTCCAGAGTTGGTAGATACAGTGGAGAAGAAGATAACTAAGTTCCTTGAGGGACTCCATCCTATCATTGAAAGGGATGCTACCGGGATTACACCACCAGCAACATTTGAGGAAGCTATCAAGAGAGCCTATAAGTTTGAGAACTTTCACAACAAGATTCTCAGAGTTCAAGGAAATGGTCAAGGCCACCAGCAATAAAACAATCAGCAGAGGAACAATCATAATAAGAGGCCAAGACAAGAACAGAATGTATAAAATCCAATGGTTTGCATCCACTATGGGAAGAACCATGATAGTGCCCAATGTCGTACTGTTTCAGGAGCATGTTTCGGATGTGGTTCGATGAACCACCAGAGGAGGGACTGCCCGAGGCAGAACAGACAGAATCAGTGACAACAGGGAGTACAGCGTCAGGCACCACCTCAAAATGTGCTAGTAGTCCAGAATCAGGCAAGGCCACTACAGCAACAGGCACCACCACAGCAACAACAGGCCCGTCAGCAAGGGCAAAATCAGAATCAGAATCAACGTCCTCAGAATCAGAATAGGAATGCATAGCAAGGCAGGCAACCACAAGGGCAAAACAGGCCACAACAGAGGGCACAACTCTATGCCGTCAATAGAGCTGATGCAGAGGCGGAAGGCAATATAGTGGAAGGTACACTTATCGTCTGTGGTTTTGATGCTAGGGTTTTGTTTGACCCTGGCTCTACTCACTCATTCCTATCTCCAAAATTTGCTAAGTTGATTGATATGCATGCTAGAGAGTTGAGTTTCATTTTGACTGTGGCTACCCCTTTAGGTAAGGAAGTTGTTTGTAGAACTTTTTACCCTAGTTGTTCAGTCATGATAGGAGAAGTAGTATTACCGGCAGATCTCATTTTATTGAAGATGCAGGATTTTGATGTCATCCTAGGGATGGATTGGTTAGCAGGATACCATGCTACTATGGATTGTTTCCATAAGACCCTAACTTTTAAGTTAGAGGAGACCCAAGCAGGGGTGTTGTTTCAGGGAGAGACGAGTAATCCTCGTACAGGGTTTATCTCAGCGTTGAAAGCTGATAGACTTCTGAAAAGTGGATGTGAGGCATCCTTGGCGTTTATAACAGAGGATAAACAGTCCCAAGGGGTGGAGGAGATCCCTATTGTTTGCGAATTTCTGGATGTTTTTCCGGAGGAAATACCAGGATTGCCACCCATCAAAGAGACAGACTTCACTATTGAGTTGTTACTGGGGACCGTTCCGATATCTATAGCACCTTACAGAATGGCTCCGGCAGAACTAGGAGAGTTGAAGATTTGTAAGAACTTTTGGACAAAGGTTTTGTGAGGCCTAGTGTTTCACCGTGGGGAGCACCAGTTTTGTTTGTGAAGAAGAAAGATGGTTCCACGAGAATGTGTATTGACTACCGGAAATTGAACCAAGTGACCATCAAGAACAAGTATCCATTGCCAAGGATAGATGAATTATTTGATCAGTTGCAAGGAGCTGCTTACTTTTCGAAGATTGATTTGAGATCAGGCTACCATCAGTTGAGAGTTAGAGATTCAGATGTACCGAAGATAAAATTTCGGACAAGATATGGACACTATGAATTTCTAGTGATGCCATTTGGATTGACTAATGCACCAGCAGTTTTCATGGCGTTGATGAACAAGAAATTTACAGAGTATTTGGATCAGTTCACAGTGGTGTTTATTGATGATATTTTGGTGTATTCCAAGACCAAAGAAGAGCATGAAGAACATTTGAGGATAGCACTCCAGCTTTTGAGAGAGAATCAGTTGTTTGCAAAACTCAGTAAGTGTGAGTTTTGGTTGGACCAAGTCACATTTTTGGGACATATTATCTCTAAGGAAGGATTGTCAGTGGACCCATCCAAGATTGAAGCAAATTATGAATTGGGACAGACCGAAGAATGCATCAGAGATCAGGAGTTTTCTTGGATTGGCAGGGTATTACCGGAGGTTTGTACACGGATTTTCGTTGATTGCGTCACCTTTGACGAAGTTGACAAGGAAGAATGCACCTTATGTTTGGACAGACAAGTGTGAGGCTAGTTTCCAAGAGTTGAAGACGAGATTAACTACAGCTCCAGTCCTTACTTTGCCATCAGGGAGCGGCGGTTTCACCATTTTTGCCGATGCTTCGAACATTGGACTTGGATGTGTGTTGATGCAAGATGGGAAAGTAGTTGATTATGGATCCAGGCAGTTGAAAGATCACGAGAAGAACTATGCAACACATGATCTCAAGTTGGCAGCAGTTGTTTTAGCGTTAAAGATGTGGAGGCACTACTTATATGGAGAGAAGTTCAAGGTTCACTCCGACCACCGCAATCTACAGTACTTGTTCTCCCAAAAGGAGTTGAACATGAGGCAGACGAGATGGATGGAATATATCAAAGATTATGATTTTCCAATCAAGTATCACCCGGGGAAAGCGAATGTAGTTGCAGATGCCTTGAGCAGGAAGTCAGGTACCATGGCAAGTCTTCGGGGGACTTATGTTGTACAACAGTTAGAGGAGTTGGGAGTAGATTTTCAGCCACTAAGGGAGGGTGTCATGTTGGCAAATATGTCAGTGTCAGAACCTTCGTTCATTCAGAAGATCAAAGAGAATCAGTTGCAAGGCCCAGAGTTGGCCAAGATTTCGGAGCATATAGTAGATCGTCCATATTCTTGTGTTGTGGATGGAGTTTTGTACTACCGAGATCGTCTATGTGTGCCTTGTTGGAAATAGGGTGGGCCTCTAGGATAGGTTTCAAAAACTTTTGACCCACTTAATGCAGGGATCAACTATCCAGAAGGCTATAAAACTCAATCCAAGAAGTAAACCCTCAATCTCACCTATCATGATCAGTAAATACAATCTATCTAGAAGATAGAAATAGCAATTAATAAGCATCCATAATAATCTACAACATGCAAGGAAGTGGATTATACCTTTGGAGCCCGTTTGTGCTCAATGGAGAAGTTGCGTCTTTCTTTGATGATGAAACGCTTTAACTAATCAAATAGGAATCTCCAAGACCTCTTGATCTTCCACGCTATGACCCGTATCAGATTCTCCTTTTTCTCAAGAAGATGGTGGGATCTCCAAGAGAAAACTACTAGGAACTCTAGGGAGGAACTAGAAAGAGAACTAGAAGAGGGAGAGGAGAAAAAGCGTGCAACTCTTGCACTCTAAACGGGCTGGGCGTGAATCCCAATAAGAGAATAGATGCATGGACGTCCAGCCCACTTCTCCTCTATTTATAGCTTTTGCAAGCTGCCTCCTCTTTACTAATTACAATAGAAGTCTTACTTTCATTAATTATTAACTTACCATATCATAATTAGAAGTCTCACTTCAAATATGATTAGTAACTTTCCAATTCCTTTCTAATTAAAATAGAAGTCTCACTTCTACTAAAATTAGTAAGTCTACTATTACCACTATTAGAAGTCTCACTTCAAATAGAAATAGTAACTTTCCTTTTAGAGTTCAACTAGAATTAGATACTTTCTAATAATTGGGCTAGCATGGGGACCACTAGGGATTCCTTAGAAAGCTGGCTCCAACTGGGACTCGCGACCCCACATCTCATGTGTAATCCGGGCCCATAGTTAATTGCAAATAACTCCACTATATAAATGCAATTGAACTCCAGTCTTAGGAATATTACATAGAAGACCCTAAACTTCCACATTACCACAAGTAGACCCCTCTATCAATATCCATGGATCAATTGGAACTGTCTTCCAAACTAGACCCATATCTTATTATCCTTGAGCCCCAATTAATTATAATGATCATAGGTACCTTTCCAATTAACTCTTAATCGGAATGGGTGCGCACTTACCAATGATAAATTTATTAATTGGCACAAGGGGATATTAGAGATAGATTCCATCTTGACCATTGAATGTCCCCACAGCTCTACTACCTTGTACCCAAATCACCGAGGTGTTGACCTACAGTTGGCCTCACTCATTGGTGGATCAAAGCAAATGAATATATAGAAACTTGAGTTCATTAATGTCTCAGGATTGAGAGCCTATTGCTAGGGAATTATGAGAGCAGACCTTAAAGTAAAGACAGTGTTTATAAGGTGCTTCTCATGGTCCTTCAATACATCCAATGTACCAGCACTATGATCTAGAATCTTCCATTCTGATGATCGAGACAAATCACACTATCTCATAGTGATCAAAGTGCTGCAACCTTGTCAGTATGAGATGTCCAGTCTCATCACTGGTTGTGAAGATATTTAAGTATAAGATTTGTCACACACGTCTCCCGTATGTGGATCTCATCCATACACATGTGTTACATCTAATATACTTGTGGACCCCGGTTCATCTCATGAACCATCATGTCATTCGTATTGGTTATGCGCAAGTATATAATAAATCACCATTCATCTCATGAAAGGAAAGCATGAATATACTGATAAATAAAGAATTTAATCAATTTATTATATCATCTACTGGATTGAGTCCATAAAACTAACATGCCTAACTTGGAGGACTTGAGGAATGATATCATGACCGAGGCTCATAATACCAAGTATTCCATACATCCGGGCAGCATAAAGATGTACCAGAATTTGAAGGGCAGATTTTGGTGGAATAACATGAAGAGAGAGATGGCAGCTTTCGTCTCTCGATGCATGACATGTCAGTTGATCAAGGCAGAACATCAGAAACCTCCAAGGTTGCTACGGCCATTAGAGATTCCGGAATGGAAATGGGAGCACATTACGATGGATTTCATCTCGGGATTACCGAGGACTAGTAGGGGCAATGATGCTATTTGGGCCATAGTGGATCTTCTCACCAAGTCAGCTCATTATTTTGGGGCAATTAACTAACTGATCTTTTGTATATACATTTAACTTTACTTTTGGGAAATATGCTAATGATCATTGCTCATTCTGATATCTTGTCACATCATTTATAAATCAGTCTTGTATATGGAATGGAATGATACTAATATGGTTTACTACACGCTTCCGCAATCTCGAATGTATGTCTGATATGTTTATTTGTGAGATGATATCTATGAATAATCCTCACCGCGGGATCTTGTGGAAAATCTCGTACACGGATAAATATTTTCTTAATTCCGTGTGCGGATTAGCCAAAGAGATGCACGTGGTGCGGCATCATCAGTCCCGATCCTGGATTTGGTCCCCTAACCCGGTCCGGGGTCGCGACCCCAGCCTCCCGTGCATTCCGAAGCGCTATTTTCGCTATACCAAAACATGACGAAACAACTTCCAAATTGCTCTACGTGACTGTTTTGCAAGCATTGTTGAAAATACTTTTTGCAAATATGCGAGCTGGCTCCCGATGTACATCTTCAGTTGTGTTGTTTTGGAAAGTGCTCTCAACTGCCAACCAAGGATTCAAAGCACCCTTACCCTCTAAGGACGTAGGTGCAAAAGAAGCACCATACTCACAACCAACCATGGTGGAAGTAGGCGTGTCTGTAATTCCCAAACCTTTGGCCGCTTCACTAGTCGATCCTGAACTCAACATAGGCTTCAAAATTGAACCCACATTTTCTCTCTTTACATTAGTGGAAATTGGTTCATCTGCCTTGTAAGGTGTGGATAATGTTCGCACTCTCTCTTACAGCGTCAAAAGGGGGTTCCATAAATGTGCCATGCATGGGATGTCCTGAAGCCAAGCTAGGGCTCAACAAAATCTCCACTATTCTGTCTTTCTCAATGGCGAGAGGACGAATAAGCACAACTTCATTTAAGGAAGTGACGACGCCAGCGCCCTTAACTAAAAAAAAGAAAGAAAGGACGAATTGACTTTTCACGTAAATTAGTGTTAAGCAATAAAGCCGATAAAACATTGAAAACTCAATTTACTACCATGCTGGCAATCAAGAATAGCTAAGCTTTGATTAGGCCGATCCTCTTTAGCCATGGCTACAAAAGTGACACCTAAGTCAAGACTTGCCAATGATATGATTAAGAGCAATTTATGATAAAGATAGAGTTGGACTAAGGTACTTCTCTTGTTCTTTGTTCCCATAACGGAAGCTTCGTGAGCAACCACTTTTGAAAGCAAGGAAGATCCTATTTGTTCACCTGCACAGAGATAAGAGTATAAATATATATACATATATGATTCCTACAAATAATATGATACCGAAGATGAGATCCACTTACCTTGAAATTCAGCACTATCAGGCTGGGCCTTGTCATGAGAAGATAGATCAAGGCAAGGCGAGTCTTCTAAAAAAAAAACAGAGAGAAATAGGAATCATAATAAGATGTTATTGGAGATGATAACTTGAAAGCCAAGGGTTAGTAATATATACCATAATCAACCCTATCATCACATTTGTCTGAAGCTTCATGCTCTGGAGGCTCAGAAATTACCACGGCAACATTTGATGTTAAGATAGTAGTGCCAGTAGATACTTCCCCTTTTTGTGAAACTGCTCTTGTACTTAAACTTCCTGACGATGATTTAGTGGCACTAGTCTTTGAACGAGTTCTCTTTGCTGGCCCATGCTCATCAATAAATACCACTTCTTCTTTCCTCTTCCTTAATTGGGAGGCCTTACTTTTGATCCCACCCCCATATGAAGGTTTTGGGCGGTTGGCACATTGGGTATAGAGGGAAACTGTGTATCAGGAAAAGACACGTGAATATTAACTTGACCCTCACCTTCATTAATAGTATGCCTATCCATTCGAGTATTCCTCCAATTAGTAGCCGGTGTGGAAAGCCGAGAAGTCTAACCAAGCATTGAGGCCATCCATTCTAGTCCCTTGTAATAATGGCTTCAGACTTGGATTGCCCACATAGCCCCGTGAATATCCAAATTGTTGAGCAAATCTACTCAAAAGATATGGCTGAAAGTTTATATGAATTCCCCTCCTATAAACAAGAGTACTGGGCCGGATACCTATAAGCCATTCCAGCTCAGCTGATGTTAATGCCTTTTCATTAGGGATCATATATTACTTGAAGAACAATCACGTAACCAATATGAGGGGCCATCTCCAGGCTTCGGGGATATATCAAACCTGTAATTTTTATGGTCTCGAATTATTGTGCGAGCATTTCCAAGAGTCAAATTACTAGCTTTAGCCCCATGAAAATACATTAAAAAAGGGCTTCCATCAGCTACTTCTTCTAGCCGATGAAGACTGTCGCAGTGACTTACGAACCAAGCATAGAAAAAGTGGGCAGGGTATAAACCATGAAACTATGCGCCCTTTCCAACCAGCTCTGTACGATGTTCTAGTCCTGTACACATCCAAGTAACCATGGCAGGGCATAAGGCATACTTAGGTAGCGTTTGGTTCGCTGTAATGAAGGTCGTAATGGAATGGTCATTCCAACGGAATGATCATTACGCGTTTGGTTCGCAAAAAGTGACGGAATGACCATTACCTCTGAAATCATCATTCCTTTATGTGAGGGAATCATCATTCCATTGGGAGGGGAAGGAATGGCCATTCCATTCCTTTCTAACTTTTCGTTAAGACCAAAATACCTTTGTTTCACATCTACCACAATTATGTGGGCCCCACCTATATAATAATAATATAATCTATACATTATTATTATTATAATATTATGATTATCAAAGAGAAGAACTTATGTGGACCCCACCTATATAATAATAATATAATCTATACATTATTATTATTATTAAGAACAAAATGACATAACTTGTGTGGGACCCACTTAGATAATAATAATATTATCTATATATTATTATTACCTTTAAAAAGAGAAGAACTTGGGCCCCACTTATATAATAATAATAAGATTATAAAAGAGAAGAACTTATGTGGGCCCCACCTATATAATAATAATATAATTTATACATTATTATTATTATTATTATAATATTAAGAATATCAAAGAGAAGAATTTGTGTCGGCCCCACCTATATAATAATAATATAATCTATATATTATTATTATTATTATTAAGAATAAAATGACATAACTTGGGTGTAGTACTGTAACTTTGACTGAGCCAAAGATAAAAATCTAATAAGGGTATTTTGGTCAGTCTTATCTAAATTTTACTCCATTCTGGGACTCATTCCTGCGTACCAAACGCAAGAATAGGAATCAAGATTTTATTGCTGGGTTGATTCCTCAGCGTACCAAACGCTGAATGAAAATAACTTTTCCTACCTCATTCCATTCCAGACTCATTCCGGTCTCCATTCCATTCCCGCCTACAATCATTCCAACGAACCAAACGCTACCTTAGTTCCTTTCACAAGTCGGAGAGCAAGTAGAAAAGTTTTGGGTCGAATATAATCACCTTTAGTCCCAGAGAAAACCATTTTACCCAGCCACATGGACAAATAAGCTACAAATGGCTTCACCTCTATAATGCTAATGATATCGCCGCTCAACCCCATTGATGGTGTTTCAAAATCAAATAATTCTGCACTCTGCATTGGCTTTAGCTTGAAGCGTCTGATCCTTGTTTTATCAGGCCCAAATTTCTCGAGCCATGAAGAAGACGCAACATATCCCTTTTTATTCGATATATAATGTGGCATATTCATATACAGATTTTCTCACCCTCTCGGAGCTCCTTTGATATCTCACTTATTATATGCTGGTGATCTTTTAATTTTTGCTGCGGGAAGGAAAAGTTCCATCAAAAATTTGGTGGATACTCTCTCCTTGTATGAAAGATGGTAGGGCCAAAAGATTAGTGCAGAAAAATCGGCCCTGTTTTTTTCAAAATTCTTCAATCCTATATTCGGAAGAGGGGTCTGTTGCGACTCACAGGTTTTAAGGAAGGGAATTTCCCGGTGATCTATTTAGGTGCTCCTCTTATTGTTGGAAGACTCACTTCGCGTATCATTGAACCTTTGGTTGAAAATTTTCGAAAAAAAGTGGATGGTTGGAAGTTTAACACTTTGTCACAAGGAGGGAGACTTATTCTTTTGCGACGTGTTTACCAGTATGCCGCTTCATATGCTGTCTGTGATTAATGTTCCTCAGGTGACTATTGCTCGTATTAATTCTATATTGGCAAATTTCTTATGGGGGATGGTGGACGGTCTTATGGGGGATGGTGGACGGCAAACATAAGACACATTGGAGAGCCTGGTCGAAGGTTTGTAACCTATTAATGAAGGTGGTTTGGGATTAAGGGATTTTAGAGAAGTTCAAAAATCTCTTCATATGAAATTTACTTATCGGAACCTGATGTCTGATAATTTGTGGGCTAATTTTTTCAGAGCTAAATACTTAAAGGATGGTCACCTTTTGACTAACTGTCAAAAGGCGACGGATTCGCAGTTTTGGAGGTCAATTGTTGCCAATATACCTGAAGTTATGGAAAATGTTCAAATTTTATGGAGGGGCGGAAATTTTTTTTTTTTTTTTTTGGTTTGACAGATCGTTGGCATCGGGTCCCGGGTCCCCTTTCTTCTAGATCCACAGACATCTCTAATAAGCAATTACATGTTAGAAATTGTTGGGTGAATCGGGAATGGAATACTGAGGTCTTGAAGGATCTAGTGGGAGAAGAAGCCACGGATGATATTTTACAAACTCGCATCCATGGACGGGAAGGGATAGACATGTGTGTTTGGAAATCAAACTCGGATGGTACATTTTCCACAGCAGCGGCTTGGGAGATATCAAGGAAAAAAGGGGATCCGTTGCTTTGGCATGAGTGGATTTGGCATGAAACTTTGCCGAAAAAAATCTCTATGTGCATTTGGAAAGCTTGGTTTTACAGTTTGGCGGTGGATGAAAGGATTCAGAAGAAAGGTATTTCGTTAGCCTCGGCTTGCAACTGTTGCAGGCAACAAAATCGGGAGTCTATTGATCATGTTTTAGCTACTGGTCAGCTTGCTTATAATATCTGGGAGCGTGCTAGTGTCCTATTAAATATGCCGTGTGTAGGTGCAGAAAATTATGACCCACAATAAGAGGGTGCCTTACAGGACTTATCCGTGAAGATGATGGTGTCTGAGATGTCTGGATGCCGTCCGAGAGCCTGAAAAGGAGTAGCAAACAGTCAGAGGACCCTGGCCTGAGCGGCGCAAGGCTCTCCGATGCCAAAGTCAGTGTATGGACTGGAACAATGGAAGGAGAGGAGGAAGAGAGACAGAGTAGGGGCTCTGTGTATGGGATGTGCGTACCTTGCATGGTGTTTGAAGGTCTATTTATAGAGGGATGGATCGTATCTCTCAGAGAATATCTGGGTGTGGGTCCCATGATCTGACTGAGAAGTCATGATCAGCCCACAAAGTAATAAATGCGGTCTAATCCGGCCCACTCAGCATTTAATGCCAGTCGGGTCAGCCCACATTGCATTAAATGCATGTCTTGTTGGGCCAGATTGTGTTGGGCGCCTTTGGCGGTAGGAATACCAGCGGATCTGCCCTCGGGCCTTGCCCTGATGTGGCCTCAGCCGCTGGATGCTGCCACGTGGCGATCTGGCGAAGATAGTGGGCGGCTGGACGTCGTGTCTGTCCCACTAGATCGTGACCCTATCCTTCCACGTGTCTGGTGACGTGGGGGATGAGGGGTCTAGGCGAAGGTTCTTTCTCGCTTCGGTTACTGTTCTGGCTTCTTCAGCCGAGGTGGCTTTAGCCGAGGCAGGGTTATCTGTGGAGATAGCGTCCGGGGTGGCCTTGCCGATGTGGACTCTCTGCCGAGATGATGCCCGAGGTGATCCAGTTCGGCGCTTGCGGCCTGGAGATGTATGATGTCGGCCAAGGCCTCTGCCCTGGTAGCCGGGATGAGACCGGTGCCACGCGGATGGCACGCGGATGGCACGTGAGAATGTTTAGCCCCGTATGATGGCTGTGATTAGCCTAATCCTGTAGCTCTGGGAATTTCCCCACACAATTGCCCCCTAGCTTCTGAGCTCGCGTAGAACGTCAGTGCCGTGAGGTCGGGAGCTATGTGCCGGGTCTATTTGTAGGAGATCTTCTTTCGGCCCTGACTCGCTGTCGCTTTGGATGTTCGAGGTGATATTCAATGCTGAAGACAGTTCGACGGTTCCACGTGTCGTTCCTGGGCTGGTTGTCTGTCTCTTCGAGGTCGTACGCGCCGTTTCGTCAGGGGCGCAATCAATTTTTGAAATGATTTGCGCGCCGCTTCAGGGAGGCGCAATAAATTTCCGAAATGATTCGCGCGAAATCCCAGGAGGGGGGCGCCCCTTGGCACGCCCGATTAGGGTTTCTGTAAAAAGGGGGAACTCTCTGCTATTTATAGGGCAGTTGAGGTCTGTTCCATCCTTCGTTTGCGATTCTGAATCAGAGACGAGCGTCAGAAGAGGGAAGGCTACTGTGAGGGAGCTTCATTCGAGAAGTGGTGCGCTGCTGAGGTTGAGCCTCTTCGCTGTCCAGCGTCTGTGTTCTGCTTCCGTAAGTTCTTTCTGCTCTGCTTCTTCTTCTGCGGGTTTCTCTGCTTTTAGACTGGGATAGGAATGGGGATTTACAACCACTGGTTAGAGAGCGAGGCAGCGATCGAGGGTTTTAGGTCAGCCTTTAGGATCCCTGCTGATGTCCAAGTCAGGGGTGCTGATCCCCATGGCTACAACCCTCGCGCCTTTCTGGGAGGCTGGATGCCTTTTCCGCTGGTGGCTGTGATAGAAGGCGGGGTCCGATTCCCCCTTCATCCGCTTCTCAGGAGATGCCTTAGTCAGTGGCGTCTCTGCCCTTGCCAACTGCTGCCGAATGCCTTCAAGATCGTGATGGGCACGGTCAAGTTGAATGAGGTCCTGGGCACCGACTTCGGCGTCTTCGATCTTGAGGACGTCTATGACATATGCAGGTCCGGGGAATCTTATTATCTCCGGGCTAAGTCAGGCCGAGACGGCTTCGTCCGATACTTGGAGGATTCGAGCAAATATGCCGGGGACGATCTTCTATATGTTTCGGGGAACTGGGAGTTTGGGGAAGCCGACACCGATAGAGGCTACCAGGTTCCCCGCCACTTCGGCACCATCCCAAGTAAACATCCTCCGTTTCTTTTCTTTTTTCATAAGTTTCTTTTTATTCTGCCGTGCTTATGATTCTGACTGCTGCAGCTTTGAAGGAAAGGAGACGGGCTGCCAAATACATCTGGAAGAGGAACGATGCCTGGCTCCGTCTGGTGAAGCGGTACAGCGGTCACGACGGTAGGGCGGCTTGGTCGCTGCTAGGATATGAGCCGAAGTACCGCGGGTATCTGAGGGGCACCGTAGAGCCGATCCCGAGTGAAGGTGCCGGATCCGGGGTTGGTCAGGAGCGGGCCGTTCCGGAGGTCGCAGAGCCCTCGCGGGCGTCGTCTGAAGCTAGGGCAGCGTCTGGAATCCTAGTTTCCTTAGCAGAGTCGAGACTACCCCAGGTCTCAGGAAGGGAATCGAGTCAATCTGCCCGATCTCCCTCGCCAGGATCCGGGATGAGGCACACCAGGCGTTTGTCTTTCGAGGATCTCGAGGCCTTGGCGCTTGGAGTGGAGGACGTCCGAGCCCCCGAGGAGCCGGTAGATTCTCCGAGGCGTCCGTCTCCGAGGGCTCGGGTGGCTTCTCCTGCAGAGGCGGTGGAGGTACCCGTGCCCCCTGGCCCTGTTGACCTAGGGGTACGCTCGCCCCCAGCCGAGGTCGAGCAGGAGGAAACTCGGCCGCTGAAGATGCCGAGGACTGATGCGGGCCCTAGCTCGGCCGCTGCCTCGTTGCCGCCGGGGCCGCAGTTATGGGAGCCAGGCTTCATGCTCGGGTCGGGGAGGCCGATGACGGTGGAGGACAGCATTCTTCACAGGATCGATCTCCCGGTCCTCGAGGCCCTTGGGCGAGCCTGTGCCCTTCCCCGGGACATGGAGCGGCTGGATGAGTACAGCGATCAGAAGCTGATCTTGTCGATGCTGCAGTCCAACCTCGTGGTAAATCTTCATTTTCCTTTGCTAAACCAGCAATTTATCGTCTGACGCTCTTTGGATCTAACATGTACGTCTTCATTTGACAGGCGGCTCAGAAGTCCATGGCCGTTGCTGATAGGATCTGGAGGTACAGCGCGGACGCTGCCGAGCTGTCCGTGGAGAAGAACGGCCTGCAAGAGTCCCTGGACGCTGTGAGCCAGAAGTTGGCCAAAGCAGAGGAGGAATTCGCGGCGAAGCTCGAGCAGGCGAGGGAGGAGGCCGAGGCGGAGCGGACCAAGGTGGCCGAGCTCGAGGTCTCCATCTCGAAGATGGGAGACGATTACGCGGCCCTGCTTCAAGCCGAGACCAAGAGGGCGGATGAAGCCGAGGCGAAGCTTGAATCCGAATCCAAGAGGGCGGATGAAGCCGAGGCGAAGCTCGAATCCGAGTGCGACGCTGCATTCGAGGATGCCAAAGTGCAGGTCACCAACCACTACAAGGAAAGGGTTCTTGTGGTGAGGGATAAGGCTTGGGCGAAAGGGTGGCTTGCCGGCATGAAGGAGGTCGGGATCTCGGAGGGCCACCGCTCCTTTCGGGAGCCGCCTCCGTACCCGCTTCCGGTGCCGAACTCTGCCCGTCCATCTGGTGAAGCCTCTGACGCCGCAGCCCGTGCAACTGACCGGTCATGACCTCGGGACTTCGGGATGTTTGCTCTTTTGCTTTGTAATTTGTAATTTCCTTCAATTTGTATTTACTGGACAATGTAATGATTGAAACTTTAATACAAATGAAGGTTTTCTGAAATACCCGTGCTTTTCTCTTTTAAGCTTGAGTTCTTTGATTGCTTGAGTTCGGTAGAGTGCTCCCTTAAGATCTTTTTTGGTATTTGCGCTGATACTCCGTATTTTGGGTGATCTCCATTGGTATTCGCGCTGATCCTCCGTATCTTGGGTGATCTCCATTGGTATTCGCGCTGATCCTCCGTATCTTGGGTGATCTTGAATAGCAATGAATATGGTGGCGCGGCAGACGAGGGAGTCTGACGGGTGTCTCCACGTGGCGCCGTAGGGTTCGCTGGTCAATAGTCGCGCCTTCCCAACAGCGCGTGGGAGACTTCGCCCCATAACTCCTTTTGGAGTCTGAGCCTCCCTCCATCCTATAAATAGGGGGAACAGGCTCGCCATGGGAGAAGGAAGGAACATAGGAACCATGCCTGAGAGGTGCCTGAGATTACTTGATCCGGGGGAGATCCTTGCGCCGTTGGACGGTTGCCCCCGAGGGGGGGAAGGCTGTCGTGGCCTGCGCGCTCTCTGAAGGAATTCCCCGTGGGCCGCGCGCTCTCTGAACGCGGGTCCATGGCCACTGGCCCTTGGCCAGACAGAGTGAGGATGCGCTGCGAGGGGATGGTGGCGCATTCTCGTCCAACACGACCCTGTGCGCCCATCGTACGGAAGGCGGGTTGGAGCTCTGCTGGTCCGCGAGATTTCTTCAAGCTCTGTCGCTCCCACTGCCACCGAGGGTGTTGCAGAGCCCAGCGGGGTCCAGGGATCGCTCAGAACCTCCAGGAGCCCTCTGCCTGAAGAGTCAGTGACGCCTGAAGAGTCAAGTGAAGATCAGAGTCTCTGTCATTTTATTTTCTGCTTCATTTTCTGTTTTCAGAGGACTGCGATCCTCCTTGCTGTACTCTTCCTTCTGTTATGTATTTCTTGTAACGAAGCAGTTTGCAATGAATGAAAATGCACTTTCTGATTACCCAAGCTGTGTACAGTGCTTTTGAGTTCTTTTTCTCCTTTCTTTGCGTTGTTCTGGAATGCTTGGATTTGTGTTTGAGTGCTGGCATTGACTTTGGCCAAAAGGGCTGGCTTTGGCCGAGACGAGATGCATTGTGCCGAGATGGACCCATTCCATTGGTCTCAGCTCGGCGGAGCGAGTTCGGCAATGGCCTCCTGACGGGTGTATGAACCCGGACTCCAGAAAACTGTCCTTGGCCGGACTGCCTTGAGGGGTTTATGAACCCAGACTTTAGGAAAGGCTGAGTGTAGGAACTCGAAGCCGTTTCCAAGGCGTGGAGCCTGTGTGCCCTGAGACACGGAATTTTAGGAAAGGCTGAGTGTATGAACTCGAAGCCGTTTCCAAGGCGTGGAGCCTGTGTGCCCTGAGACACGGATTTTTAGGAAAGGCTGAGTGTATGAACTCGAAGCCGTTTCCAAGGCGTGGAGCCTGTGTGCCCTGAGACACGGGATTTTAGGAAAGGCTGAGTGTATGAACTCGAAGCCGTTTCCAAGGCGTGGAGCCTGTGTGCCCTGAGACACGGAATTTTAGGAAAGGCTGAGTGTATGAACTCGAAGCCGTTTCCAAGGCGTGGAGCCTGTGTGCCCTGAGACACGGAATTTTAGGAAAGGCTGAGTGTATGAACTCGAAGCCGTTTCCAAGGCGTGGAGCCTGTGTGCCCTGAGACACGGAATTTTAGGAAAGGCTGAGTGTATGAACTCGAAGCCGTTTCCAAGGCGTGGAGCCTGTGTGCCCTGAGACACGGAATTTTAGGAAAGGCTGAGTGTATGAACTCGAAGCCGTTTCCAAGGCGTGGAGCCTGTGTGCCCTGAGACACGGGATTTTAGGAAAGGCTGAGTGTATGAACTCGAAGCCGTTTCCAAGGCGTCGAGCCTGTGTCGCCGGAGTCGACCAGAGAGATTGATGACAAGGCAAAAGCTGCTTTTTATTGATTCCGAAGTTCGTTACATCTTTAGAAATAAAACTTCTTCAAATGAGATGCATTCCACGGTCTCGGCAATGGCTTGCCATCCAAGTCTTCGAGCTTGTAGGCTGACTTTCCTGCCAGTGAAACCACTCTGTATGGGCCGTGCCAGTTCGGGGCAAGCTTCCCCTCATTTGGTTCTCTGTCAGCTGGCAGGGTCTTCTTTAAAACGAGCTCTCCCGTGGTGAACCTTCTTTCCTTGACATTTTGATTGTATGCCCTGGCTAACCGCTGCTGATAGTCGGTTAGTCTCAGGGCGGCAGCTTCTCGTCGTTCGTCCGCTAGCTCCAGCTCCATTGCCAGGTTCGTCTCATTTCGGCCTTGATCGACCAGCTCTGTCCTCAGGGTAGGGAGGCCGATTTCCAGGGGAATGACCGCCTCCATACCGTAGGCCAGAGAGAATGGTGTCGCCGAAGTGGACCTCCTTGGAGTTGTTCGATAGGCCCACAGCACGCTCGGAAGCTCTTCTGTCCATCTGCCCTTTGCCTTGTCCAGTCGCTTCTTCAGGCCATCCAGGATCACTTTGTTGGAGATTTCTGCCTGGCCATTACTCTGTGGATATGCCGGGGTGGAGTAATGGTTTCTGATGCCATGCTCTTGGCAGAAATCTCTGAAGGATTTGGAATCGAACTGAGTCCCGTTATCTGAAATCAGGGTCCGGGGGATGCCGAACCTCGTGAGGATGTTTTTCCAGACGAAGTTCCTGGAGTCCCTGTCCGTGATGGAAGACAACGGTTCAGCCTCTATCCACTTGGTGAAGTAGTCCGTAGCCACTATCAGCCATCTTTTGTTCCCTGGAGCTCGGTGAAGGGGCCCCACAATGTCCAGGCCCCATTGAGCGAAGGGCCATGGACTGGAGAGGGGGCTCAGATCTTGCGCTGGCTGATGGAGGGAGTGGGAGAACTTCTGGCATTTCTCGCATTTTCTGGCGTAGACCTGGGCGTCCTTCTGCATGTAGGGCCACCAGTAACCCTGGCTGATTGCCCTGTAGGCCAACGAGCGGCCTCCTATATGGCTGCCGCAGATTCCTTCATGGATCTCGTACAGGAAGTCGTCCACCTTGGACGGGTGGACGCATTGGAGGTACGGGCCTGTGAAGGACTTCCTGTAGAGTTTGCCTTCTGGAGAGAGCCAAAAGCGGGCTGCCTTGAGCCTGATTTTGTGGGCTTCAGTCTTGTCCTCGGGGAGCTGGTCATCCTTCAGGTAGGCAACGATTGGATCCATCCAGCTGGGGCCGAGGTCAGCACAGAGGACAAGCCGAGATGACTGGAGCTCTAGACTTGACCTTGATACTGACCCGACCTCGATGGTCCTCTTCTTTCCTGCTTCAACAGCGGAGGCCAGGTTTGCAAGCGCATCGGCGTGCGTGTTGGTATCTCGGGAGATCTGCCTGACCTCGGCTTTCTGGAATTGGGAGAGTAGCTTTTTTGCCAGGGCTAAGTAGGCCGCCATCCTGTCGTCCCTGGCCTGGTAGTCTCCAGCGAGCTGGCTAGTTACCAGTTGAGAATCGCTGAAGATTTCCAGGTGCTGGGCTCCGAGGACTCGGGCGCTGTTCAGCCCTGCGATCAGTGCTTCGTACTCTGCCTCATTGTTCGTTGCTTTGAAGTCGAGGGTGAAAGCCTGCTCTATGACCAGTCCTTCTGGCGATTGGAGAACTATGCCGGCGCCAGCTCTCTTGGAGGTGGACGACCCGTCGACAAAGATCCTCCATGCCGAGGTGGGAGACTGCTGGACTTCTGTTTCTGCTGGCTCTTGCCCTGTGCCCCCCAGTGCCGTGCCGAGCTGGGTCTGAGCCTGGTTGTGGCAGGCGAATTCGACTATGAAGTCTGCCAGAATCTGGGCTTTGATTGCAGTTCGGGGACGGTACTGTATGTCATACTGCCCCAATTCAACTGCCCACTTTGATATGCGCCCTGAAAAGTCAGCTTTCTTGAACAAGGAACGGAGTGGGTGCTCCGTGATCACCACAATAGTGTGGGATTGAAAATAATGGGAGAGCTTGCGGGAGGCGGTGACAAGAGCCAACGCAAGCTTCTCCAACAGAAGGTACCTGGTCTCTGCATCGAGCAGGGTCTTGCTCGTGTAATAGATCGGCTTTTGAACTCCCTCGTCCTCCCTGATGAGGACGGAGCTCACTGCGTGATCCGAGACTGCTAGGTATAAATACAGAATCTCCCCCCGAGTCGGGGTGGAGAGTAATGGGGGTGACATCAAATAAGTTTTGAGTGCGGCCAATGCCTGGTCGCACTCGGGGGTCCATTGGAACTTCAAATTTTTCCTCAAAAGCTGGAAAAAAGGCCTGCACTTATCTGATGAGCGGCTGATGAAGCGATTGAGTGCGGCGGCCATTCCCGTAAGCTTTTGAACTTCCTTTGTGGTGGAGGGACTCTGGATGTCCTGGATGGCGGTGATCTGGTCTGGATTGGCCTCTATCCCCCTCCGCGTCACCAAGCTGCCGAGAAACTTGCCAGAGGCTACGCCGAAGGCGCACTTGGAAGCGTTGAGCTTGAGCTTGTAGGCGCGAAGGATGTCAAAGACTTGGCCGAGATCTACCAGGTGGTCGCTGGAGCGCACAGATTTGACGACCATGTCGTCGATATACACCTCCACCGTTTGGCCGAGCTGGGCCTGGAACATCTTCGTGACGAGGCGCTGATAGGTCGCCCCCGCGTTCTTCAGCCCGAAGGGCATTACTCTATAGCAGTAAGTGCCGCGGGGGGTGATGAATGATGTTTTCTCCTCGTCGGGCCCATAGAGAGGGATCTGATGATAGCCTCGGTAGGCGTCGAGGAAGCTCATTCGGTCATGACCAGCGGTGGCGTCAATCAGTTGGTCGATCTTCGGGAGGGGGAAACTGTCCTTAGGGCAAGCCCTGTTCAGGTCGGTGAAGTCTACGCACACCCTCCACTTTCCAGTTTTCTTCTTGACGACCACCGTGTTGGCCAGCCATACCGGGTACTGGACTTCCCGGATGGCCCCTGCTTTTAGCAGGTTGTCGACCTCTTCCACGACCGCGTCTGTCTGCTGCAGCCCGGTTCTGCGGGCCTTCTGCACTACTGGCTTGTGGTCGGGGTCGACGTTGAGCTTATGGCACATGACCTCAGGGTCGACCCCGGGCATCTCACTTGGGTTCCAAGCGAAGACGTCCACATTCTGCATCAAGAACCGAGAGAGTTCGGCCCTTTCTTCGTCCGACAGCTGGGTGCCGATCAGGAAGAAACGGTCTGGGTCTGCCGGGTCTAGCCTGACCTCGGCTAGGTCCTCGATGCTCTTCTTCTCAGGGTCCCTGCCGATCTCATCGAGGCCCTTTTCGAATTCGGCCAGGTTAACGCGCTCTGGCTCCTTTACTGCTGGAACTGCGGCTAACACGCATTGCCTGGCCTGCTGCTGGTCTCCCTTCACTGTGACTACCTCCAGCTTGCCTTCTTCGTTCTCGTGGACGAATTTCAGCTTTTGGTGGAAGGAAGAAGGAACTGCCTCTAGCTTGTGGAGCCACGTCCTACCCAGAATGACATTGTAGGGGGAAGGGGCATCCACAACCAGAAAGTCGGCTGTCACGGAGGCTCCGCCAACTTGGGTTTCCAAGGTGATTCTACCCTTGGGGTAGACTGGTGTTGCGGACAACCCTAGGAGAGGTGCACGAACCTCCGTGAGGTCTGCTTCGGAGAGTTTCATCCGTTTGAAGCAGTCGTAGTAGAGGACCTCGGAGGAACTGCCGGAGTCGACGAGGATCCTCTTCACGGTGAAGTCTCTCAACTTCATGGTGAGGAGCAGGGGGTCGTTGTGAGGGACTTGGACCCCCTCTAGATCTCGATCCGAGAACGAGATGGCTGGTTTGTCGCGGCGGGCTTTCTTGGATGCCGGGGCGAGGTCGGCTTTCATCACTTCTTTCTCGTGCGAAGCCCGCCTGGCTTCGGCACGGGTTTGGGAGCTTCCCCGGGACGAGGAAGCGGGAGCCGAGGATGCCAGATGGATCACATTGATGATCTTCTCTGAGTCCTCGCTGTCTGGAGCCGGGGCCGTGCTCTGGTGAGCCCGGCCCTCGCTGCCGCCGGCATCACCCTCCTTGATGAATTCTGGAATGTGGCCCTCTTTGGCCAGCTTCTCCAGATACCACTGCAAAGTTCTGCATTCCTCAGTCTTGTGCCCGTTGCCCTTATGGAAGGCGCAGTGGAGCTTGCTCCGGGCGCCCTCGCTGGGTTCGTACTTCATGGGCGGGGGATACTTGAAGAACGGCTTGGATTTGATCTTCGCCAGGATGCGGTATATCGGCTCCTTGAAGACGACATTGACGCTCTGACCGGCGTTGGAGGGAGGTCTGGGCTTCCAATTGCCCCCAGACCTGGACGACGAAGGCTTCGTCGAACTGGAGGCCCAGTCCCGCTTGGACTCCTGCTTCTGGGAGGGCCTCCCGCCTCTTTGCCGAGGCTGGCTATTCTTCTGTTCGGGCTCTGGATGCCCGTCCCGATCCTTAGCTCGGATCTCATCTTCTTCCCGAGCGATGAAGCGCTTCACCCGGGACATTAACTCTGACATGGATTCCGGGGTGTCCCCGGCCAAGTCCTTCCGCAAGTCGCTGCCGGGGATCAGGGCATGCTGGAAGGCGTAGACGGATATCCCCTCCCTTGCGCCCTCGATCTGGCTGTAAATCGCCCAGAATCGGTGGGTGAACTTGGCGATAGTCTCGCCCTGCTTCATTCTCAGGGCGATAAGGTCCCCTTCCTTCTTGGGGACGACGGTGTAAGCTTGAAACTTCTTCAGGAAGGAGAGCTGGAGCTCCTTCCAACTGGGAATCGACTGCTCTGGGAGAGAGCAAAACCACTTCAGGGGGAGGTCGCCCAAACTGGAGGAGAAAATCTTACAGTTTAGGTGGCCCTCATTTCCCCAGATAGACATCTTCTGGGAGAAGTGTCGGAGGTGTGCAGATGGGTCTGACAGTCCGTCGTAGGGGATGAACCGCGGGACGGAGAACTTCCTGGGCAAGGGGGTGCGCTCGATCTCCTTTGTGAAGGGAGAGCCCCCGAGATCAGTGTGACCGCAGAGCTGCTTCTGGTCCCGCATATCCAGGTTGTGCTGGAGAGCTCGCCTGACACGTTTGTCGAACCACTCCTGCTCGTCGTCCTCCTCTGGAGTTTGAGCTCTGGACTTTCGCTTGGGGCGGCTCGGACTGTGATGGCTATGAGTTCGGCCATCGCGACTATGGTGACTCCGGCTGTTGCTCGAGCCTTCGTCACGAATCTGGCCCCGTTTCTGGTCCAGATGATGTCTGAGGTCCTCACGAGGAGGCTGGGTCGCCTTGCTGGGAGCGCCCTTCTTTTTCCCTTGGGGCTCAGAGACCTCCCTCAAGGAGGCAGTTTGCACTGCCTTCAGCTGCTGCTGGAGCTTGCGAATCATCCGCTCTTGCTTCCGGAGTTGCTTCTGGAGGAGGGCAGCCTCGGGAGCCTCTTTGGGGGGTTGAGCGTGGCGCGTTTCTCCCACGGCCACGGCCTTGTCCTTCCGAGGACGCTGATGCTGATGCTCATCGCGTCCGGGTGGCGGGACCTCGTCCGCTGAGAGTGAGGTCTCGACTCCCTCTTGGAAAGGGATCTCGACAAAGGGTTGGGAGCCCAGGCGGCCCTCGCCTGCAGTCGTCCCTTGCACCGCGCGGGACTGCCCCTGAGGAGGGACTTCCGCTGGAGTCGTGTCTTGCACCGCGCGGGATTGCCCCTGAGGAGGGACTTCCGTTGGTGGTGGTGGCAGCGCGAGCGCTGCTCCTGAAGATTCTACGCCCTTCTTAGCTTTCGGAGGCATGGCTTCTGAAAGGATGAGGTTAGGAAGATTGGGAAGATTTTGAGAGGTTTGGATGGCTGGGATATTTCTTCCCCACAGACGGCGCCAATTGTAGGTGCAGAAAATTATGACCCACAATAAGAGGGTGCCTTACAGGACTTATCCGTGAAGATGATGGTGTCTGAGATGTCTGGATGCCGTCCGAGAGCCTGAAAAGGAGTAGCAAACAGTCAGAGGACCCTGGCCTGAGCGGCGCAAGGCTCTCCGATGCCAAAGTCAGTGTATGGACTGGAACAATGGAAGGAGAGGAGGAAGAGAGACAGAGTAGGGGCTCTGTGTATGGGATGTGCGTACCTTGCATGGTGTTTGAAGGTCTATTTATAGAGGGATGGATCGTATCTCTCAGAGAATATCTGGGTGTGGGTCCCATGATCTGACTGAGAAGTCATGATCAGCCCACAAAGTAATAAATGCGGTCTAATCCGGCCCACTCAGCATTTAATGCCAGTCGGGTCAGCCCACATTGCATTAAATGCATGTCTTGTTGGGCCAGATTGTGTTGGGCGCCTTTGGCGGTAGGAATACCAGCGGATCTGCCCTCGGGCCTTGCCCTGATGTGGCCTCAGCCGCTGGATGCTGCCACGTGGCGATCTGGCGAAGATAGTGGGCGGCTGGACGTCGTGTCTGTCCCACTAGATCGTGACCCTATCCTTCCACGTGTCTGGTGACGTGGGGGATGAGGGGTCTAGGCGAAGGTTCTTTCTCGCTTCGGTTACTGTTCTGGCTTCTTCAGCCGAGGTGGCTTTAGCCGAGGCAGGGTTATCTGTGGAGATAGCGTCCGGGGTGGCCTTGCCGATGTGGACTCTCTGCCGAGATGATGCCCGAGGTGATCCAGTTCGGCGCTTGCGGCCTGGAGATGTATGATGTCGGCCAAGGCCTCTGCCCTGGTAGCCGGGATGAGACCGGTGCCACGCGGATGGCACGCGGATGGCACGTGAGAATGTTTAGCCCCGTATGATGGCTGTGATTAGCCTAATCCTGTAGCTCTGGGAATTTCCCCACACACCGTGTATGGTTTTTGCTTCTTGGAAAGCTAGATTTTCGGCTTGGATGTGCTTGGCAAAAAAGGCTTCTATTACGGGGACTCTCATGGGTTTATTGCCTTGTATCATCACTTGGTGTCTTTGGAGCCGGAGATGTAAAGCTAGAATGGAGGGAGAGTTAGCTAATGAAGATCATGTGTGGAGATCAATCCAGATACAGGTGACTATTCTGGCCGGTCAAATTAAATGCTGCAAGTCTTTGTCGATTCAAGATAGACATCTCTTGAAAGTGCTTCATGTTGATAATCCCGACCCTGTAATCAAGAATTGCAAGCTTGTGGTGTGGTCAAAGCCGCCGAGTGGTTGGGTGAAACTAAATTGTGATGGGACTTATCGAAATAACCCAGGCACTTCAGGAGGTGGGGGTCTTGTGCGTGATAAATATGGTAACCTAAAAGGGGCGTTCTCGACTTATTTCGGTTTTGGTACTAACAATGGTGCAGAATTGAAAGCTATTTTGGAAGGTATCCATCTGTGTAAAACTTTATCTTGCTATAATGTGATTATTGAAAGTGATTCTAATATTGTAGTGGATTGGTTTCTCAAAAATAAGTGTACTCTTTGGCATCTGTGGGACTATTGGGAGGAACTTGTCTCCGAGCTTCAAGGTATGAATTTTCGGGTAGTGCATCAATATCTGGAAGGAAATCAAGCCGCTGATTTTTTGGCCAAACAGGGTGAGCTTCATCGGAATGTCATCTACAATGATATCAACCATTTGCAGAGGTTTCTGAAAGGCATCATTCGTACTGATAATTTGAGATTGCCGTACATTAGAGTTTGAGTTTGTTTTGTTGGTTTTCTTTGGCCTGTTTAGAGGTTGTTTTGTTTTATTTAGGCCTGTTTCTTAGCGCTGTTTTATTATATAGGCTTGTTTAGTTTCGTTTGTTGGTTTGGCTTTTGGGAGGTTTTTGAGTTTTTATTTTGTTATTCTCCCTGTTGCTTTGCGTGTATCCACGGTTTTCCTCCGCCATAAGTGAGGGCTTATCTATAATCTTGGGACGGTGCTACTATGAGGGTGACCTTCGGCTCTTCCAAAAAAAAAAAAAAAATCTGCATTTAAGAGTCTAAAATTTTTTGATTCTCCCTTTATGTCATCAACTGTTGCGACATATTCCTCGTACAAATCCCCAACCACAGGGAGACCTGAAATGTCAGCCATTTCATGGAGTGCGAACCCTAGTTCTCCATTTGGCATCACGCAAAGTATTTGACCTTGAAAGGAAAGTCTCCAACATGGCCTGGTACACTCCATTGCAGTAGTCAACATTGTACTAGGTGGCCCGTATTGCCTTCAAGAGACCAACTTGATGTAGCCTGTGTCCAAAAGCTTCAACTATTTGATCAGTCCATACTGACCAAGCACGGAAAATATGATACCACCCCTTCAATTTAAATTCACCATTCCACCAAGCACGGAAAATATGATACCACCCCTTCAATTTAAATTCACCATTCCAACCTCCCATACCATTCATGATGGAAACAGCTAGTGTGAAGTTGTGAACAAGGCCTCATTGGATTCATCATGAATGCTAGCTCAAGCATAGTGGTCACAATCCTTTTTGAATCAACTCTAGAATCCAGACCACCCTCTTTGAAAATGCCAAGTTTCATATAACAAGCACCTGAAGTCCAAATTATCCCACTATCAATTCATTGATAACGAGATGAGAGGGTCTTTAACGAATTAGTCATGTGGTGCCTACTTCCTGTATTGTATAATTCTCCTTCGTGTATAAATGACGTGGTCGACTTCTCTGAAAGAATGTCCTCGTAAGGATAATGGTCGCCAAATAAAAGTTCCGGCCTTCGAATGCTATCTAGTTTATTCCGACTCTTCCATGTAATATTGGCGGCCATAACCCTTAGTAACTAATGGTCTTGGTGGCTAAGATATTAGCTCTCTCCCTCTCCAATGCCTCATTAGCTCTCTGTTTGGCTAAATCTTGTTCTGAATGACCATCTGGTACGATGATCTTGTTTGCTAAAAAAAATTAAATGAGAACAGTAAAAAGAAAAAGAAAAAAAAAAGCATCAGGCAAAGGAAACATCAGAATACCAAAATTATCCTTTATGACTAGACTTGGTCAAATGTGTACACGGGATAGATTATTGATTGGAAGACATTTTTATGGTGAGCCTTCACCATATTGACGGCTCACCCCTGTTATGGTCTAGGGCACACAAAAAACCCTTCCATCGTTGAAGACACTTATACGTATAGAGATCCAGTACAAAAAGAAAAAAACACACACACACACACAATAACTATCTGATGTATCCATGCACCTTTGAAAAAGGATGTACAAGTTATACATCAAGTTTGCATATGCCCTTTGTTGAAACCAGATCGATGGCTGATTCAATGACAAGAAACAAGAGCAATAATAAAAGAGAAGACTACACTTACCACTTGACATGAGGTAGACGTGATCCGGGATGGAAACAATCGAAGATTAAAAAAAAATCAATGCCTCGAGAGAGAGCTAGGGCGGAGAATTGCAGATCCTCGATTTAGAGTTTTGAAATTTTGAAATAAGAGGATTTCTCTCCACATATGGGTTTTGGGCTTAAGTTGGACCTGTATAAAAAAACAGAGAGCGGGGCTTTTTTTAATGGACGAGCCCAATGAGAGAGCCCATATGGAGAAATTGTGACGCGACGGGTTCGTGGCAAGCCTGCACCGGAAAACTACTCGTCGGCAATCCTCGAAGGGGGCATCTGTTGGAAGATAAAAAATATATATACATCATCATCAATGCTTAACATGATCTTGATCAAGTGGGACTAAATCAGTTTAACCACCGGACCCATCCTCAAGCCAATGATTGGCGACCACTGCATGGCATGGAGTTGTACCTTGATGAATTTGGTGGGTCCCGTCAAGATCTCTTGGATTCACGAGGGAGATTATTATGATTAATATAGGTTCAAGCCAACCTATATAACCATATCATCCTAGGTCCAATAAAGCCCAAGCCAAATTTTTGGGCCTAAACCACATGATCAATTTTGGTTGAGTCAGGCTCAAGTCAATTTCTGAGCCAGGCCATGAGACCAACCTTTGTTGATGATGGCCTGAGCCATATGAATTAATGCCAATTTGTGTCCAATTTCTGGCATGACCCATACGAATTGGTCCATACAGCCAATTTTGATTGAGTAGAGGAGGGTCGTTTCTGGCCTAAGTATGTGACCAATCTTAGTCTAAGCCCAAGCTAATTTCTGGCCTAGGCCTAACCTAAACCACATGATCAATTTTGGTTGAGTTGGGCTCAAGTCGATTTCTGAGCCAGTCCATGAGAACAACCTTTATTGATGATGGCCTGAGCCATATGAATTAACCCATGCCAATCTGTGGTCAATTTATGGCCCAAGCCATATGAATTAATCCATGCCAATCTATGACCAATTTCTAGCCTGAGCCACTATGAATTAATGCCGATTTGTGGCAAATTTCTGGCCTGAGCCATATGAATTGGTCCATACGACCAATTTTGATTGAGTAGAGCAGGGCCATTTTTGGCCTAAGTATGTGACCAATCTTGGTCTAAGCCAAAGCTAAATTTTGGCCTAGGCTGATGGACCGCGCTCCTGCCTGATCCTACCGAGGTCGGCGGACGTGGGAGTCCGTTGGGTCCGACCCTTTCGTAACCGGGGGACAAGGGCGTGCATCAACATTTCTTTTGTGTGGGTGTGCCAGATTTTCTATTTTACTTGGAATTGCAAGTGGTGATCCGGAGATCAACCTTCGCAACTAAAAAGGAAATCAACTTCTTTCAAGTTTTCCATTGCACATATATTTAAGAAAAGAGACATTTTCTTGATTTGCCGTGAAAGGCAATTTTTTTGGCATTTATAGCCGATTTTGGCGTTTATAGCCGATTTTTAGCGTTTATAGCTGATTTTGGCGTTTATAGCCGATTTAGAATCCTTATCAATAATGAAAGACAAGAGTTGTGATTTTTGTCTCTTTTAAAAAAATACAAACTACAATGAAAAGCAAGAAAAGGAGGATCTAACTTCTCAGGAAATTGTGGAGAACCCGTTCAGATTGACGGTCGCAAGCCATATGTGGACTTCACCATCATCCATGCAGATGAGAACAGAGGATACTATTGATTCGCTTGGCTTGGCTATAACCTCAGGTTTTTAGAGAATAAAGACCAAAAGAAGGTCCTATGTCCAATAAAAAGCCGAGTAGACGGGCTGAAATACCACGTCTAAGCCATTTGGAGGCAGAAGGAGAAGGCAAGGACCTTGGGGGGGGGGGTACCCCCCAAGGGACTTTTGTCACCTTGTAGCGGTGGTTGGTGTAGAACTTCCGCAGAGTTTTCTCTCTTTTCCTTCTCTGAATTTCTGTGCTTTGTCCGTGTCTCTGTGTTTTTTTTCGATCTTCCGATCTTTCTCTCTTTCCATCTGGAATTCTTTGGAATGCTCTCCTATTTATAGGCTTTTAGGTAGCCATTTAGGAGGGTTTATGAGCCTTAATTGTCATAAAGCTACATAAAGGGAGGAGTTACAAGATTGAATTCTTTATTTTGTAACTCCTTTTTCTTGGCTTCTGATTGGCCGGAGGAGATTGAGGGCATTTAATTGCCTTTAATCGCCATGATGGGAGGAGTTTCATGGGTTAAATGCCATGAATCTCTTGACTTGTAACTCCCGAATGCTTGCTTCGGATTGGTCCGTCCAAAGAAATGGATTAATGACTGTAATAAAACTAGTCAATTAATCGCATTAAGTGGTCACCGAGCAGTCGAAGAGTCACGGGCCGTGCCGCGTCTTTTGGGATTCTTCTGGCGGTGGTCATCGATGGATCTTTATGTAGATCGACATCGGATGACCATGTAACTTCAGGTGTCGGTTGCCAACAGTGGGTCGGTGCCATCTGTCCTGTCGATTTCTCGATCGGTCGGGTAGAAAGCACACTTTTTTGGTTGACCGGGTGGTGATCAATGTTGTTTTCGATACTCTTGATGATTAACCCATATTTTTTACGGATGTCAGAGGATTTGGTGTCTCAAAAGTATGAATTTTGGAAAATACCAGAGGCCGGACGCTTCGAATCTCAAAAAAAGGCCGAAAAACGGGGTTTCCGGGGCCCACCGGGCGATCCCGGGCCCCAGGGTCGCAGGCCCCTGCGACCCTGAGGGGGGGTTTTCCACCTTTTGTCCCGTTTTGTGTCCGTTTTTACTATTTTTCGATTCTTTTTTCTTCTATATTTTTTCTTAACATTTTTGATCATTTATTGGCCTGATTTCCCTGTAGAAAACCTGATGAGAATCCTTTCATTTTGTTTTGCAAAGTTTCTAATTTTCTGAGAAAGCCGAAGACTTTGTCGCGCAAAGCTGCCGATTTTTCGTGAGAAGCTGAAACTGGGTCAAACGATGTCGGAATGACCTGAAATTTGGGATGAAGCCTCCTGAGCAATAAATAAGACCAACCATAAGCTTTTGTTTGAGTTTTGAAGCCGTTTGGGGTCCTATCACCAGTAGACTTGCTTTTATCGCGATGAAGATGTCGCGGTTTGATGTGCGGTCAACCGATGTCCGATTGACTTGAAATTTGACAGGGAACCTATTGGAGTCATTTTAAGATGATCCATAGGCTCTGTCTTGGAAACCATGGTCTTGGAGAGCTTCGCCGCCGAGAGGCCTGATTTGGCTTCCGAGCGTCAAACTATGGTCAAATGTTGTCGAAATGACCTGAAATTTGACGTGTAGCCCTTTATAAACATTTTGAAGCCGTCCATGTGCTCTATCTGATGAGTGATGGCCTCGGTGGTTCTCACCGATGAGAGGCTTGATTTAGATATTCGAGGGTTGATGTAGGGCCAAACGTTGTCGGTTTGACTCGGAACTTGACGTGGAGCCTTTTAGATGTATTTTGAGACCATCCATCGGCTCCGATCGAAGATTTAGTGTCTCCAATGCTTTCGCAGCTGGGAGCTCCTTTTCAGTTGTCGGAGAAGCAAAGTTAGGCCAAATGATTTTGAAATGGCCCGAAACTTCTTGTGTACTCCTCTTTTGGCTGTCTTGAAGGATCTTGCAGTTTTTATTTGATTCTGACAAGATTTGATTTTTTGGAAGTAGCATTGCCTATTTATGGCAGGTTGCGACTTCATGTAGCTCTTTGGATCTTGAAGAGGCAAAATGACATTTTTGGATCAACAAATGCCCCCTCGAGGTACAGCGACGAGTTGCTTAACTTTTGTAGTCGATGTGCCTCGAAGAGTTTTTTGAAGGAGAGCTTGTGACTGGACCAAGAGTCTTTGAGCAGTCTTTCCTTTTGGCATTTGTAGCCTTTTGAGCTTCCAGGGGAATTTTATGGTAGTGAAAGGGATCATGTACCATCTCGAGGCAAAGTTTTGAAGATGACATCAAGGATGTGAATTTGGGTTTTGACCTTGTGACCTAACAGGTTGTATGTGGCAGGTTAGGGGGTCGGGTTTAGTTTTGACCGTGTGACCCAACAAGCTGTATGTGGAATGTTGGGGGATCAATCTGATCTTGTGACCTAACAGGCTGTATGTGGTAAGTTAGGGGATCAGGTTTTGGTTTTTGGTTTTGATCTTGTGACCTAACAGGCTGTATGTGGCAAGTTAGGGGACCAGGTTTTAGTTTGGATTTTTGTGGAATGTCAATTTCAAGATTTTGGCTCAATTTGGTATATGAGGCTGGATGGTTTGATTTTTGGAGGCTCATGGGGCTTGGAATTCTTTTTTTTTGTATGGTCGAATCAACTCAAAAGAGGCATGGAGCCATTTTTGTATACTCTTGGTAAGAGGAATTTCTCTTTGACTAAAAGCCCAATTATTATTATTATTATTATTTTTTAAGTGCCTAGGTGGTCAAACCTGGCTCATATGGGCTAACCCATGGGACCGTAAGCTTTTGAAATGGCTTAGATCTCATATGGTGTCATTTTTGTAAAGGATATCCAAAAATATCTCCTTTGGATAGAGAATATCTAAGAATATCTTTACTTAGAGAGAATCTCTCATGTTCCCTTTATTTTGGGATAGGATATCTCAATATATCTTTCTTTTGGGAAAGAATCCTTCATTGATCCTATCTTTTGGGAGAGAATCTCTCATTGATTTCTTTTTGGGAGAGAATCCCTCAAGATATCTTTCTTTTGGGAAAGAATCTTTCTAATCTCTTTCTTTTGGTAAGGTTACTAATTAGTAACATTTACCTCTTTCTTCTTTCCTTCTTTGGTTTGCTCTCTTCTATAAAAGCAAGGAGGAGGTTGGATCTCTTGCTCTTATTACTTTCTTTTGCAACAATCCCAAGAGGGCTTCAAGACCAAGAGTTCTTCTTCTTTAAGATCTTCAAGACTTTTCTTCTTCTTCTCCATCAATGGCTTCAAGTAAGTTCCCTTTTTCACGAAAACTCCATTGTAGGAAAAATAAAAAGTTCTTTCTTTTTTTTTGTTTCTTTCTTTTCTTCTTTTTTTTTCTCCACGTGTTTTTTCTTTTTTCTTTTTTCTTTTTTTTACATGTGTTTTTTCTTTTTTTTTACACGTTTTTTTCCTCTTTTTTTTTGCTCTTTTTTTTTTGTGGCGGATCTGTCCGTACGGCCATGTGGCCTGTGGGCCATCCCTTTTTTTTCTTTTTCTTTTTTTTTTGTTTTATTTCCCCTTTTTTTTTCGAGAAAGTTTCTTTTCTTCTTTTTTTTTTCTTTTGCTCATCATGATAATGCCCCTTTTTTTTTGGCAAACCTAGATGTTCATGCATGTATTCTATTGTAAATTAAATTTGTAGCATGATGTGATAGCATACCTGAAAGTTTTCACAAATTTGGGAATTTGGAGCTTGCAGCGATGTTGAGCCCTTCCTGATTTTGCGGAGACTTTGAGGTTTCGAAAGTTTGGAGTTTCGGAGCTCACAGCAATGTTGAGCCCATCTTCAAGCTTTCTATTTCTTTCGGGATAATTTCTTTTCTTCGGAATTGCCCCGCCATCATGTCAAAATTTCGCTAGATTTTTTTAGCGAGATTCTGTCATTTTGATGTTTGATCTTTTTTTTTCCATCCTTTTCAGGTGGTTCCTCCAGAACGAACAAAGGTAAAGAGCCTGCTACAAGCGTACCTCGTCGATCTTCTAGATCTTCTAATCCGGCCGTTCAGCAGGCCTTTGAGAAGGTCCAGTATGTTGAGAGAAATTTGGAAGAATGCGACTCCCTCAATAGAGATGAGATGAGGCAGCGACTAATCACTCTCAAGGGAGAGGAATTCTATAAGATCATGGTAAGCAGTCGTCCATGGGTGATGGGAGATCAGAGTGTTTTACCCAAGCCTACCTTCTTCTTTGGTGATGCCGTCCCTGATGACATGACATACCAGAGGAGATGTTTTCAGTTCTCTTTCACAGCAGATGGTGAGAAGAAGACTGTTGTTACCCGGTCGACGTTTGATCGCACCATCTCGATCATGAGCCTTGCCCCCACGTGCTCTAAGAGGGAAGATCCTCCAAGCTGGGTGAGAAGGACAAATGTAATCAAGACCGAGGTGTTTGTTGGCGGTTCTCCTAGATATACGGAGAGGTCACCTGTTGACATGGGCCTGTTGATGCCATCCAGCGGCTACCAGGGCTCTGATTATCCGTCGGTCGATTTGAGACCGGTGGGCCTTGGTATGTTCAGCGGTGACGGCAGCAATTGGATAAAGCCTTTTCGACTTCGTGGCCATTTCAATGCTGACTCCGAGTGGAAGTCGTGGACTGATCGCGTCCTGCTGATTGGTCGTGCCATTTTGAAGGAAGCCGGGATTTTTGATGCGGTCCGCGCCTTCAGGGAGACCGTGATCTTTTCCGACGAGGCCTTCATGGCTATGCTGGAGTCATTCCTCCCACAAACCAATACCTTCGTTGTGACGAATGGTTAGATTGGTTTCTCTTTGAAGGAGCTGAGCTCCATTACTGGATTGCCCATCCTTGGCAAACTCTATGAGGAGTTTATGCCGATTGACAGCGTCCTTGAGGGGCAGTCTGATGAGTTCAGGCTTCTGTACTTTCAGCTCGTCGCCTTCTACGATTTTTTGAAGGATAAGGAGGGTTTGAAAGTTAGATCCAGCAGTTAGAAGAGTTCTAGCTCTTCGTTCCCTAACTTTTTTGATAGTAGGGAGTCTTCTGATAGTGTGACTCAGGAAGCCAGGGCTCAGGATCCAAGTTTGAAGAAGATCTTCGCTATGCAAGAAGAGTTGAGAGATTTATGTGCGAGTACAAACGCCATATGTCCTGACATTGCACTGCGGAGAGATCTCGCCGTTTAGCTCACTTATTGGCTTGGTGAGGCTATTTTTGCTGGAGGAGATGGAACACACATCAGGTCGCACTATATTTTCTTGGCTTGTCAGATGGCGTTTGGAGAGCAAATTGCTTTGGTGCCAGCTCTTTACTCCTACCTGTGTACCAAACTGTAGGCTGCTGCTTTTTTGGTTTGGCTTGGGCTTCCCATGAATAGGGTATTTTCAGCCCACATCTTTTATTTGTGGTACGTGTACCACTGTCCTGGCTTCCACCGGCTGGGTGCTGCACAGGATGATGATCCTCTAATGATTCGACTGGCTAAGGGCAAAGCCGTGTCCGAATCACTTTTGTTTACCCGCATGAGGATCCGACGGTTCAGGGACGTCGAGATGGGGCAGTCTTCAGTGAAGCTTTCTCCGAAGTTGCGGAAGAAGGCTTTTGATTTTGGTGCCTCCCGAGACTCTACCAGGGCAGGGTCGGGAAGGCATTACTCCTTGACGAATGCAGAGAGAGAGTGGCTTTTAAGCATACGTGTCGGCACGATGGTGTACCGTAGACATCTTTTCGTTTACATCCAGCCGTAAGTACCCTCTCGCTTTGCTTTGCAGTTGGGCTTTTCTCAAGGCGTTGTTGGAGCGCCTTCAAGCATGGTGAAGCGCTTTGGAGGTTTACAGGACGCGAGAAATGCATGGGCTTTCTATAGTGCCGAAACACTACAGCCATGATCTCTTATCCTGTGTTGTTGACTTCCCGGACTGCCGGCTTTGCGAAGTGGTTTGCGGAGAGCTTTTCGGCATATCGGGGGCTTTCCAAGAAGGAGCTTGATGTGAAGCTGGCATCTGGAAATGGCCTTGGAAAGTCGGATGGCGTCCGGCGAGAGGAAGTTTGGGCCTTCCTTTCTGGAGAGAAGCACAAGATAGGCTTTCTCGGTGACCAGGGCGTCATTAGTTCTGAAGCTGTTCGAGAAATACCTGATGAGGCTTTAGAGCAGCTAGAACAGGAGGAAGCCGAACTTGGTGCTTGGATGCAAGTGGCACAGAGGCAAGCTTTCGTGGAGTCTACTGATAAGGGTAGACCACCCAGTGAGGAGTCAAGTGGGAAACCTGACTCTGACAGCGGGGCAGATTCCTCTAAGAAGCGAGCCCGTAGGAGAAAGAGGAGGAGGAGTCATCATCGCAGCAAGGGGTAGCATGAGGACTCTCCTGACTTGGAAGTTCCTCTTACTATCAATGAGGATGTGCCAGTGGATGCCGACGAGCCTCCAGAGAAGAGAAGCCGAGAAGAAGAGACCGTCGGTGAAGGTATGATTCTTCCTTTTTCTCTTTCCATTTCTTTTCATGGGATTTTCCATGCTCTGATTTGCTTCTTGTTTCTGCTTTTTTTTTTTAGCAGAGGAAGACTTGGTGATGCCTGAGGTTCTAGTCGATGAGGTGGTGACGGATCCTGTCGGGGTACTTGAAAAAGAACCGAGGGACTCTAGAGTGAATCTAGAATCTCCAATTGGTATGACTTCTTTTTTTTTTTTTTGTCTGTGACTTGGTTTGCTAACATTTTTCTTACCAGCTGACATGCCACAGGATTCCGATGACTTTGAACTATCGATGGACGCAAATGTTGATGATGCTTCCGATGCATTCATGGAGGAAGAGAGTCTTCCGCCAGTCGTCGAAGAAGGTATTTTATAGTAATAACCCTGATAATGATTTTCAAACAGGATTATATTCATACCTTTTTGTGTTTCTTTGGCAGGTTTTGAAGTGACAGAGGAGAGTCCGTCGCTTCCTTCAGAACCAGAGCAAGGGATGCCAGAGGTTGATCTAGAGGTAGAGACTCCTGGGACCAGTTTGTTAGATATCGCGATCACTGAGAGGGGGGGGGTGAATCAGTGATTCCTTAAAAATAGGTCCAATTTAACAACAAAAGCAAATCAAATCACACAAGGACACCAGATTTAACGTGGTTCACCAAAAGGCTACGTCCACGGTTCAAAGACTGTCCGAACACCGATCCGAAACAGGTCTGAATCTATTTAGTCGCACCAATGACAAAGAGCACCAACCCTTTGTTTCAGATAGCACCAACTATCTAGGAAGCACCTACTCCCTTTAGTTTCAGATAGCACCAACTATCTAGGAAGCACCGACTCCCTTTACAATTTTATCTGCACCAACAGATAGGATCACCAAACCCCAGACACCAACCACCAACTTGATGTTCTACAGAATAAGAGTAGAAACCTTTTTCTACAGCCCTTCCCCTCTACAATCTCTCTCTCTCAATCCCTTACAAATTGAAATTAAAGCATAAACAGAGAGACACTTATCTTATGGACGAAACATCATCTTCAAGAACATATCCTCGTCCACACTTGCTGTAGAAAGATGCAGCACAACAGCACACAGCACCAGCACTCTTCTTCTCTCCAAAACTCTCTCTCTTTTCTCTTCTCTTCTTTCTCTCTTTGGTGTATCTTTATGAACGACCCATACATGCCTTTTTATAGGTTATGTTAACCCTTAATTGTATTCAAAACAGGCTACAATTCGTTTAGAAAGAGTCCCAAACAAATTAGATAAGAGTGCTGAATTTTCGTGCAAGACTTCTGATTCTGCGCAACTCTGATCCCGTGCTCGGTCGACATCCTGTGTTGCTCGGTCGACATCATACACTGTCTAGAATCAGACAACTTTCGTGCTCGGTCGACATCCTGGGGTCCCGGTCGACCGAAGACACACTGTGTCACGAAAATAACTGAGAGGTGCCTGAATCTGTTTCTGCAGGTTTCTCTTTGCTCGGTCGACCGCATGGGGTGCCCGGTCGACCGCATGCTCTGCTTCAGGAATTCTGAATTCCTGACTGTTTGAACTCTGATTCTTCTTTTCAGCTCTATCAACACCAGCCTTTTAACATCACGTTTGTGACAATGTGTTGACAAGAATTCCAACTCAAAACAATACTTTGAGATATTAATTCCTTCAATTCTTCAAAGACTACTCAAGTCATCTCAAATTCCAACAATCTCCCCCTTTGGAATTGTTGGCAACACTATTGGAACTTCAACACTTTCAACTCCAGCTTGCAGCTCTTCCAAGTTCTTTTCAACACTCACTTGGAACCAATTCTGAAATTCTGAAATAACAACCATGCACTGTTAACAATCTCCCCCTAGCTTTCATAGCATAACATCTCTCCTTGCTATCATAGCATAACATCTCTCCCCCTTTGACAACAAGTCCAAAGGGACCAAACCGAGGAGCGAATAGGATATTCAATGAATGCATTGCTCCCCCTTTCAAGCACAACTCCTACGGTTTAGGAGAGTGAGTAACTCCTAACTTTTTTCGGAGATACTCGAAGACTTCCTTTGGCAGAGGTTTCGTGAAAATATCAGCCACTTGCTCAGTTGTTGGAACATATTCCAACTTGACCTCTCCATCAGCAACTTTATCTTTAAGAAAATGATAACGAATTGCTACATGCTTTGTTCGAGAGTGCTGAACAGGATTCTTAAATATATGAATTGCACTCGTGTTGTCACATAGGATCGGCGTAGGATCCGTTGTAGGAACTCCTAGATCAGAGAGCATTTGCCGCATCCATAACACTTGCGTACAACAAGTTGCCGCTGCAATATATTCCGCTTCCGCTGTCGAAAGGGATACTGAGTCTTGCTTCTTACTATGCCAAGCAACTAATCTTTCTCCAAGATAAAATGCGCCGCCGCTAGTACTCTTGCGATCATCTACGCATCCAGCCCAATCGGCATCAGAATATGCAACAAGAGTGAAGGATTTGCCTTTGGGATACCAGATACCAAGCTCCATAGTACCTTTCAGATATCGAAAGATTCTTTTCACTGCTGTAAGGTGCGTTTCAGTTGGTGCTGCTTGAAAACGTGCAACCATACATACTGCTTGTAGAAGATCTGGTCTTGTAGCAGTCAAGTAGAGCAAGCTTCCTATCATAGAGCGATAGGTGGTATGATCAACGGACGAGGCCTTATCATCTTTGCTAAGCTTCGTGTTCGTTGACATTGGTGTGCTCACTGGCTTGCTGTCTTCCATATTGAACCTTTTCAGCATTTCCTTAATGTACTTCATTTGTGATATGAAGATGCCATGTTTCAGCTGCTGAACTTGTAAACCAAGAAAGAACTTTAGTTCTCCAAGCATCGACATTTCAAATTCTTTCTTCATCTCTTCGGCAAAATTCCTGCACATCTCCTCATCATTGCCACCAAAGATTATGTCATCAACATAAACAATGACAACCAGCTGTTTGCTTAACTCAGTTTTGACATACAGATTGCTATCAACCATTCCTTTTCCAAAACCGATCTTGCGGAGATAGAGATCCAGCCTTGCATACCATGCCCTTGGCGCTTGTTTCAGTCCATAAAGAGCCTTTTTCAACTTGCACACTAGATCTGAATTTTTGCTGATGAGAAAACCATCAGGTTGCTCAATGTAGACCTCTTCTTCAAGTAAACCATTCAAGAAAGCTGACTTTACGTCCATCTGGAATACCTTGAAGATTTTGTATGCTGTCAATGCAAGAAACATACGAATAGCTTCTAGACGAGCCACCGGTGCAAAGGTCTCTTCAAAATCTATGCCTTCAACTTGAGCATAGCCTTTACAAACCAACCTTGCTTTGTTTCTAATGACTTGACCATCTTCATTCAGCTTATTCCGAAAGACCCATTTAGTACCAATAACATTCTTATCAGTAGGTCTAGGAACAAGTTCCCATGTGGAGTTCTTCTCAATTTGCTCCAACTCCTCATGCATAGCTTTCAACCAACTTTCATCGAGACTGGCTTCAGCCACAGTCTTGGGTTCAATGGTGGACATAAGTGAGTAATTGCTAACTACACTTTGTCTAGTTTGAACGCCTGCCTTAGGATCTCCAATGATTTGATCCTTAGGGTGTTGCTCTACCCAAGTGCTGTGCTTCTTAGGTGTAGTATCTTCTGAGTCATCCTTTGATTTCTCAGAATCATTAGATTCAGCCATCATCATCAATCTCACTCGAGTCCTCATAAATTGGACTGTCATTATGAGTTGCATTCTTTGGTTCAATATTCTCATCTATTCTCACATCAGCACTTTCTATGATTTTTCTGGTTCTTTTGTTAAGACACCTATATGCCTTGCTAGTAGAGGAGTAACCCAGAAATATACCTTCGTCAGCTCTTTCTTCAAATTTGCCCGGATTTTGTTCGAGCCGCTTGATGTAACACTTGCTGCCGAAGACTCTGAAGTGCTTGACTGTTGCTTTTCTTCCAAACCATAGCTCATAGGGAGTTTTGTCTTCATGTGGCCTGATCAAGCATCGATTTTGAATGTATACAGCCGTATGAATTGCCTCTTTCCAGTACTTGTCAGCCATCTTGCTTTCACTTAGCATCGTACGAGCCATCTCTTGTACGGTGCGATTCTTCCGTTCCACAACTCCATTTTGCTGTGGAGTTCTAGGGGCTGAGTACTGTCTTTGAATGCCATGATGTTCACAATATTTAGTGAACTCTTCAGATGTGAACTCGCCTCCACGATCAGACCTTAAAATCTTGATACGTTTTTCCAATTGATTTTCAACCTGTGCTTTAAACACTTTAAAACGATCAAGTGCTTGATGTTTATGCTTAAGAAACAATACCCATGTCATACGAGTATAATCATCAATGCATAACATGAAATACTTATCTCCATTGGTGCTTTGAGTTCGCATTGGTCCACAGAGATCAGTGTGCACTAGCTCAAGAGGTTTTTTGGAATGATGCTCCTTTGTCTTGAACATAACCCTCGTTTGCTTTCCCTTTTGGCAAGAGTCACAAATGGGATTGGAAAGCTTTTCAACTGTAAACATGCCTCTTACAGCCTTTGAATTGCAAATCTTTGACATGTTATCAAAGCTTAGATGCCCAAGGCGTTTGTGCCACAACCAACTTTCCTCTGTCCGACTCATCAAGCAGATCTTTTCAGCTCCATCTGACAATGTATAGAGATTTCCAGCAGTTCTTGATCCAGTTGCCACTGTTTTGCCGTTGCTACTCTTCTTGATGGCAAACCCATTCTTAGTGAAGACAACTTCGTGGCCTTTGTCACAGATCTGGCTCACACTAAGCAAGTTGTGTCTCAGTCCAGACACATATAAGACTTCTTCCGATCTGATCTTGTTTGCCATAAGCTGAATAACACCTTTTCCGCAGATTTTGGCACCATCATTGTTGCCAAACTTCACTGAACCGCCCTCATAGTGCTGTAATTTGATGAATTTCTCTTTATCACCAGTCATATGGCTTGAACAACCACTATCAAGGACCCATGGTGCTGCCTTCTTTTGTGCATTGAATGCCATTTGCACAATGAGAGATTCTTTGGGACTTTCTGCACTTTGCTTTGCTCTCCAAGCCTTGACTAACTTGGGTTTCTTTTCAACCTGAAATTTGTTAGCAATATGCAACCTACAATCCCTAGCCAAGTGTCCATAATTATAGCACTTATGGCACTCAATTTTGTGGCTACTTAAGATTGAAAAAGGATTCCTAGTCACAAATGGGCTGTTTCTTACATAGAATTTGCAATCAGCTCTTTTATGTCCAAACATATTACAATGAAAGCAATAACCATAGAATTTGTATCTTCTTTGTGGCTGGTTAGTCTTCATTACCTTTCTAACAGGAATGGACTCCTTTCTAGGTTGAGTGGGCTTCATAGAGTTAGAAGGTGCAGTGACTTTCTTCACAAACTCTTTCTTTTCAGGAGGTGCAATCTTAGAGGATTCACCTTTCTCAAATCCTGGACCAAATCTGAAGTGGGCAGGTCTTCGAACTTTCAGTAGTTCATCGAGTTTCATAGTTCCTTCAATCGCTTGGAGCGCTTTGAGTTTTTTGCTATTTTCCAAATTTTCAGCCTTTGCTCTAGCGATCTCAGTTTCAAGTTTCATAGCCTCTTCCTTTTTGATACTTATTTGGTTTTCAAGGACTTCTACCATTCTTTTATATTCTTCTACTTGAGTTTTCAAAGCAATAATAGAACTTTCAGATTCATGGAGAAGTTTCAGATTTTTCTTACTTGATTTGCGTTCCATGCTAAGCTCCTCAAGTGCGGCTATGAGTTCCTCTTCAAGATTGACTTCAGCCTCCTCATCCTCTTCCGGATCTAGCACTTCTTCTTCTTCAACAGTGACCATGAAGAGAGCTTCGGTTGATTCATCATCGTCTGAAGTTTCAGACGTGCTGTCATCTTGTTGACATAGAAAGTTTTTAGCTTTGCCTCTTTTTCTGAAATTTCTCTTTCCTTTACTCTTTTCAGCATAAGAGTCATTATCATTGTCTTCTTTTAGCGGACACTTCGCAGCAAAGTGACCAACACCTCCACAATTGAAGCATTTAAAGGGTAGCTTCCCTTTGTACTTGCCATTGCTTCCTTTCTTCAACTTTCTAACAAATTGAGCCTCAAGCTCATCATCATCGGTATCAACATCATGACCAGCAGTCTCTTTTGCCTTTTTCTGAACTTTGAAGGCCGCTTCTTTATCAGATGAAGACGTCTTTCCTATGCGCATCTCATAGGCAGTTAGAGAACCATGTAATTTATTTATGGAAAATGCATTCAGATCTTTGGCTTCTTCGATGGCTGAGACTTTTGAATCAAACCGGGGAAGAAGAGATCTTAGAACCTTTTTGACGATTACCGGCTCTTTAATCTCCTCCCCTAGTCCACGAATGTCATTCGTGACTTCATTCACTCGTTGCATATACGAGTCAACATTCTCGCTTTCCTCCATGCGAAGAGACTCGAATTGAGAGCGATGAGTTTGAAATTTGGCTTCTTTAATCTTCTCATCACCTTCATGTATGCTTTGCAACTTGTCCCAAATTTCCTTGGCTGTTTTGCATGCAATTACTTTGACAAGCTCGCTGTCCACAAGGCCACTAAAGAGTGCATTCTGCGCCTTGGAGTCATTGTTTGCCAACTTCTTCGATGCAGTATCATTGGGTACGGTGGCAGCATTGTAACCGGCTCTGACAGCCTCCCAAACATCATAGCCAAGAGATTTGATGAAGGCTTGCATCCTAATCTTCCAAAAGGAGTAATTAGAACCATCAAACAGAGGTGCTTTCATATTCCCTGTATTGACTGCCATGTGATTTGACAAGAGATCACCCTTAGCGTATTAAGCTGATCAAGGGAGCCTCGCTCTGATACCAATTGTTAGATATCGCGATCACTGAGAGGGGGGGGGGGGTGAATCAGTGATTCCTTAAAAACAGGTCCAATTTAACAACAAAAGCAAATCAAATCACACAAGGACACCAGATTTAACGTGGTTCACCAAAAGGCTACGTCCACGGTTCAAAGACTGTCCGAACACCGATCCGGAACAGGTCTGAATCTATTTAGTCGCACCAACGACAAAGAGCACCAACCCTTTGTTTCAGATAGCACCAACTATCTAGGAAGCACCTACTCCCTTTAGTTTCAGATAGCACCAACTATCTAGGAAGCACCGACTCCCTTTACAATTTTATCTGCACCAACAGATAGGATCACCAAACCCCAGACACCAAGCACCAACTTGATGTTCTACAGAATAAGAGTAGAAACCTTTTTCTACAGCCCTTCCCCTCTACAATCTCTCTCTCTCAATCCCTTACAAATTGAAATTAAAGCATAAACAGAGAGACACTTATCTTATGGATGAAACATCATCTTCAAGAACATATCCTCGTCCACACTTGCTGTAGAAAGATGCAGCACAACAGCACACAGCACCAGCACTCTTCTTCTCTCCAAAACTCTCTCTCTTTTCTCTTCTCTTCTTTCTCTCTTTGGTGTATCTTTATGAACGACCCATACATGCCTTTTTATAGGTTATGTTAACCCTTAATTGTATTCAAAACAGGCTACAATTCGTTTAGAAAGAGTCCCAAACAAATTAGATAAGAGTGCTGAATTTTCGTGCAAAACTTCTGATTCTGCGCAACTCTGATCCCATGCTCGGTCGACATCCTGTGTTGCTCGGTCGACATCATACACTGTCTAGAATCAGACAACTTTCGTGCTCGGTCGACATCCTGGGGTCCCGGTCGACCGAAGACACACTGTGTCACGAAAATAACTGAGAGGTGCCTGAATCTGTTTCTGCAGGTTTCTCTTTGCTCGGTCGACCGCATGGGGTGCCCGGTCGACCGCATGCTCTGCTTCAGGAATTCTGAATTTCTGACTGTTTGAACTCTGATTCTTCTTTTCAGCTCTATCAACACCAGCCTTTTAACATCACGTTTGTGACAATGTGTTGACAAGAATTCCAACTCAAAACAATACTTTGAGATATTAATTCCTTCAATTCTTCAAAGACTACTCAAGTCATCTTCAGCTGGGCCATCTCTTCTTTTTGCGAAGAAGGTTGTGGTGCGGGTTCTGAGCTCTTCGATTGATACTCTGCTTTCTGGGCACTTAGATGCCGGATTTGGGATGATCCAGCATGTGTGTGAGATTCTCGATGATGCCGAAGAGGCTGGTCTGGATGTCACAAGTGCCAGGGCGATCGTTGATAGGATCATTGAGCTGGGTGACAGGTGGTTTGAGACCATGGGTTTTCTTGACGACCAGTTCTTCAAGGAGATGTTCCTGGACCCTGCGAATAAGGCTCAGTCTAACCTGGATGAGGCTACAGAAAGCAAGAAGCAGGTAGTCTGAGAGAAGAACTTAGAAGAGCTAACCATCATTGGGCTGACACATGACTTTAACATCCTTGATAGGGAGGTCGATGAGGCCAGGAAACGTCTTGAGCATCTGCAGGCACAAGTCGCTGCCAAGTGGGCTGCAATAACAGAGGCTCGTGACAGGGATAGTGCTCTGATTCGCCGAGTTGTAGACGCCCATCGAGTTCTTAAAAGGAAGTCTGAAGAGAACAAACAATGGCAAACTATTCGGGAGAAGCTTCCCGGTGCAAAAGAAGGGTTACAGCCCACCCCAGCATCTCATGGAAAGTTCCTGAAGAAGCGTGCCTTGGAAACCCTGACGGCTGAGGCCAAAAGTTTGCTTGAGAAGCTGAACTCTTGGCTGGAGACCATTTTTTATTGAGCTCCTATTTTTTTTTAACAGAAACCATCCTTCTCTTTTTTTTTAGTACCACTTGTATTTTTTTGGTACTTTTTTTTTGTAGTGTTTGTGAACACTTTCTTTTTTTGGTACCACATGTATTTTTTGGTACTTTTTTTTTTTTGTAGTGCTTGTGAACACTTTTTTTTGGTACCTCATGTATTTTTTTGGTACTCTTTTTTTTTGTTTTCCCTACGCTCACTTAAATCTTTTTGTGATGTAAGAAATTGCTAAATGGGATGCCCTTTTTTTTGTTTTCCCTACGCTTACTTAAATCTTTTTGTGATAAAAGTAATTGCTAAATGGGATTTGATGAAAAGTTTATCATTTTGTGAAAATCTTTTGTCAAATGATTGTTTTGGCATGGAAGCCAGATTTTTGTTTGTGGCATGGAAGCCGATTTTGGCATGAGAGCCAGCTTTTTTGTGGCATTGACAGCCGATTTGTGGCATTGATAGCCGGTTTTGGTGGCATTGATAGCCGAGTTTGTGGCATTGATAGCCGGGTTTTTTTTTTTTTTTGAAAGCCAAAGTTTTTGGTTTGTGGCATTGATAGCCGGTTTGTTTTGGTGGCATTTATAGCCGGTTTGTGGTATTTATAGCCTGTTTTTATGGCATTTATAGCCTGTTTTGATGGCATTTATAGCCGGTTTGTGGCATTTATAGCCGGTTTGGTTTTCAAAAATGCAAGTATCGACTAAAAGTCGCCTCCCTGCTGAATGTTCTTGCAAGTATCGATGGAATGTCGCATCCTTACTCATTCGGTTGCGAGTATCGATGGAATGTCGCATCCTCGCGGATTTGGGTGCAAGTATCGATGGAATGTCGCATCCTTGCTTTTCAAAAATTTTGGTTTTGCGAGTACTGACTTGATGTCGTTTCCCCACGATTTTTTGAAATTTGTGGTTTTCTCGAACCTTTGGGTTATGGATATCAACTGAAATGTTGCGTCTCCATGGTTTTTTAGGTTTTTTCGAACCTTTGAAATTTGGATTGTGGATATCAACTGAAATGTTGCGTCTCCACGGTTTTTTAGGTTTTTTCGAACCTTTGAAATTTGGGTTGTGGATATCAACTAAAATGTTGCATCTCCACGATTTTGGATTTTGCAAGTATCGATGAAATGTCACTTCCCTGCAATTTTGGAAGTGTCGAACGTGGTTCGTATGCTTCCGATTTGTGCAAGTATCAACTAAGCGTCGCTTCCCCACGGTTTTTTTTTTTTTTTTGAAAAAACCATTTTTTTTTGTTTAAAGACACGAGGGTCATAAGTTTTGACCTAAAACCATTTTGGCGGTAAAAGGCAGGGTGGACTAGGGTGGAAATCCCTGAATCCGGATTTTGTTTCAAACCATGAATTTTGGGTTCAAGGGTTGAAAGTTTTGGTCAAGTTAGGGAAAGATTCCTAAACTTGGATTTTTGAACAATGAAACGATGGAAGTAAGCATTGTTTAAATTTCTAGAAATTTCAACATTTGATATGAAAATTCTAAAAGAAGGTGGGTTTAGCGAGCATGTACCTGGAAACCGGTTTTGGCCGTACAGGCATTGCTCTTACCCAGTTGGGTAAGTCTTCAAGGGTAGTACCGCTTTAAGAACTTGCCGTTGATGGGCAGCATACATATGTCACCTTCCATGTTTAGGAATGTGTATGCGTCGTTGGAGAAAACCTTGTTGATGTCGTAGGGTCCTTCCCATTTTGGCTCAAATTTGCCTTTGGACTTGTGAGCGAAGACCATTGGTCTATTTACCGCAAGGACCAAGTCACCCTTTTTGTAGGCGCGTTGCCTGACCTTTTTGTCGAAAGATCTTGCCATGCGTGCTTGGTAAAGTTCAATGCTTTGTTGAGCTTCGAGCCGTCTCTCATCGAGATTGTCCAGCTCATGGAGTCGCAATTTGACAGTGCTTTCTTGAGTCATGTCATTTTGCAAAGATACCCACAAGGAAGGAATTCGTACTTCCAAGGGCACGACAGCTTCGCATCCATAAACCAAGGAGAATGGTGTGCTATGGGTTGGTCCTCGAACGGTGGTTCGATAGGCCCACAAAGCTTCAGAAATTTTGGTCGCTCCAGTCTCTTTTGTGACTAGAGACCATTTTTTTGAGGATTTTGCAGAGTGTCTTGTTGAAAGCTTCTGCCAACCCGTTTGCTGCCAGATTGTATGGAGTCGAAGGACAGCTTTGGATTTTGTATTTGTCGCAGAACCTGTAGAATCGATGATCCCGGAACTGTGGTCCGTTATCATGGACGAATCTTTTGGGTATGCCGAAACGACAAATGATGTTGGTGCGCAGGAACTGAAGGACTGATGAGGTCTTCATTTCGTTGAACGCAAATGCTTCTGACCACTTGGAGAAATAATCCATAGCGGCGAAGATGAAGCGATGACCTTTGCTCAAAGAGGGAGAAATAGGACCTATGATGTCCATACCCCAGGCTTCGAAAGGCCATGAAATCGCTGTAGGATGCAGCCATTCTGGAGGCATGTGAATGTAATCTCCATGAACTTGGCATTGTTGGCAGCGCTTAGCAAATTGCATTGCGTCAGCTACCATGGTAGGCCAGTAATATCCTAACCTTTTTATCTGATAATAGAGCTTAGGACCAGCCTGATGAGCTCTGCAAAGACCAGCATGAACTTCTTTGAGTGTTTCCTCAGCCTCTTGTTGTAACAAGCAGCGTAGAAGTACTCCGTTGAAGGATTTCCTGTAAAGGATTTTTGAAGGAATATCCAAATGAAAGTTAGGGGTTTGCCTTTGGATGCTTACCCGTTCTTTTGGATCTTCAGGTAGGATTCCGAACATAATGTAATCAATGAACGGATCCCTCTAGTCGCCGATTGAAGTTTGAAGGATTGAAATCCGACTTCCAACTACTTGGTGGCATTCAGCTACAGCTTAGTGTGTGTTAAGAGGAGGAAGGATTCTTCTTTCGCACACTGTGATTTGCATGTTTCCCCTTCCTGGATTGCCATGGATGTGGCAAGTCCAGCTAGGGCATCTGCACGTATGTTTTCACCTCTACGAATGTGGGTGATGTGACGGATGTCAGACTTTTGCAGAAGTGATTGTGCCTTGTTGTAGTAAGGCAACAAATCTGGCTTCCTGACTTCAAATTTCTGATTCATTGGTTGATGATCAGTTGAGAGTCTCCAAAGACTTCCAGTATGATGATACCGGATTCGATGGCGAGTTCCAATCCTAGGATCAGAGCTTGATATTCAGCTGCATTGTTTGTGCATGGTTCCAGTAGTGAGAATGTGTGTGGAATCATGTATTTGTCGGGGCTAACAAAGAGGATGCCAACTCCCGAGATTAGCTGTCTTTTTTCATTTGTCCCGGTTGCACCGTCAAAGTACATGTCCTAGGACGCACTTTGCGAGAAAGTCTCCACATTGTAGACTGGTTCGTCTGGGAGATCATCTCTGAGCGGAGAATCTTTAGGCAATGGATGCTCTGCGAGGAAGTCCGCTAGAGCTTGCCCTTTGATTGCCTTTTGTGGTACATACCTAATATCAAATTGTGACAGAAGGATGGACCATTTTCCAGTCGAGCATTGAGAGAACCTGCCTTTGTGACAAGGACCTTTAAGAGGTTGACTCTCGAGACCAGGTATACTGTGTTGGAAAGCAAATAGTGACGCAACTTTTGTACGGCGAACATTACTGCAAGACATTCTTTTTTGACTGGAGAGTAGTGATGCTCTGCACCTACTAGCATGCGGCTGAGGTAATATAGAGCAGCTTCTTTTCTTAGATCATTTTCTTGCGCAAGCAGAGCTCCCAAAGAGTGATCAAGGGCTCTTGTGTACAAGATGAATGGTTTTCCAGTGGTAGGAGCAGCTAACACTAGAGGTTTTGTCAGGTATGACTTGATGTCTTGGAAAGCAGCTTCACAGTTAGCATCCCAGACAAAGTTTACACCTTTTTTCATCAACCGGGAGAATGGACGGCATTTCCCCGAAAGATTGGAGATGAACCGTCTGATGTAGGCCAATCTCCCTTGAAGCCCTTTAAGTTCTCTCAAGGTTCTTGGAGAGGGCATTTCTAGAATGGCTTTGACTTTTTTAGGGTCAAGCTCTATTCCAGCTTTCCGAACTAAGAATCTGAGGAACTTACTCGACGAGACGCCGAAAAAGCATTTCAAAGGATTCATCCGCAGTTTGTGTTTGCGAAGCCGGAGGAAGACTTCTCGAAGGTCTTTGAGATGATCTTCTTTTCTTTTGCTTTTGACGGCGAGGTCATCAACGTAACATTCAACCGTCTTGTGCTGCATATCTTGGAATATTTTAATCATAGCCCTCTGATATGTGGCACCAGCATTTTTCAGACCAAATGGCATGACAGTGTAACAATACACGCCAAATGGGGTCCGAAAAGATGTATGTTTTTCATCTTCAGGATGCATCTTTATTTGATTGTAGCCAGAGAAACCATCCATGAATGTCATTCGCTCGAATCCACAGGTATTATCAATCATTACCTCTGGTATGGGGAGCGGAAATTCATCTTTAGGGCATGCGCCGTTCAGGTCTCTATAGTCAATACAGACCCTGCTCTGCCCATTTTTCTTTGTCACGGGGACAATGTTGGCCAACCATTCAGGATGTTGTTCCTCACGGATGAAGCCGACGCTTTTGAGTTTTTGAACTTCTTGTTCAATTTTATTCATCACATCTGGACGGAATATTCTTTGGCCTTGCTTGACAGGCTTGATGTCTTCTTGAAGATTAAGTTTGTGAACCGCTATTTTGGGGTCTAAGCCAGGCATTTTAGCGTAAGACCATGCAAAGCAATCAACGAACTCACAAAGAAAGGCGATATACTCGGGAAAATTATCATCCTTTATATTCTTGCTTATCAAATATAGGACGTGGGTTATCTGGTGTTCCCAAATCTATCTTTTGAACAGGATCTTCTGTTGGAAGGTTCGAACTCCACAATATTTTCGGAGGCTTCCAGCTCAACGAAACCTTCTAGGGTTTCAAAGGCATTTCCAGACCAAGGTTTTGTTCCTTTCCACGGGTCTTCTTGATTGGTAATTTTTCCAAGGCTTACTATGAGATGATCCCAATCGCCTGTTGAAACCGGGTCGAAGTAGGCTACTTCTTTTGGAGATGAGGGTTCTTCTGGGTCAGAAGACCACAAGTCTGTGCCATCGGACAACTCCTCTTCATTTTCGGAGAAATCGTGCCAATTGGATGAGCTTCCTGGATCTTTGTCAGGTGACTCATCAAAGAGATATCCAGGGAGATTGATGTCTTCATGGACTTGAGATGTTGAGGCTTGGTCATTATATTGACTTTTAAGCCTTTGTGTCAACTGTCTCAGGGGAGTGTTGGGATCATACCCTAACCCGTGTGAAGACTTTTCTACATAGCCGTAGAGTCTCCAATCTTCCAGCTGGCTTTTGGTCAAAACGGGCCCCAATGGCGTGAGAATACCGCGTCCTTCTCCCAAACCGACTGGGTTTTAAGCGTCATAGCCCATTTTCTTCATAATAGCTTGTGCCACAGAACTATATAAGGATAGTTGAGGCATACCTTCATTTTGGAAAGGTTCAAGCATGGAGTTTGATGAAGAAGCATCCGTTCTATGGAAGAAGATCGGCTTTTCCTTTGCTGAAGTTGCTGGAACAACGAAGGAAGCTGACGTAGGATCTTCTATGTCAGAAGTTGTCTCCATTGGAATGAGAGCAGGCTGAACTTGCTGAGTGTCAGCTTGGCTTGACAATGTGTCATCTTCTGGCTCTGAATGATAATCCGTGTCTTGAATGATAGACACGAAAGAGACAACAAATTTTCCCCCAGGCTTTTGCTTTACCTTCTTCACTTTAGTTGTGATGACCAAAGGCTTTGAAGGTTTGAGGGAGATGATGAAGGGAGTTTGAATGCTCTCTTTGAATTTACCGGATGGTTTGTTTTCTTCCGATGATTGTTGAGGAGCCTTGCCTTTATCTTTCTGGAGATTTTCGGCAAAGGGTGCTGTGTGCTTATCCTCTTCTTCTTTTTCACCTTCATATATCTGTGAATCTACGAAGTGGACTTCTTTACCTTTGAAGGGTTTTCTGTCCGCAAAGACTCGATGTATCATGCCGTCGTCGCCAACAAACTTGATGCATTGATGTAGAGTTGAATGGACAACACCATTCTCATGGATCCAAGGGCGTCCGAGAAGGATGTTGTAGCATGAAGGGTTTTTATTGCATACACTGTGACCTCAGAAATAAGATCACCGATTTGCAACTTGAATCTGATTTTGCCGATAGGCCTTTGAGTACTCCCATCGTATCCAAAGATAGATACAGATGTGTAGCTCAGCTTGTTGGGTGGGATGCCTAACTCTTCGAGAGCCGATGTGGAGATGAGGTTGAGTGCAGAACCTGGGTCGATCTGAACTCTGTGCATAGGCATTTCCTTGATGTACCCTGTGAAGCACAGGGGTCGGTTGTGCCTGGTTTCCCCAAGTAGGAGGTCGTCCTTTGTGAAGGCGATGGTTGCACTGGCTGCTTTTTTAACCGAGAGGCATTCAATGCATGATCCCTCAGTTTTCTTCTCTTCTCCCTTTGAGGAGGCTTCTGAGTTTTTGACCCGGTAATCCATTACAATTTGGAGGACTTACGGGGCATGTTTGTCGACATCCTCATTCAGCTTTTGTAATTCAGAAATGAGATTATCACGAGTGTGCGAAGAAATTCGCAACAAATCTAGGATGTGCAGACGTGCAAGTATGTGCTTGAAGTGTTTAATCAAGTCATATTTGAAAGCCTCCTTAGGGCCTGCATGTTCATCATTGTTGCCACTAGGGGCGCTTACAACATCTTTTCCCGAAGGATTTACATATGTAAAGGAAGATTGGTTGTAATTTTTGTGGTAGTCCCGGCCAGAGCGGGTGCCTCTACTAACTTCGAGAGCTTCTTGAGAAGGGTCTTCGTTTGGAAGATTGTCTTCAGGATCAAGAGGCTATCATTTTTCATTTGCTGAGAATGTATCGGTAGCGGAGTTGCCATCCTCAGTGATTGTGTTGCACGGAGCATTTTTCGGGAACAAGTCCTGAACAGCATCCAGCAACCTTTCTTCTTCGTTAACTAATTCATCGTCCCAAGCATCAACAACTGGGAATTCTTCAGTCAGGAAGGGTGTGAACTTTGAAGTCACGGTCTCAGGAGAAGAAACCTGAGAGGGTGTCATCTCAGTGAAAGTCACGTGAGACGAGGTGGCTCTAGAAGATACATTGCTAGGCATCGTCGGAGTGTAAGTGCTCTCATCAGACGATGTTTCGGAAGAGCTATAATCCCGAATTATCACATTACAGGAAGCTCTGATGGGAGACGTTGCCTGATCGGAGTCAGACTCATCCTCGGATGTAAGAGGATCGTCTATCCAGCAATTTTCTCCATTTTCAGGAGTTAAGGGAGGATGTACCTGATGGTCTTCAGGGACTTTAGGCTCTGGATTGCGAGGAGGCTCGTTGACGCGTTCTTGCTCTTGTTTTAGAGCGAGACGCTGCAAGATCCTTGCATATTCTTCAAGATCAGGAATGGGAGCCAAATCTTCTTCTTCATCAACTCTTTGTGGCTCAACATGGTTGATTTCCACTGGAGTAATGAGAGGTGCTGGGTTAGCAGCATTTTCTTGTACAGCCTCTTGGTCTTCTTCATCATCAGACCAGGATCCTTGTGGCTGTAGAGGGTTATACCAGATTACTGGCATAGGATGAGACTCAGGAACCCATTCTTCATTGGAGAGATATTCTCCTGTTTCAAGGGACTCCTCCCACTCGTCTGTTAGATATCGCGATCACTGAGAGGGGGGGGGGGTGAATCAGTGATTCCTTAAAAACAGGTCCAATTTAACAACAAAAGCAAATCAAATCACATAAGGACACCAGATTTAACGTGGTTCACCAAAAGGCTACGTCCACGGTTCAAAGACTGTCCGAACACCAATCCGGAACAGATCTGAATCTATTTAGTCGCACCAACGACAAAGAGCACCAACCCTTAAGTTTCAGATAGCACCAACTATCTAGGAAGCACCTACCCCTTTACAATTTATCTGCACCAACAGATAGGATCACCAAACCCCTAACACCAAGCACCAACTTGATGTTCTACAGAATTAAAGTAGAGAACTTTTCTACAGCCTTTCCCCTCTACAATCTCTCTCTCTCAATCCCTTACAAATTGAAATTAAAGCATAAACAGAGAGACACTTATCTTATGGACGAATCGCCATCTTCATGAGCACATTCTCGTCCACACTTGCTGTAGAAACGTGCAACACAACTGCACACAGCAACAACACCTTCTTCTCTCCAAAACCCTCTCTTTTCTTCTCTCTTCTCTTCTCTTCTGCACTGTGTTCTTGAAAACGAACCAATCAAGCCTTTATATAGGTTTTGGTAACCCTAAAGAGTGTTTAAATTAGGCTAGAATTCGTTTAGAAAGAGTCCCAAAAGAAATACTTAAGTTTCCCGAATTTTCGTGCAAAACTTCTATTTCTGCGCAACTCAGGTTTCCCGTGTATTCTACCGGTAGTACTACCGGTTTAACAGATGAGATTCTCATGTCCAAACATTCTGCTGGAATATCAGCCTTTTCTACCGGTAGTACTTGCGGTTGAACTTTCTACCGGTAGTACTTGCGGTTGACAGAAGGAAATCTCAGGATCAGCCTTTTCTACCCCTTTTCTACCCCTGTTCTACCCCTGTTCTACCGGTAGAACTACCGGTTGACAGATGAAATTCTGATTTCCTGTACTGTTCTATTTCAGCTCCGTTTTCTCTTTGAAGCTCTATCAATACCACACCTATGACATTGTGTTGACAATAATTCCAACACAAGATGATACTTGAGATACTAAACACTTCAATGCTTCATAAGACTTCTCAAGGCATCTCAAATTCCAACAATCTCCCCCTTTGGAATTGTTGGCAACACTTGGAACTTCAACACTTGAAACACTTTGAACCAGTTGACCTTCATGAAGCTTCTTCAGAACCATAAACCAACAGAATCAAGATCTTCACATTCACATTCTTGATACCAATCTCCCCCAAGCTATCATAGCATAACTTCTTCTAGCATAGCTTTCTCCTAGCATAACTTTCTCCTAGCATAGCTTTCTCCCCCTTTGACAACAAGTCCAAAGGGACCAACCAAGGAGCGAATAGGATATTCAAGGAATACATTGCTCCCCTTTTCAAGCACAACTCCTAAGGATTAGGAGAGTGAGTAACTCCTAATTTTTTCCGGAGATACTCAAAGACTTCCTTTGGCAGATGTTTTGTGAAGATATCAGCAACTTGCTCAGTAGTTGGAACATATTCCAACTTTACCTCACCGTCTGCAACCTTTTCCTTGAGAAAGTGATAGCGGATTGCAACATGCTTCGTTCTAGAATGCTGAACAGGATTCTTAGAGATGTGAATTGCACTTGTGTTGTCACAAAGGATCGGCGTAGGATCCGTTGTCGGAACTCCTAGATCAGAGAGCATTTGCCGCATCCATAACACTTGCGTACAACAAGTTGCCGCTGCAATATATTCCGCTTCCGCTGTAGAAAGGGATACTGAATCTTGTCTCTTACTGTGCCATGCCACCAACCTTTCACCGAGATAGAATGCACCACCGCTTGTACTCTTGCGATCATCTATACATCCAGCCCAATCGGCGTCAGAGTATGCAACAAGAGTGAAGGATTTGCCTTTAGGATACCAAATACCAAGCTCCATGGTACCTTTCAGATATCGAAATATCCTTTTTACTACTGTAAGGTGCGTCTCAGTTGGTGATGCTTGAAATCGAGCCACCATACATACTGCTTGCAGAAGATCCGGTCTTGTAGCAGTCAAATAAAGCAAGCTTCCTATCATAGAACGATAAGTGGTGTGATCAACGGACGAACCCTTATCATCTTTGCTTAGCTTTGTGTTCGTTGTCATTGGTGTGCTCACTGGCTTGCTGTCTTCCATGTTAAAACACTTCAGCATTTCCTTGATGTATTTCATCTGTGATATGAAGATACCATGTTTCAGCTGCTGAACTTGTAAACCAAGGAAGAACTTTAGTTCTCCAAGCATTGACATCTCAAATTCTTTCTTCATCTGTTCAGCAAAATTCCTGCACATTTCCTCATCATTGCCACCAAAGATTATGTCATCGACATAAACAATAACAACCAGCTGTTTGCTCCACTCTGTTTTGACATAAAGATTGCTATCAACTAGTCCTTTTCCAAAGCCGGTCTTGCGGAGATAGAGGTCCAGCCTTGCATACCACGCCCTTGGCGCTTGTTTCAGCCCATAAAGAGCCTTTTTCAACTTGCACACTAGGTCTGAATTTTTGCTAATGAGAAAACCATCAGGTTGCTCAATGTAGACCTCTTCTTCAAGTAATCCATTCAAGAAGGCTGACTTTACATCCATCTGAAATACCTTGAAGGTTTTGTATGCAGCCAATGCAAGAAACATACGAATGGCTTCCAGATGAGCCACCGGTGCAAAGGCCTCTTCAAAATCTATGCCTTCAACTTGAGCATAGCCTTTACAAACCAACCTTGCTTTGTTTCGTATGACCTGACCATCTTCATTCAGCTTATTCCGAAAGACCCATTTAGTACCAATAACATTCTTATCGGTAGGTCTAGAAACTAGTTCCCATGTGGAGTTCTTCTCAATTTGCTCCAACTCCTCATGCATATACGATTCAACATTCTCGCTTTCCTCCATGCGAAGAGACTCGAATTGAGAGCGATGAGTTTGCAATTTCGCTTCTTTGATCTTCTCATCTCCTTCATGAATGCTTTTCAACTTGTCCCATATTTCCTTGGCTGTTTTGCATGCAATTACTTTGACCAGCTCGCTGTCCACAAGGCCACTAAAGAGTGCATTCTGCGCCTTGGAGTCGTTGTCCGCTAACTTCTTCGTTGCAGCATCAGTGGGTACGATGGCAGTATTGTAACCGACTTTGACAGTCTCCCAGACATCATAGCCAAGTGATTTGATGAAGGCCTGCATTCTGATCTTCCAGAAGGAGTAATTAGAACCATCAAACAAAGGTGCTTTCATATTTCCTGTATTGGATGCCATTTGATTTGACAAGAGATCACCCTTAGCGTGTTAAGCTTATCAAGGGAGCCTTACGCTCTGATACCAATTGTTAGATATCGCGATCACTGAGAGGGGGGGGGGGTGAATCAGTGATTCCTTAAAAACAGGTCCAATTTAACAACAAAAGCAAATCAAATCACACAAGGACACCAGATTTAACGTGGTTCACCAAAAGGCTACGTCCACGGTTCAAAGACTGTCCGAACACCAATCCGGAACAGATCTGAATCTATTTAGTCGCACCAACGACAAAGAGCACAAACCCTTAAGTTTCAGATAGCACCAACTATCTAGGAAGCACCTACCCCCTTTACAATTTATCTGCACCAACAGATAGGATCACCAAACCCCTAACACCAAGCACCAACTTGATGTTCTACAGAATTAAAGTAGAGAACTTTTCTACAGCCTTTCCCTCTACAATCTCTCTCTCTCAATCCCTTACAAATTGAAATTAAAGCATAAACAGAGAGACACTTATCTTATGGACGAATCGCCATCTTCATGAGCACATTCTCGTCCACACTTGCTGTAGAAATGTGCAACACAACTGCACACAGCAACAACACCTTCTTCTCTCCAAAACCCACTCTTTTCTTCTCTCTTCTCTTCTCTTCTGTACTGTGTTCTTGAAAACGAACCAATCAAGCCTTTATATAGGTTTTGGTAACCCTAAAGAGTGTTTAAATTAGGCTAGAATTCGTTTAGAAAGAGTCCCAAAAGAAATACTTAAGTTTCCTGAATTTTCGTGCAAAACTTCTATTTCTGCGCAACTCAGGTTTCCCATGTGTTCTACCGGTAGTACTACCGGTTTAACAGATGAGATTCTCATGTCCAAACATTCTGCTGGATATCAGCCTTTTCTACCGGTAGTACTTGCGGTTGAACTTTCTACCGGTAGTACTTGCGGTTGATAGAAGGAAATCTCAGGGTCAGCCTTTTCTACCCCTTTTCTACCCCTGTTCTACCCCTGTTCTACCGGTAGAACTACCGGTTGACAGATGAAATTCTGATTTCCTGTACTATTCTATTTCAGCTCTGTTTTCTCTTTGAAGCTCTATCAACAACACACTTGTGACATTGTGTTGACAATAATTCCAACACAAGATGATACTTGAGATACTAAACACTTCAATGCTTCATAAGACTTCTCAAGGCATCTCAAATTCCAACATCGTCTGTGTAGTTGGATTCGAATCCATCATCGGTGTCGCTGGACTCGTATCCATAAATGGAGAATCCAACTACCGAATTGCAAGAGTATGATACCTCCTACGTGGCTTCTTTGAATTGAGGTGGCATGAAATCACTGAGAGTTAATTTTCTTACCCCCTTTGAAGTCTCGGGAAGGGATGTTTTTGTTGCCTCCAGTGAAGCAGTATAGGAAGCATCTGCCTTTTCTTTGACTTCTTGTTTTGGCTGGGTCTTCTCTTGCCGTTTGAGCTTGAGGAGATGTTTCCTAGCCTGCCTTCGCTGTTGAGCTGTAGGCTTTGTTTTCACGACCTCCCAATTTTCATCATCCAGGAGATTGGGATGTACCCATATGGGTTGTCCGTCTGGTGTCGGGTAAGGACCAGTTCCTCGGACGCTTGGATTTAGTTTATCACCTTGAAGGAAGTAGTGATCTTCTTCTTCGGTGATTTTGATGTTTGTCCACATGTCACCATGTTGACGGAGGCAGGCCCATAGTTTTTGTCAAAGGTGATGACTCCGTTTTTCCACATCTCATTTATTTTCTCCCTCAAAACAAAGCATTGATTGAGAGGATGCGAGATCATCTGGTGGTATGGACAGTACCGAGGATCGTTGGTTTTGCCAACATCACCCGGTCTTTTTGGTTCAGGCAAGGTGAGCTTGCCGTTTGCCAAAAGAGCCCCGAAGATTTCATCAACATCTTCATCAAACGGGTATTTCTTCTCTACTCGTTCTTTGAAGGCATCTGAGAGTTTAGGTCTCTAACCAGCAGCTTTGTTTTCAGCTTTCTTTGGTGGCCGAGGAGCTGACTTGGTCTGCACATTGAGGACCTCTTTCTTCTTTGGTTTAGAGGTTGCAATGGCGGTTGGCTCTTTTCTTGATGATTTCTAACTGTTGAGGTCTTTAATCACCGTTTCAGCTTCCATGGAAGCTTCTAGGAATTCTCCTAGGTTTTTTGATTTGTTGCCGATGATTATGGAGCGGATTCTGGCTCTCATGTTGTTTCGGTAGATGTCGACTAGCGATGCTTGTGGCAATATATCAGAGCATTTGTACGCCATTGCTTTCCACTTATGAATGAAGTCATATGTTGACTCATTCTCCCCCTGTTTTAGGCTGCACAGCTGAGCCATAGTAGCGGGATGATCCTCACCTTTGAAGTGAGTCTGGAAGCGTGTCTCTAGCATGGCCCAGTTTTGGATCGAGTCCTCTGGCAGAGTGGAGTACCAATCGAAGGCCGTACCTTTTAGGGTACTTGCAAAGAGGCGGATCTTGAGTGCATCTTGATCCGTGATAGCTCCCGTCAGGATCTTGAAGTAGATGATGTGCTGTCTGGCTGATCCTTTCCCCGTATATGTTTGGAGAGTAGGATGCTTGAATTTGGTGGGGAACGGGACCGACTCCATCCATAAGGGATATGGTGGCTTGATCCCATGCTCCTTGAGTATATCCTCTTCTTTTGCTTTGGCGAGGATGCTGTCTACGTCCTTTTTGGTGAGGGCGTGTGACTCATTTTCTTCTCCATTTACCTCATCGTCTTGATGATTCGGAGGAGGTTCACTGTTCGCCTGATTTTGGAAGGCGAGGAGATGGTTTTCCATCAGAGTTTCAATCCTCTGTTGGCCTTGTTCCAACTGCTGGATGCGGGTGATCGCATCATCTTGAGGTGGATTGCGGGGTGGTGGCTCAGAATTTGTAGCCAAGACGTTCATCCTTCGTGATTCGAATGAAGAAACTGTCCTGGTGACTGAGCTGGGGCTCATTCTTTTTGAAGAAGAGCTTAAGGAAGGATCACTCTACTGTCCTTTGTTTGAAGGAGCAGGGGATTCCTCTGAATGTCTTCTTGTCCTTGAGACGCTGTGGGTCATGGGACGTCGGACATGGATTTTTGTTGCTGACTTTTGGCGCCTTCTGGTTTTTCCAACCATATGGACGGCAGCAACTTGGTTGGGTCTTTCTTTTTCGACCCATTTGGGAGAGACTTGAAGTGTAGGAGGCTGGGTCCTTTGCTTTTCTAGTCTCTTTTGCCGATATGACGTGCGGCGGTGTATACAACGAGCAACTTGAGCTTCGGTCAGCTCTGGCTAGGCTTTGACAAAGAAGGATGTGCTCCCTCGGGCGCAACAGCCGAGCCTGTCTTCTTTGTAGCTGGGCAAGGACAGAATGCGAACCCTGTCCTTCGCCTGTCGCAGCGAAGCTTTGAATTTTTGGAGTTCGGCCCCTGTAGAGATGAAGGGTCGAACTACGGGTTTGTAGGCTTTAGCAGGTACTTGCAGAGGCCTTGTGATGCATGATCTGATTTTAGGCTTGTAGGAATAAGCCGGCTCATGCTGGTTTGACTTGGGAGTCAGGTTGGAGATGGGTCTCTCCTCTTTCATGTAGGCAAGAGGATAGAACTGGTTCTCCTTGAGTGGGGCCAAGAATGCTGGCTTGGTAGATGTTTCGGACCTTCTCTGTTTTGGTGAAGGTCTTGGGGACCAAGTCTTTGGATAGACCTGGTCGTTTACTGGTCAAGGCTTCGTGGGGCTGCCACGGGCTTCGGGCCTTCTGGTGCTTACCTTTGGTGTCACGGTAGTGACACGTTGAGAGGCGAGTTTCTACTTCTTAGAAGGAGCAGTTTGTTCCTCGGGAAGTGGGAATGGTCCCAGCGTCCCAAAGACAATAGTCCGGGGAGTCGAGGTCGACTCGGAGTTCAGAGAGTTGCCGAGGGAGTTGACACTTCGGCAGCTCATGGGGCGCTTGTAGGTGTGTGTAGTTTGCTTCTGTTGAAGCATGAGATGGTGCTTGTTCTCGTCGAAGGTAATGGTAAGCGATGCTGCCATTGTTAGTTTTTTTCGAAATTTTTTTTCTGAAACAAGACCACATCCATTAGTAATCACAAGAATATAATGATCATAAATGGGAAATTCTATGGTTTTGTCTTTTCAAATTGCTCGAGGAAGATGACCCAAGCAATATGAAGAAGGCAAGACGCCATCGTGTGTACATTGTTCTGATCGCAGGTATGGTAAGCCCAGAATGAGCGTTCCAGTGATTGCTAGAAGCAATTGTGAACTTAAATTTGACTTATCGAGAAGTAGAGCTTACTCGAGGTAAAAAGAATATAAAGTTGGAGTTACAAATGTGCCAGTCGCAATACAGTAGACCCTGAAAGGGCGTACTAGTACCGCTAGACACAAATGTTTTGAGACCGCATCCATGAGATGAGATTCTCTGTTTTGAAAGGTCAAGATTGGATTCATCAAAGAGAGCAGATGGTATTCCGATCTGAACACGGGCTCAGCGATTTCCGCGAGCGCCAGTGCTCAGAAAGAAATGAACCATAATTTCTCGGATCTGAATCCAAAAATGACGAGTTTTTTTTTTTGAAAGGCCAATATCAGGTTCATCAAAGAGAGCAAAATGCACTCCAAACTGAACACGGGCTCAGCGATTTCCGCGAGCGCCAGTGCTCAGAAAGGAGAAGACCAAGATTTCTCCAATCTAAACCCAAAATGACGGAAGTTTTTTTTTTTGAAGATTTTTTTTGAAAAAAAATCTTTTTTTATTATTTATTTATTTATTTATTTTTTATTTTTTTTTAGATTTTTTTTAAGATTTTTTTTTATTTTTTATTTTAAAATTTTTATTTTTAAAAATTTTATTTTTGAAAAAAAAATTATTTAAAAGACGAGAGAGTACACATAGGCCTCCTAACTCAGTCTTATGAAATCTTGATTGATAGAATTACCCCCAGGTAAGGGTAGGATTACTTAATGAACCCGTTTGGAGCACCATTGCCTAGAACAGTCAAGCTGTCTCCACACTCTGGACAAGGCTTTTCTTGAATCAACCATGATCAAAGAACACAGTTGGTTTAACCTTAGTGGTCTATGTCTTTTTTTTTATTTTTTTATTTTATTTTTTTTTTTCGATCTTTAACGAACTTATCGAAGAGAAACGATGGCCCAAAACCTTAGTCGAACAGGCTCAACATTTCTGCAAGCGCGATGAACGATAGGAACGGATCAAGGTTTCTCAATTTTGAGTCCAAAGTGAGAAATCTGATTTTTTGTTTTTTTTATTTATATATATATATATATATTTTTTTTAGATCTTTAATGAATTCATCGAAGAGAAACGATGGCCCAAAACCTTAGTCGAATAGGCTCAACATTTCTGCAAGCACGATGAACGATAGGAACGGATCAAGGTTTCTCAATTTTGAATCCAAAATGAGAAATCTGATTTTTTTTTAGATCTTTAATGAACTCATCGAAGAGAAACGATGGCCCAAAACCTTAGTCGAACAGGCTCAACATTTCTGCAAGCGCGATGAACGATAGGAACGGATCAAGGTTTCTCAATTTTGAAACCAAAATGAGAAATCTGATTTTTTTATTTTTTATTTTTTATTTTTAGATCTTTAATGAACTCATCGAAGAGAAACGATGACCCAAAACCTTAGTCGAACAGGCTCAACATTTCTGCAAGCGCGATGAACGATAGGAACGGATCAAGGTTTCTCAATTTTGAATCCAAAATGAGAAATCTGATTTTTTTGTCTTTTTTTTTTTAAAGAGAAAAAGTGAAATTAATTTCAAAGAATTAGAAATTTCCAAAAAATCTCTTCTCATTTTTTTAGATGCGGAATCCAACATGGCCACCAATCAAAAAGTAGCCAAAGAATCAAGAAAAGAAGCATAAGCATAGAGCAATAGATATGATATGCAAATATATCATTTCTAGCATCGTGTTCTTAAATGAACGTGTCCCACTGGGTGTGCCAGCTTGATGGACCGCGCTCCTGTCTGGTCCTACCGAGGTCAGCAGACGTGGGAGTCCGTTGGGTCCGATCCTTTCGTAACCGGGGACAAGGGCGTGCATCAACATTTCTTTTGTGTGGGTGTACCAGATTTTCTATTTTACTTGGAATTGCAAGTGGTGATCCGGAGATCAACCTTCGCAACTAAAAAAGAAATCAACTTCTTTTAAGTTTTCCATTGCACATATATTTAAGAAAAGAGACATTTTCTTGATTTGCCGTGAAAGGCGATTTTTTTGGCATTTATAGCCGATTTTTGGCGTTTATAGCCGATTTGGCCGTTTATAGCCGATTTACAACCCTTATCAATAATGAAAGACAAGAGTTGTGATTTTTGTCTCTTTTAAAAATATACAAACTACAATGAAAAGCAAGAAAAGGAGGATCTAATTTCTCAGGAGATTGTGGGGGACCCGTTCAGATTGACGGTCGCAAGTCATATGTGGACTTCGCCATCATCCATGCAGATGAGAACAGAGGATACTATTGATTCGCTTGGCTTGGCTATAACCTCAGATTTTTAGAGAACAAAGACCAAAAGAAGGTCCTATGTCCGATAAAAAGCCGAGTAGACGGGCTGAAAAGCCACGTCTAAGCCATTTGGAGGCAGAAGGAGAAGGCAAGGACCTTGGGGGGGGGTACCCCCCAAGGGACTTTTGTCACCTTGTAGCGGTGGTTGGTGTAGAACTTCCGTAGAGTTTTCTCTCTTTTCCTTCTCTGAATTTCTGTGCCTTGTCCGTGTCTCTGTGTTTTTTTCCAATCTTCCGATCTTTCTCTCTTTCCATCTGAAATTCTTTGGAATGCTCTCCTATTTATAGGCTTTTAGGTAGCCATTTAGTAGGGTTTATGAGCCTTAATTGTCATAAATCTACATAAAGGGAGGAGTTACAAGATTGAATTCTTTATTTTGTAACTCTTTTTTCTTGGCTTCTGATTGGCCGGAGGAGATTGTGGGCATTTAATCACCTTTAATCGCCATGATGGGAGGAGTTTCATGGGTTAAATGCCATGAATCTCTTGACTTGTAACTCCCGGATGCTTGCTTCTGATTGGTCCATCCAAAGAAATAGATTAATGACTGTAATAAAGCTAGTCAATTAATCGCATTAAGTGGTCGCCGAGCAGTTGAAGAGTCGCGTGCCGTGCCGCGTCTTTTGGGATTCTTCTGGCGGTGATCATCGATGGATCTTTATGTAGATCGACATCGGATGACCATGTAACTTCAAGTGTTGGTTGCCAACAGCGGGTCGGTGCCATCTGTCCTGTCGATTTCTCGATCGGTCGGGTAGAAGCACACTTTTTTGGTTGACCGGGTGGCGATCAATGTTGTTTTCGATACTCTTGATGATTAACCCATGTTTTTTACGGATGTCAGAGGATATGGTGTCTCAAAAGTATGAATTTTGGAAAATACCAGAGGCCGGACGCTTCGAATCGCGAAAAAACGGCGAAAAACGGGGTTTTCGGGGCCCACCGGGCGATCCCGGGCCCCAGGGTCGCCGGCGACCCTGGGGGGGTTTTCCCCATTTTGTCCCGTTTTGTGTCCGTTTTTACTGTTTTTCGATTCTTTTTTCTTCTATATTTTTCCTTGACATTTTTGATCATTTATTGGCCTAATTTCCCTGTAGAAAACCTGATGAGAATCCTTGCATTTTGTTTTGCAAAGTTTCTAATTTTCTGAGAAAGCCGAAGACTTTGTCGCGCAGAGCTGCCGATTTTTCGTCAGAAGCTGAAACTGGGACAAACGATGTCGGAATGACCTGAAATTTGGGGTGAAGCCTGCTGAGCAATAAATAAGACCAACCATAAGCTTTTGTTTGAGTTTTGATGCCATTTGGGGTCCTATCACCAGTAGACTTGCTTTTATCGCGATGAAGATGTCGCGGTTTGATGTGCGGTCAACCGATGTCCAATTGACTTGAAATTTGACAGGGAACCTATTGGAGTCATTTTAAGATGATCCATAGGCTCTGTCTTGGAAACCATGGTCCCGGAGAGCTTCGCCGCCGAGAGGCCTGATTTGGCTTCCGAGCGTCAAACTATGGTCGAATGTTGTCGAAATGACCTGAAATTTGACGTGTAGCCCTTTGTAAACATTTTGAAGCCGTCCATGTGCTCTATCTGATGAGTGATGGCCTCGGTGGTTCTCGCCACCGAGAGGCTTGATTTAGATGTTCGTGGGCTGATGTAGGGCCAAACGTTGTCGGTTTGACTCGGAACTTGACGTGGAGCCTTTTAGATGTATTTTGAGACCATCCATCGGCTCCGATCGAAGATTTGGTGTCTCCGATGCTTTCGCCGCCGGGAGCTCCTTTTCAGTTGCCGAAGAAGCAAAGTTAGGCCAAATGATTTTGAAATGGCCCGAAACTTCTTGTGTACTCCTCTTTTGGCTGTCTTGAAGGATCTTGCAGTTTTTATTTGATTCTGACAAGATTTGATTTTTTGGAAGTAGCATTGCCTATTTATGGCAGGTTGCGACTTCATGTAGCTCTTTGGATCTTGAAGAGGCAAAGTGACATTTTTGGTGTTAACATAGGCCTGACCCAGGCTAAAAATAACGATCTATGGGACAGAAGACCCATTTGTTGCGGGACCTATTTAGATGGGCCTAAACCCAGCTATGCATTGGACTCACTTATGTGTTGACATGTTTAAATCCATTTACCCATTGGACTCACTCCCAAGTTAGTAATTGGCCACCTGTTATATCGAATGGCTAGTAATGGATCTCTATCCAATTAACTTCCCATGACCCATCAAACTCTCTTAAATTCATGTGGCAATAAGTTGAGACCAGTTAATATAGGTCCAGACTAATTTTTGTGACCATGTAATATTGGGTTCAAGTCCTTTGCCCTAAGATTATGGGTGGGCCATTACATATGGGCCAATATGAACATACGACCATCAATCATATGATGGCACAATCATCAATTTACATGTCATCAATGATGTGAGGGAGGCCATGCCTCTTGCAAATGCACGTTTAAAAGGAAGTGGAGTGGGGAAGTGCTACTCATTCAAATGGCAATTCACTCACCCACATGACAAGTGTCTATACACTCTAAACTTGGGTGAACGTGTAGCATCTCAGCCCATTCTTTGAAATGGGCAGGGAAGTGGAGAACATGGGGGAGCAAGGAGATGGCTCCAAGAAGCCTATAAAAGGTCACCACCTGGTACAAGAAAAAAGAGGAAAAACAACACCAAAAACTCTACAGAATTTCATACAAAAAAGAGAGACTACGCTGCCATTTTCCGACGACGTGCTGCCGGAATTATCAAGCGAAGAGGTCATTCTTGAAGAGAAGATTTGAAGCAGGTTAAGGACTAGGATCATGCCTCCATCAAGGGATGGAGCATGATTTCATGGTTTTGAGCCATATCCTTATTTTTTTTTACTGTCTATTTGCATTTCATGTAAAGTGAGAAAATGGGATTGCATGTCCAGAATATTTTTTTGAGTATACATTTTTTTGCTTTCTCTCTGAAACTTATTGCTTGTAGATAATGTGGCATTATAAATTTCTTTTCATGAATACAAAAAAAAAAAGAATAATGAATCGATGTCTTTATCAGTGAATAGTCATCTCAAGTCTTTTGTTGTTGTTTGTGTTTGTAGTTATAGTAAATCATAAGTTATTCAGGTAGTGGCTGTCACCATCCAAAGCAAGAAAATAAGTGTGCACAGCACACTGAGTTTCTTGTGGCATGGGTCTTGTTTGGCACTCGTTTGTTTGAAACAAGTTGGCTTCAGCCATACCTGATCTTTGAGAGTGTTTATAGAGTGTTTATAGACTCTTTATAGCACAAGAAAGTTAGCTAATTGACTCATTAAGTCAACAAAAGAACAAGTCTTGTGAACTGATACAAGCCATTTCATCCTTAAAAATCCATGCATGCAAACAAATATTTTTACACATTCCAAAATATCAGGGTGGAATAGCATGTGGGTTTACTGATTTAAAGACTCATGAACAATTTATTAAGTGTCAGTCTTTGTTTATGTTTAATCCAAATATCTCCCTACATCTAATGAGCTTAGTGGGTTCTACAAACCCACTGAACTTTCATGAAAATTTATGCGTGTACAGTAGGGCCACTTGTTCATAATCAATCATCTCCACGCCAAAGGAGATAGACTGGGTCGCCACACCAGCGAAATTTGTTTCTTCACTGTTATTATCTTCTCTCTGCTCTTCCAACTCGGATACGACCAATGTCTCTATCATTATGTCTGTATCCGACTGGGTGGCTTCATTCATTTTATTCTTCGCTTCCTCCTCTCCTTCTTCTTCCACTTCTTATTGTTCATCTTCATCTCCTTCCTCTTGCTCCTCTCCTTCATCCTCATTGTCTCCTTCTTCTTCTTCTGCTACAACTCCATGATCTCTTTCATGTTCATCTGTTTCTTCTTCATCCTCTTCATCTTCTTCCACTGTCTCTTCTCCTTCACTATTTTCTGTTTCTTTTACTTATTCTCCTTCTATCTCCATTGAGCCCCCCTCATCACGACTGCCACTATCCAACAAAGACAGGAATCGTTGCTCTTCAAGCAGTGTGCTATCTAATGTGTCACTGGGGACCTGCAGTTGGTAATAGTGTTAGGCTGAACATGTTAGATTAAAAACTTAGATAAAATTAGATTGTGAAAACTAAGATAACAAATTACAATTATAAATAGAGTACCTCATTAGTTAGTAGTGTATGAAGGGGCCTTTTCCTAAGTGCCATACTCACTGTCCTGAGATTCCACTTTAGTATCCTTGGGAAATGCACCGACTCATTTGGGCTGACAATTGTCGTATGCTCACACAGCCAATACTGTTACAAAATCAAAAAAGTCATATGTAAATCAATCATTCTTTATAACTTCGAATTCACATGTTTTTAGTAGGGAGTTGGTTATCGTACCGGTAATGCAATAAGGCATCCAATGACTATCAAAACCATGGCTCCTACTTTGTACCGACTCCATCAAAAATCTTAATATCTCTTCTGCCCAGGCATAGTGCTTCATATCCATGTAGTTTTCAACGTAGCCCACTATGCCCACCCTATTGTGTTGCCGTGGGTTGCAAAAACGATTACGACAAGGATATACAGGCACAGTAGCCTAGCAAAATCAGCAACGTCAATTTATGTGGCTCCATTCAATGCTAGATGGAGCTATTACTTTATCTATGGAGTTGACACCCTTGGACTGCCCTGGAATCTCCTAGATATGAATTCAGATGTTTTTCTCTTTGCATATTTTAGATTAAGTGCTCTTGTGCCATTTGGTATGCCGTATGCCGAATATGAGCAATATGTCATTTGCAGTGAATGGCACATAGGATTTTCCTAGTCTGAACTGCCTCCTTTGGCTGCTATATGTATCAGGATCAACATAATGTCTTTTTCATACTTCTTGCACATCTTTTCTGAGATTGTGCCATCCAACATGCACTCTAATTATAACAGCCCGACCCGCCTTAGTTTCGATTTAGAATTAATTAATTTAGATTAGTGGCTTAATAGATGTTTTGTATGTATTGGGCTTGATTAGGTAGAATTTAGTTGGGTTGACCTTTGACTAGGTAGAAGTATGACTATTTGGAGTGTTTTTTGGTTTTTGTGGGGATTTAGAATTTTTATGGGTTTTTAGTGCATTACATAAAGCATAGCATGGTCTTTGATTTCATGATTTAACCCATTGAATCTGAATCCATCTTGACCCACTTCCAGCCCATTTGTCCAGCCCATTTCCCTACATAAAGCCCCTCATTGAAAATTCTATGAACCACCCGGGTTTGCATGCAAAACCCAGAAAAACTCCATTTTTAAACCCATCCCTAATGATTTTCTCTTCTCTTCTTCTTCACTTTGTTGACACCAAAATTTTCACTTTGCTTCTTCAAGATCCAAAAAGCTACATGAAGTCGCAACCTGCCATAAATAGGCAATGCTACTTCCAAAAATCAAATCTTGTCAGAATCAAACAAAAACTGCAAGATCCTTCAAAACAGCCAAAAGAGGAGTACACAAAAAGTTTCGGGCTATTTCAAAATCATTTGGCCTAACTTCGCTTCTCCAACAGCTAAAAAGGAGCTCCCGGCGGCGAAAGCATCGGAGACACCAAATATTTGATCAGAGCCTGTGGATGGTCTCAAAATACATCCAAAAGGCTCCACGTCATGTATCGAGTCAAACCGACAACGTTTGACCCTACATCAACCCTCGAACAGCTAAATCAAGCCTCTCGGCGGCGAGAAACACCGAGGCCATCACTCATCAAAAAGAGCACATAGATGGCTTCAAAATGCTTACAAAAGGCTACACATCAAGTTCCAGGTCATTTCGACAACATTGGACCAGACCTTGACGCTCGGACCCCAAATCAGGCCTCTCGGCGGCGAAACTCCCCGGGACCATGGTTTCCAAGACAGAGCCTATGAATCATCAAATGACTCCAATAGGTTCCCTGTCAAATTTCAAGTCAATCGGATATCGGTTGACCGCACATCAAACCGCGACATCTTCATCGCGACAAAAAGAAGTCTACTGGCGATAGGACCCCAAACGGCTTCAAAACTCAAGCAAAATCCTATGGTTGGTCTTATTTATTGCTCAGGAGGCTTCAACCCAAATTTCAGGTCATTCCGACATCGTTTGACCTAGTTTCAGCTTCTGACGGAAAATCGGCAGCTCTACGCGACAAAGTCTTCGGCTTTCCCGGAAAATTGGAATCTTTGCACTCCAAAATACAAGTATTCTCGTCAAGTTTTCTACATGGAAATCAGGCCAATAAATGATCAAAATGTCAAGAAAAAATAAGAAGAATAAAGAATAAAAAAAATCAAAAATGGCCGCAAAACGGGACAAAAGGGGGGAAATCCCCCCCTAGGGTCGAAGACCCCTGCGACCCTGGCCCAGGGTCGCCGGCGACCATGGAGCCCGGATTCGCCCCTGAAAACCCATTTTTTATCATTTTTCGCGATTCGAAGCTTCCGACTCCTGGGATTTTCTAAAATTCATACTTTTGAGACACCAAATCCTTTTACATCCATCAAAATCACGGGTCAATCGTCAAGAGTATCAAAATCAATATTGATAGCCAACCGGTCAACCAAAAAAGTGTGCTTTCTACCCGACCGATCGAGAAATCGACAGGACAGATTGCCTTGACCCGCTGTTGGCAACCAATACCTGAAGTTACATGGTCATCCAATGTCGATCTACATAAAGATCCATCGATGATCATCGCCAGAAGAATCTCGAAAGACGCGGCACGGCCCGCGACTCTTCAACTGCTCGGCGACCACTTAATGCGATTAATTGACTAGCTTTATTGCAGTCATTAATTCATTTCTTTGGGCGGCCCAATCAGAAGCAAGCAAATGGGAGTTACAAGTCAATTAATTCATGGCATTTAACTCATGAAACTCCTCCCATCATGGCGATTAAAGGCGATAAATGCCCTCAATCTCCTCCGGCCAATCAGAAGCCAAAAAAAAGGAGTTACAAAATAAAAGAATTAAACCCTATAACTCCTCCCATTATGCGGCTTAATGACAATAAAAGCTCATAAACTCTCCTAAATGTCTACCAAGAGCCTATAAATAGGACAGCATCCCAAGCATTCCAGATGGACTTCGGAAAATCCGGAAATCCAGACAAAAAAAGGCATCAGAAATCTAAGCGAAAGAAAGAGAGAAAACTCTGCGAAGTTCTGCACCGACCACCGCTACAAGGTGATAAAAGTTCCTTGGGGGGTACCCCCTCCCAAGGTCCTTGCCTTCTCCTTCTGCCTCCAATGGCTTAGACATGACTTTTCAGTCCGTTTACTTAGCTTTTTATTGGACATAGGACCTCTATTTGGTATTTGTCCTCTACAAATCTGAGGTTATAGCCAAGCCAGCCAAGTGAATCAAGAGTATCCTCTGTTCTCATCTGCATGGATGATGGCGAAGTCCACATATGACTTGCGACCGTCAATCTGAACGGGTCCCTAACAATCTCCTGAGAAGTTAGATCCTCCTTTTCTTGCTTTTCATTGTAGTTTGTATTTTTTAAAAGAGATAAAAATCACAATTCTTGTCTTTCATTATTGATAAGAATTGTAAATCGGCTATAAACGCCAAAATCGGCTATAAATGCCAAAAAAATCACCTTTCACAGCAAATCAAGAAATTGTCTCTTTTCTTAAATATATGTGCAATGGAAAACTTGAAAGAAGTTGATTTCTTTTTTACTTGCGAAGATCGATCTCCGGATCACCACTTACAATTCCAAGTAAAATATAAAATCTGGCACACCCATAAAAAAATATTGATACCCGCTTCCTGCCCCCCGGGCGCGAAAGAGTCGTACCCAACGGACTCCCACGTCCGCCGACCTTGGTAGCACCGAGCCAGGAATGCGCGGTCCATCAAGCTGGCTCCACCCGGTGGGACCTGTTCATTTGAGAACACGATGCTAGAAATGAAATATATGCATATCATATCTTTTGCTCTATGCTTATACTTCTTTTCTGGATTCCTTGGCTACTTTCTAATTGGTGGCCTATGTTGGATTTCGCAACTAAAAAAAATGAGATGAGATTTTTTAGAAATTTCTAATTCTTTGTAATTCCAACCTTATATTCTTCTTACATCGAGCAAGCTCTGCTTCTCGATAAGTCGAATTTAGGTTCACAATTGCTTCTAGCAGTCATTGGAACGCTCATTCCGGGCTTACCATACCTGCGATCAGAACAATTGTACCCTCTATGGCCTTTTGCCTTCTTCATATTGCTTGGGTCATATCCCTCGAGCGATTTGAAAAGACAAAGCCATAGAACTTCCCATTTATGATCATTATATTCTTGTGATTACTAATGGATGTGGTCTTGTTTCAGAAATTTTTTGAAAAACTAACAATGGTAGCTTTGCTAACCATTACTTTCGATGAGAACAAGCACCAGCTCATGCTTCAACAGAAGCAAACCACGCGCACCTACAAGCGCCACATCGGCTGCCGAAGCGTCAACTCCCTCAGCAACTCTCTGAACTCCGGGTCAACCTCAACTCCCCGGACTATCGTCTTTGGGACGCTGGGACCATTCCCACTTCCCTAGGAATAAATTGCTCATTCCAAGAAGCAGAAGGTCGCCTCACAACGTGTAACTACCATGACAACAAAGTCGAGCACCAAAAAGTCCGAAGCCCGTGGCACCCTCACGAAGCCTCGACCCACAAACAACCAGGTCTATCCTAAGACTTGGTCCCCAAGACCTTCACCAAAACAAAGAATGTCCCAAACATCCACCAAGCCAGCATACCTGGCCCCACTCAAAGAGAACCAGTTCTACCCTCTTGCATGCATGAAAGAGAAGAGACCCATCTCCAACCTGACTCCCAAGTCAACCCAGCATGAGTTGGCTTGTTCTTAGAAGCCCAAAATCAATTCATGCATCACAAGGCCTCCGCAAGCACCTACCAAGGCCTACAATCCTTCGATTCGACCCTTCATATCTACAGAGGCCGAACTTGAAAAATTCAAAGCTTCGCTACAGCAGGCGAAGGACTGGGTCCGCATCCTATCCTTGCCCAGCTACAAAGAAGACAGGCTTAGCTGCTGCGCCCGAGGGAGCACATCCTTCATTGTCAAAGCCCAGCCAGAGCTAACCAAAGCTCAAATTGCTCGTCGTATACTCCGCCGCGCGTCGTATTGACAAAAGAGACTAGAGAAGCAAAGGACCCAGCCTCCTACACTTTAAGTCTCTCCCAAATGGGTTGAAAAAGAAAGACCCAACCAAATTGATGCTGTTCATATAGTTGGAAAAACCAGATGGCGCCAAAAGTCAGCAACAAAAATCCATGTCTGACGTCCGGTAACCAGCAGCGTCTCCAGGACAAGAAGGCACTCAGAAGAATCCTTTGCTCCTTCAAGCAAAGGACGGCATAGTGATCCTTCTTCAAGCTCTACATCAAAAAGAATGAGCCCCAGCTCAGTCACCAGGACAATTTCTTCGTTCGAATCTCGAGGGATGAATCTTGGCTACAAATTCTGAGCCACCACCCCGCAACCCACCTCAAGATGATGCACTCACACGCATCCAGCAGTTGGAACAAGGCCAACAGAGGATTGAAACTCTGAAGGAAAACCTTCTCCTCGCCTTCCAAAATCAGGCGAACAATGAACCTCCTCCGAATCATCAAGATGATGAGGTAAATGGAGAAGAAAATGAGTCATGCGCCCTTACCAAAAACGACGTAGACAGTATCCTCGCAAAAGCAAAAGAAGAAGATATGCTCAAGGAGCATAGGATCAAGCCACTATATCCCTTATAGATGGACACGGTCCCGTTCCCCACAAAATTCAAGCATCCTACTCTCTAAACATATACGGGGAAAGGATCAGCCAGACAGCACGTCATCCACTTCAAGATCCTGACGGGAGCTATCGCGGATCAAGATGCACTCAAGATCCACCTCTTTGCAAGTACCCTAAAAGGTATGGCCTTCGATTGGTACTCCACTTTGCCGGAAGACTCCATCCAAAACTGGGTCATGCTAGAGACACGCTTCCTGACTCACTTCAAAGGTGAGGATCATCCCGCTACTATGGCTCAGCTGTGCAGCCTAAAATAGGGAGAGAATGAGTCAACATATGACTTCATTCACAAGTGGAAAGCAATAGCATACAAATGCTCTGATGTATTGCCATAAGCGTCGCTAGTCGACATCTGCCGAAACAACATGAGAGCTAGAATCCGCTCCATGATCATCAGCAACAAATCAAAGAACCTGGTAGAACTCCTGGAATCTTCCATGGAAGCTGAAACGGTGATTAAAGACCTCAACAGTCAGAAATCATCAAGAAAAGAGCTAACCGCCATTGCAACCTCTAAACCAAAGAAAAAAGAGGTCCTCAATATGAAAACCGAGTCAGTTCCTCAGCCACCAAAGAAAGCTGAAAACAAAGCTGCTGGTAAGAGACCTGAACTCTCTGATGCCTTCAAAGAGCGAGTAGAAAAGAAATACCCGTTCGATGAAGATATTGATGAAATCTTCGGGGCTCTTGTGGCAAATGGTAAGCTCACCTTACCTGAACCCAAAAAGACCGAGCGATGTTGGCAAAACCAATGATCCTCGGTACTGTCCATACCACCAGATGATCTCGCATCCTCTCAATCAATGCTTCGTTGTGCGGGAGAAAATAAATAAGATGTGGAAAAACGGAGTCATCACCTTCGACAAAAACTATGGGTCTGCCTCCGTCAACATGGTGTCATGTGGACAAACACCAAAATCACTGAAGAAGAAGATCACTACTTCCTTCAAGGTGATAAACACAATCCAAGCATCCGAGGAACTGGTTCCTTACCCGATACCAGACTGACAGCCCATATGGGTACATCCCGATCTCCTGGAAGATGAAAACTGGGAGGTCGTGAAAACAAAGCCAACAGCTCAACAGCAAGGGCAGGCTAGGAAACATCTCCTCAAGCTCAAACGGCAAGAGAAGACCCAGCCAAAACAAGAAGTCCAAGAAAAGGCAGAGGCCTCCTCTACCGCTTCGCTTTTTTTCCAGAGACTTCAAAGGGGGTAAGAAAATTCACTCTCAGTGATTTCATGCCACCTCAATTCAAAGAAAAAGCCACGCAGGGGGCATCATACTCTTGCAATTCGGTAGTTGGATTCTCCATTGATAGATACGAGTTCAGCGACACCGATGATGGATTCGAATCCAACTACACCGACGAGTGGGAGGAGTCCCTTGAAACAGGAGAATATCTCTCCGATGAAGAATGGGTTCCTGAGACTCATCTTATGCCAGTAATTTGGTATAACCCCCTACAGCCACAAGGATCCTGGTCTGATGATGAAGAAGACCACTAAGCTGTACATGAAAATGTTGCTGGCCCAGCACCTGTCATTGCTCCAGTGGAAATCAACTATGTTGAGCTACAAAGAGTAGATGAAGAAGAAGATTTGGCTCCCATGCCTGATCTTGAAGAATATGCAAGGATCTTGCAGTGTCTCTCTCTCGAACAAGAGCAAGACCGCGTCAACGAGCTTCCTCGCAATCCAGAGCCTGAAGTCCCTGAAGACCATCAGGTACATCCTCCCTTAACTCCTGAAAATGGAGAAAATTGTTGGATAGACGATCCTCTTACATCCGAGGATGAGTCTGTCTCCGATCAGGCAACGTCTCATGTCAGAGCTTCCTGTAATGTGATAATTCGGGATTATAGCTCTTCCGAAGCATCGTCTAATGAGATCACTTACACTCCGACGATGCCTAGCAATATATCCTCTGGAGCCATCTCATCTCATGTGACTTTCACTAAGACGACACCCTCTTAGGCTTCTTCTCCTGAGACTGTGACTTCAAAGCTCACACCCTTCCTGACTGAAGAATCCACAGTTATTGATGCTTGGGACGATGAATTGGTCAGCGAAGAAGAAAGGTTGCTGGATCCTGTTCAGGACTTGTTCCTGGAAAATGCTCCGTGCAACACAATCACTGAGGATGGCAACTTTGCTGCGGATACATCCTCAGTAAATGAAAAACGACATCCACCTTCGAAACTTCCAACAGAAGATCCAGTTCAAAAGATAGACTTGGGAACACCAGATAACCCACGTCCTGTATTCATAAGCAAGAATATAAAGGATGATGAGTTACCCGAGTATATCGCCTTTCTTCGTGAGTTCGTTGATTGCTTTGTATGGTCTTACGCTGAAATGCCTGGCTTAGACTCCAAAATAGCAGTCCACAAACTCAATCTTCAAGAAGACATCAAGCCTGTCAAACAGGGCCAAAGAAGATTCCGTCCAGATGTGATGGATAAAATTGAACAAGAACTTCAAAAACTCAAAAGCGTCGGCTTCATCCGTGTGGAATAACATCCTAAATGGTTGGCCAACATTGTCCCTGTGACAAAGAAAAATGGGCAGATCAGGGTCAGTATTGAGTATAGAGACCTGAATGGCGCATGCCCTAAAGATGAATTTCTGCTCCCCATACCAGAGGTAATGATTGACAATACCTGTGCATTCGAGCAAATGACATTCATGGATGGTTTCTCTGGCTACAATCAGATAAAGATGCATCCTGAAGATGAAAAACATACATCCTTTCGAACCCTATTTGGCGTGTATTGCTACACTGTCATGCCATTTGGTCTGAAAAATGTTGGTGCTACATATCAGAGGGCTATGATGAAAATATTCCAAGATATCCAGCACAAAATGGTCGAATGTTACGTTGATGACCTCGCCGTCAAAAACAAAAGAAAAGAAGATCATTCGAAGACCTTCGAGAAGTCTTCCTCCGGCTTCACAAACACAAACTACGAATGAATCCTCTGAAGTGCTTCTTCGGCGTCTCGTCGGGTAAGTTCCTTGGATTCTTAGTTCGGAAAGCTGGAATAGAGCTTGACCCCATAAAAGTCAAAGCCATTCTAGAAATGCCCTCTCCAAGAACCTTGAAAGAACTCAAAGGGCTTCAAGGGAGATTGGCTTACATCAGACGGTTCATCTCCAATCTTTCGTAAGGTGTAAACTTTGTATGAGATGCTGACTGTGAAGCTGCGTTCCAAGATATCAAGTCATACCTAACCAAACCTCCAGTGTTAGCTACTCCTACCACTGGAAAACCATTCATCTTATACACAAGAGCCCTTGATCACTCTCTAGGCGCTCTACTTGCATAAGAAAATGATGAAAGAAAATAAGCTGCTCTATACTACCTCAGCCGCATGCTAGTAGGTGCAGAGCATCGCTACTCTCCAGTCGAAAAAGAATGTCTTGCAGGGATGTTCGCCGTACAAAAGCTACGTCACCACTTGCTTTCCAACACCGTCTACCTGGTCTCAAGGATCAACCTCTTGAAGGTCCTCGTCACAAAAACAGGTTCTCTCAATGCCCGACTGGCAAAATGGTCCATCCTTCTGTCACAATTTGATATTAGGTATGTACCGCAAAAGGCAATCAAAGGGCAAGCTCTAGCAGACTTTCTCACGGAGCATCCATTGCCTAAAGATTCTCCACTCAGAGATGATCTCCCAGACGAACCAGTCTACAATGTGAAGACTTTCTCACAAAATGCCTCCTGGGACATGTACTTTGACGGTGCAACCAGGACAAATGAAAAAAGACAGTTGATCTCGGGAGTTGGCATCCTCTTTGTTAGCCACGAAAAATACATGATTCCACACGCTTTCTCACTACTAGAACCATGCATAAACAATGCAGCTGAATACCAAGCTCTGATCCTAGGATTGGAACTCGCCATCGAATCCGATATCACCATGCTGGAAATCTTTGGAGACTCTCAACTGATCGTCAACCATATGAATCAGAAATTTGAAGTCAGGAAGCCCGATTTGCTGCCTTACTACAACAAGGCACAATCGCTTCTGCAAAAGTTTGATATCTGTCACATCACCCACATTCGTAGAGGTGAAAACATATGTGCAGATGCCTTGGCTGAACTTGCCGCATCTATGGCAATCTAGGAAGGGAAAAAGATGCCAATCACAGTGTGCGAAAGAAGAATCCTTCCTCCTCTTAACACACTCCAAGCAGTTGCAGAATGCCACCTAGTGGTTGGAAGTCGGATTTCAATCCTTCAACCTTCAATCGGTGACTGGAGGGATCCATTCATTGATTACACTATGTTCGGAATCCTACCTGAAGATCCAAAAGAACGGGTAAGCATCCAAAGGCGAGCCCCCAACTTTCATTTAGATATTCCTTCAAAAATCCTTTACATGAAGTCCTTCAACGGGGTACTTCTACGCTGCTTGTCACAACAAGAGGCTGAAGAAACACTCAAAGAAGTTTATGCTGGTCTTTATGGAGCTCATCAGGCTGGTCCCAAGCTCTATGATCGGATAAAAAGGTTAGGTTATTACTAGCCTACCATGGTAGCTGACACAATGCAATTTGCTAAGCGCTACCAACAATGCCAAGTTCATGGAGATTACATTCACATGCCTCCAGAATGGCTATATCCTACAGCGATTTCATGGCCTTTTGAAGCCTGGGGTATGGACATCATAGGTCCTATTTCTCCCCCTTCGAGCAAAGGTCATCGCTTCATCTTCGCCGCTACGGTTATTTCTCCAAGTGGTGAGAAGCATTTGCGTTTAACGAAATGAAGACCTCATCAGTCCTTCAGTTCCTGCGCACCAATATCATTTGTCGTTTCGGCATACCCAAAAGATTCATCCATGATAACGAACCACAATTCCGGGATCATAATTTCTACAGGTTCTGCGACAAATACAAAATCCAAAGCTGTCCTTCGACTCCATACAATCCGGCAGCAAACGGATTAGCAGAAGCTTTCAATAAGACACTCTACAAAATCCTCAAGAAAATGGTCTTTAGTCACAAAAGAGACTGGAGCGACAAACTATCTGAAGCTTTGTGGGCCTATCGAACCACCGTTCGAGGACCAACCCATATCACACCATTCTCCTTGGTCTATGGATGCGAAGCTGTCGTACCCTTGGAAGTACAAATTCCTTCCTTAAGGGTATCCTTGCAAAATGACATGACTTAAGAAAGCAATGTCAAATTTCGACTCCATGAGTTGGACAATCTCGATGAGAGACGGCTCGAAGCTTGGCAAAGCATTGAATTTTACCAAGCACGCATGGCAGGATCTTTTGACAAAAAGGTCAGGCAACGCGCCTACAAAAAGGGTGACTTGATTCTTGCGGTAAAAAGACCAATAGTCTTTGCTCACAAGTCCAAAGGCAAATTTGAGCCAAAATGGGAGGGACCCTACGTCATCGACAAGGTTTTTTCCAACGGCGCATATGCACTCCTAAACATGGAAGGGGACAGATGTATGCTGCTCATCAACGACAACTTCTTAAAGAGGTACAACCCTTGAAGACTTATCCAATTAGGTAAGAGCAATGCCTGTATGGCCAAAACCGGTTTCCAGGTACTTGCTCGCTAAACCCACTCTTTTTAGAATTTTCATATCAAATGTTAAAATTTCTAGAAATTCAAACAATGCTTACTTTCATCATTTCATTGTTCAAAAATCCAAGTTTAGGAGCCTATCCCTAACTTGACCAAAAATTTCAACCCTTGAACCCAAAATTCATGGTTTGAAACAAAATCTGGATTCAGGGATTTCCACCTTAGTCCACCCCGCCTTTTACCGCCAAAATGGTTTTAGGTCAAAATTTATGACCCTCGTGTCTTTAAACAAAAAAAAATGGTTTTTCAAAAAACCGCAGGGAAGCAACTCTTAGTCGATACTCGCACAAATCGGAAGAATGCGAACCACGTTTGACATTTTCAAAATCGTAGGGAAGCGACATTTCATCGATACTTGCAAAACCAAACAAAAAAAAAACGTGGAGATGCAACATTTCAGTTGATATCCACAACCCAAATTTCAAAGGTTCGAAAAAACCAAGAAACCGTGGCGATGCAACATTTCAGTTGATATCCACAACCCAAATTTCAAAGGTTCGAAAAAACCAAGAAATCATGGAGACACAACATTTCAGTTGATATCCATAACCCAAAGGTTCGAGAAAACCGTAAATTTCAAAAATCATGGGGAAACGACATCAAGTTAGTACCCGCAAAATCAGAATTCTTGAAAAGCAAGGAAGCGACATTCCTTCGATACTTGCACCCAAATCTGCGAGGATGCGACATTTCATCGATACTCGTTATCGAATGAGCAAGGATGCGATATTCCATCGATACTTGCAAGACCATTGAGTAGGGAGGCGACTTTTAGTCGATACTTACATTTTTGAAAACCAAACTGGCTATAAATGCCACCAAAATCGGCTATAAATGCCACCAAAACCGGCTATAAATGCCACCAAAATCGGCTATCAATGCCACAAACCAAAAAACTTGGTCTTAAAAAAAAAAAAAAAAACCCGGCTATCAATGCCACAAACCGGCTATAAATGCCACCAAAATAGGTTATAAATGCCATAAACCGGCTATCAATGCCACAAAACAAACCGGCTATCAATGCCACAAACCAAAACCGGCTCTCATGCCACAAACAAAATATGGCTCCCATGCCAAAAACAATCATTTAACAAAAGATTTTCACAAAATGACAAGCTTTTAATCAAATTCCATTTAGCAATTGCTTTCATCACAAAAAGATTTAAGTGAGCGTAGGGAAAACAAAAAAAAAGTATCCCATTTAGCAGTTGCTTTCATCACAAAAAGATTTAAGTGAGCGTTGGGAAAACAAAAAAAAATATCCCATTTAGCAATTGCTTTCATCACAAAAAGATTTGAAAACAAAAAAAAAAAAAGAGTACCAAAAAAAATGTGGTACAAAAAAAGTGTTTACAAAGCACTACAAAAAAAAAGAGTACCAAAAAATACATGTGGTACCAAAAAAAAATGGATAGTTTCTGCTACAAAAATCAAGAGCTCAACCAAAAATGGTCTCTAGCCAAAATTTGAGCTCATCGAGCAAGCTTTTGGCCTCAGTCGTCAGAGTTTCCGGGGCACGCTTTTTCAGGAACTTGCCATGAGTTGCAGGGGAAGGCTGTAACCCTTCTTTCACACCGGGAAGCTTATCCCGAGCAGTTTGCCATTGTTTGTCCTCTTGAAACTTCCTTTCAAGAACTCGATCAACATTTACAACCCGACGAATCAGAGCACTCTCCCTATCGCGAGCCTCTGTTATAGCAGCCCACTTGGCAGCGACTTGTGCCTTCAAATGCTCAAGACGTTTCCTAACCTCATCGACCTCCCTATCAAGGATGTTAAGGCCATGTGTCAGCCCAATGATGGCTAGCTCTTCGAAGTTCTTCTCTCGGACTAGCTGCTTCCTGCTTTGTGTAGCCTCATTCAGGACAGACTTAGCCTTATCAGCAGGGTCCAGGAACATCTCTTTGAAGAACTGGTCGTCAGCAAAGCCAATGGTCTCAAACCACTGTCACCCAGTGCAATGATCCTATCAACGATCGCCCTGGCACCTGTGACATCCAAACCAGCCTCTTCGGCATCACCGAGAATCTCCTGCACATACTGGATCATGCCAAATCCGGCATCCAAGTGTCCAGTAAGGAGAGTCTCAATCCAAGAGATCAAAACCCGCGCCACCACCTTCTTCTCAAAAAGAAGAGATGGGCCATCGTTGGAAGAGGAACAAAAGAACTCTTTCCAGTCAGAGCTGCTGGAGAAGGAATCTCAGCATGAGGTACCTCCTCCACTGTGTCAGAATTGGTTGCAGAAGTCTCTACCTCTGGATCAACCTCTGGCATCCCTTTCTCCGGTTCTGAAGGAAGCAATGGACTCTCCTCTGTCGCTTCAAAACCTGCCAAAGAAATACAAAAAGGTATGAATATGATCCTGTTTAAAAAATCATTATCAGGGTTATTACTATAAAATACCTTATTGGACGACTGGTGGAACACTCTATTCCTCCATGAACTCATCGGAAGCATCGTCAACATTTGCGTCCATTGATGGTTCAAAGTCATCAGAATCCTGTGGCAAGTCAACTGACAAGAAAAATGTTAGCAAACCAAGTCACAGACAAAAAGAAAGCAAGCAAAAGAAGTCATACCAATTGGAGATTCTGGAACCACTCCAGAGTCCCTCGGTTCTTTTTCTAGTGCCGCAACCGGATCCGTCACCGCCTCATCGGCAGGAACCTCAGGCATCGCCAAGTCTTCATCCTCTGCTAAAAAAAAGCAGCAAGGGGAAAAAGCAAATCAGAACATGGAAAAATCCCATGAAAAGAAATGGAAAGAGAAAGAGGAAGAATCATACCTTCACCGACGGTCTCTTCTTCTCGGCTTCTCTTTTCTGGAGGCTCGTCAGCATCCTCTTGCACCTCCTCCTTGATAGTAAGAGGAACTTCCAAATCAGGAGAACCTTTATGTTGCCCCTTGCTGCGATGATGACTCATCTTCCTCTTACTTCTGCGGGCTCGCTTCTTAGAGGAACCTGCCCCGCTGTCAGAGTCAGGTCTCCCACTTGACTCCTCACTGGATGATCTACCCTTGTCAGTAGACTCCGCAGAAGCTCGCCTCTGTGCCGCTTGCATCCAAGCATCAAGCTCGGCTTCTTCTTGTTCTAGCTGCTCTAAAGCCTCATCAGGTATTTCTCGAACAGCTTCAGATCAATGACGCCCTGGTCACCGAGAAAGCCTATCTTGTGCTTCTCTCCAGAAAGGAAGGCCTAAACTTCCTCTCGCCGGACGCCATCCGACTTTCCAAGGTCTTTTCCAGACGATAGCTTCACATCAAGCTCCTTCTTGGAAAGCCCCTGATATGCCGAAAAGCTCTCCGCGAACCACTTCGCGAAGCCGGCACTCCAGGAAGTCGACAACACAGGATAAGAAATCGTGGCAGTAGTGTCTTCAGCACTATAGAAAGCCCATGCGTTTTGGCCATCCTGCAAACCTCCAAAGCACTTCATCATGCTTGAAGGCGCCCCAACAATGCCTTGAGAGAAGCCCAACTGTAGCGCAAAGCGAGAAAGCACATACGGCTAGATGTCGACGAAAAGATGTCTGCGGTACACCATCGTGCCGACACGTATGCTGAAAAGCCACTCCTTCTCTGCATTTGTCAAGGAGTAATGCCTTCCCGACCCCGCCCTGGTAGAGTCACGGGATGGGAGGCACCAAAACCAAAAGCCTTTTTCCGCAACTCCGAAGAAAGCTTCACTGAAGACTACCCCACCTCACCGTCCTTGAATCGTCGGATCCTCATGCGGGAAAACAAAAGTGATTCGGATACGGCTTTCCCCTTAGCCAGTCGAATCAAGAGAGGATCATCATCCTGTGCAGCACCCAGCCGGTGGAAGCCAGGACAGTGGTATACATACCACGAATAGAAAATGTGGGCTGAAAATACCCTGTTCATGGGAAGCCCAAGCCGAACCAAAAAAGCAGCAGCCTGCAGTTCGGTACACAAGTAGGAGCAAAGAGCTGGCAACAAAGCAAGCCGCTCTCCAAATGTCATCTGACAAGCCGGAAAAATATAATGCGGCCTGATATGCGTTCCTTCTCCTCGAGCAAAAATAGCCTCACCTAGCCAATAAGTGATGTAAATAGCAAGATCCCTTCGTAGTGCAATGTCAGAACAAATGGCGTATGTACTTGCGAAGAAACCCCTCAACTCTTCTTGCATAGCCAAAATCTTCTTCGAATCTGGATCCTGAGCCCTGTCTTCCCGGGTCATGCTAACAGAAGGCTCCCCGCTTTCAAAGAAGTTAGGAGACGAATAGCTAAAACTCTTCCAACTGCTGGATCGTACTTTTGAGCCCCCCTTTTCCTTCAAAAAATCATAAAAGGCGACAAGCTGAAAGTACAAAAGCCTAAACTCCTCTGACTGCTCCTCAAGGACGCTGTCGACCGGCATAAACTCCTCATAGAGTCTGCCAAGGATGGGTAATCTAGTAATGGCGTTCAGCTACTTCAAAGAAAAACCAGTCTCACCATCGTGAAAACGAAGGTATTGGTTTGTAGAAGGAATGACTCCAACATAGCCATGAAGGCCTCGTCGGAAAAGATCACTGTCTCCTTAAAGGCGTGGACCGCATCAAAAATCCCGGCTTCCTTCAAAACGGTGCCACCAATTAGCAGGACGTGATCCGTCCATGACTTCCACTCGAAGTCAGCACTGAAACGGACACGAAGTCGAAAAGGCTTCACCTAATTGCTGCCATCACCGCTAAAAATGCCAAGGCCCACTGGTCCCAAATCGACCGACGGATAATCAGAGCCCTGGTAGCCTCTCGCCGACATCAATATGTCCATGTGGGCAGGCGGCTTCTCCGCATATCCAGGAGAACCGCCAACAAAAACCCCGGTCTTGATTATATTTGTCCTCTTCACCCAGCTTAGAGGATCTTCCCTCTTAGAGCACGTGGGAGAAAGGCTCATGATCGAGACGGTGCGATCAAACGTCGACCGGGTAGCAACAGTCTTCTTCTCACCATCAGTTGTGAAAGAGAACCGAAAACATCTCCTCTGGTATGTCATGTCATCAGGGACTGCATCACCAAAGAAGAAGGTAGGCTTGGGCAAAACCCTCTGATCGTTCAAAACCCAAGGACGGATGCTTACCATGATCTGATAAAACTCCTCACTCTTGAGAGCGATCAGTCACTGCCTCATCTCATCTCTGTTGAGGGAGTCACTCTTCGAGGTTTCTCTCAATATACTGGACCTTCTCCCAGGCCTGCTGAACGGCTGAATTAGAAGATCTAGCAAATCGACGAGGTACGCTTGCAGCAGGCTCTTTACCCTTGTTCGTTCTGGAGGAACCACCTACAAAGGTTGGAAAAGAAATAATCATCATCAAAATGACAGAACCTCGCTAAAAGAAATATGGTGAAACTTTGGCATGATTCCGGGGCAATTCCAAAGAAAAATGAAATACCCCGAAAGAAATAGAAAGCTTGAAGATGGGCTCAACATTGCTGCGAGCTCCGAAACTCCAAACTTTCGAAACCTCAAAGTCTCCGCAAAATCAGGAAGGGCTCAACATCGCTGCGAGCTCCAAATTCCCAAATTTGCAAAAACTTTCAGGTATACTATCACATCATGATACCAATTCAATTTACAAAAGAATGCATGCATGAACATCTTGGTTTGCCAAAAAAAACTGCATTATCATGATGATCAAAAAAAAAAAAGGAAAAAAGAAACTTTCTCAAAAAAAAAAGGAGAAAGAAAAGAACAAAAAAAAGGAAGGAAAAGAAAACTTTCTCAAAAAAAAAGGAGAGAGAAAAAAAAAAGATCAGCAAAAAAAAAAGAAACAAAAAATGGTACTGGCCCACAGGCCACGTGGCCGTACGTCCAAATCCGTACGGATCTGTCCGTACGGCCCACACAAAAAACGTGCAAAAAAAAGAGAGAGAAAGCACGAAAAAAGAAAGAAAGAAAACACGTGTAAAAAAAAGAGAAAACACGTGGAAAAGAAAAGAAAAGAAAGAAACAAAAAAAAACAAACACTTTTTTTTTTACCATCTTACTTTCTACAATGGAGTTTTCTTGAGAAAGAGAACTTACTTGAAGCCATTGATGGAGAAGAAGAAGAAAAACTTGAAGATCCTTGAAGAAGAAAAACCCTTGGTCTTGGAGCACTCTTGAGATTGTTGCAAAAGGAAGTAATAAGAGCAAGAGATCCAACCTCCTCCTTGCTTTTATAGAAGAAAGCAAACCAAAGAAGGAAAGAAGAAAGAGGTAAGTGTTACTAATTAGTAACCTTACCAAAAGAAAGAAATTAGAAAGATTCTTTCACAAAAGAAAGATATCTTGAGGGATTCTCTCCCAAAAAGAAATCAATGAGAGATTTTCTCCCAAAAGATAGGAGATTTGAGATATTCTCTCCCAAAGAAATATATCTTGAGATGTTCTCTCCCAAAATAAAGGGAACATGGGAGATTCTCTCCAAATAAAGATATTCTTAGATATTCTCTATCCAAATGAAATATTTTTAGATATTCTTTACAAAAATGACATCATATGAGATCTAAGTCATTTCAAAAGCTTAAGTCCCATGGGTTAGCCCATATGAGCCAGGTTTGACCACATAGGCACTAAAAAAAATTGTGATTTGAAAAGGATGAAATATTCAACTTACAGTGGAAATCAGTAGTTTGAAGTATCATTTATGCGTTTGCAAACACTTCTATAGTGAAATAACTGACGTCTGCAACTAGGGTTTGGATCTTTTCTTCGTTGTAGTTCTTCTTTTCGAAATCGAGAATATCGTCGCTGCAGACACTAACTTACAATGAAACAGTTAATCTATTGAAAGTTTTCAAAATTCTTATGTAACCACCTCTTCTTCGCTGCTTGCAATCTCAGAGCAAAAAGGCGCCCTTTTCTTCGGAGGTTCCTTCTTTGGGAAGAAGATTCCAAACGTTTTATATTTTATCCGTATTGCAATATCATATTCGCTGGCGTTATATGAATAAGGCGACAATGAAGGAAAGGACAAATTGGACATTTCAGGTATGAAAAGTGTGAGAGGGACCTTTGACTGCATAACTATTTTTTGTGAACTATTTGCCTTAAAGTCATGCTTTGCGGGACCTTCAGCCAAAGCCCCCTAAAAATTAATCATGGTATGTGCCGAGCCTCGAACTCAGGACAATATGGACTTCAAAAGGGCAACCCTACCACTACACCACAAAGCTTTTTTTCGTTGATAGTTTTCAACAAAAACTTAAAATTAGTTAATGAGGAAGGGACCGAGCCCCACTTTGGAATATTGATCGAGAGTTGGAATTTATCTACGAGGTATTTATAAAAATAACTATATACTTAAAATATTGACCCCTATAAAAATTGTTGTTATTATTTTGATACTTATGCATTGTACTTTAAGCATGGGTGATCAAACTCATGAAATAACTATTTTACATGATTTCCTATTTAGTCATTAATTTTCTATGACAACCATTTTATAATAAAACTAAACTCAAATGAATATATAATATATGAAATTGATCAATAAAAATAATAAGTTTCATAATTAATAAGAAAATGACAATATTATTGAAAAAAGAAAAACCCATGACAACAGCGTGGAGCTAAAGAGGAGGCGGGAAACTTTCCAAGTAACTGATGTGCTACCATGCACGCTTGCCGAGGGAGAAAGGATGGAGTTTGGTTTTTTCCTTTTTTGTGTGTGTGGCTTTAACTTTTATAAATTGTGATTTAAAGTGGAACATTACGATAAACCCCATCTATTAAAAATCACAATCATTAAGATAAACATCCTTGCTATTTATGGGATACCTCAAATTTTCACCTCATTATGGGTTTTTTCCACGGTCAAATTGATTTTCTGATTAAAAAAATACAAAATACTGAAGTTTTCCAAAGGAAGTTTTTTCGGTGATTTGGACTCTCCATCATGCCTTTTGTCTATTAAGAAACTTTCAATATCATCCTATTTCTATCAAGGCAATAGCATTTGAGTGTTACTGGGTCCCAGTGTCTAAGTGCCACTAATCTAAGGAATTTCAAGTATTTTTGTTTGTTTTGATTATATGATTTTTTTTCTTAGTACGTGAAATGCTGATTTCTGGGTTGTCTGGTTTATTTAATCCTTAGTCCTTTTTATTTAATCCAATCACGGTTCTGGGTTGTCTGATTTCTTTTTTATCTATTGATTTTAATTATACACTTTTTGGTAAGAATGCAGAACTAATGGTAAAAAGAATCTCCAATAATATTGGTCCATCTAAATAAAGAATTAATCTCATTCTTATTATAATCATTTTCTACTTTCTCCAATATAATTCTATTTCTCTATGTCAACAAGAGAACTTTCATTTTTATATTCATTTACTTTTAAGTTCATTGTATTTTATTAGTGCAACTTCAATAATTCTTTTGTTTCTTTGTGTCTCTTTTTAGTACTGTCTCAGGTCTCATTTGCATGCTTAGTTTAGATCAATGTTCAACCCATTTTAAAATGTGAGTATCTTGAGACAATTGGTGCAATTATTAAACGTTTCAATTTGAGAAGTAAACCTTTTTTAATTCATTTACTTTTGAGTTCATCATATTTTATTTGAGAAATTTTAATTATGTCATTTTAATATGATTTATACAAAAGAATCATCATTTTAAAATTTCTTTAGATTTGCAATATTTTTATGGTTTGTATTTGTATGGTTTTCATAGATTGCGAGTTTCTTTTTTTCCCCTTTTTTTGTTTCAACTTTTGGGTATTGGGTTCTCCTTGGTTTTTTTTTCCCTTTTCAATCACTTTTTATCATGGGATTTTCTCTGAATTCTCATTTTTCTATTGTATTTTTTTTATTTTTTTAATGCTTATCATTATGAGTTAATTATTTATTTTACTTCCATTGGGTTCTTTAAGTTCTCTTTGTGAAATCTTTTTATGAATTTTTCTTATTTCTTTTGCAGCTTCAGATTTCCATTTTTGAGTATTATATTAGATTATCGTAAGTTGGTTTGGTTCTTCTAAATTTCTTTTATCATTGTATTGTCTATGGATCTTTATTTATATATATTTTTATAGAATTTTTAATAAAATTTATTTCATTTTTATTTTGCATTTCTTTTATTATGATTTCTGATCACTTATGATGGGTTTTTAGTTTTTTTTTATGATGGTTTCACGAATTTGTGGGTTCTTTCGTCTTTGCCCTTTTGTGCTCCATTTTTTACTCTTTTTTTTTTCTCATGAGTGTTTGATTCTTTTAAATTGCTTGTGTTATTGAGTTGATTATGAATTTTCATTTCTATGTGTCTTTCAAATTTCATTTGATTTTATTTATAGTTTATATTGTTTGTTTGGATTTTATTTTTTAGTTTTCTTGATTATTAATCTTCAATTTTCATGGGCTTGTGTTTTTTTTTTTAATTATATGGTATTAGGTATTGAATTCTTATGGACTTCCTTTTCTTTCCTCCCTCTCAGACTAAAACCTTTTGCATTTAATTTTAAAGAAACTGATCATAAATTTTTTTTTATAAATTTTAATATTATAATTATTTTGAGTTTTTCTAGTCCATGTATGGTAAAAACAAGATTATTCATTGATTAAACTTACACAATTACCACTAATAAACTAACCATCCAATTTTTTCTCTAACCAAACCACTAACAATCCAAACCCGAACTCGACCTTCTTTCTCTACATCAGTGGCCCTTTTTCTTTTTTCCTCTTTTCTTTTTATTAGCTTTAGACCTTATTAGATTCAATTCAAACCAAATATTCAATATTCAAAAACTAGGAAAAACCAAGGAAGTTACCTAGTCCGGATGTTTACAGTCAGACTCAGGACGGACTCCTTTTCCCTGCTTAAACCCTACAACGGGACAAGGCATGGTCAAACAGTCTCCTGAAACACAACAGCAGCTTCCTAAACTCCACCAGCACCTAACACGTACAACCGCTAGCTATATATACAACAACAAACTCCACCTTGCCTTCACACCTCATACTTCCATCTCCTTTAGTACTCCACAAGAAGATCCTCCCTCTCTCTCTCTCAACACTGAGATATGGGTTCTTTCGGAAGAAACCTGTTGCCTCTAATATCCATTCTGTTCATCGTCTTGATCTCGATTCTCGACTCGTCCTTATCTCTCAATGGCTAGGCCTTTCGGAGGAGAGTCGGGATTAAAGAAAGAAATCCTCATTTCTCGGTCTCTGCAGCAAGGCAATGTGCCATCTCCCTGTAGTTCGGATGGCACAAATACACCAGGAGCTGGTGGGCACTGCCCAAAACCCGAAGAAATGAACTTTGCAGCCCATGTTCCTTCTACAGCACAGGCCTCTGCTTCTGAAGAGGCTTACAGCCAAGACAAGTGTAGGTGCAGAAAATTATGACCCACAATAAGAGGGAGCCTTATAGGACTTATCCGAGAAGATGATGGTGTCTGGGAATGTCTGGATGCCGTCCGGAAGCCTGAAAGCGAATAGCAAACGGTCAGAGGACCCTGGCCTGGGCGGCGCAAGGCTCTCCGATGCCAAAGTTAGTATGGGAACTGGAACAATGGAAGGAGAGGGAGAAGAGAGACAGAGTAAGGGCTCTGTGAATGGGATTGTGCGTACCTTGCATGTTGCATGGAGTTCTATTTATAGAGGTTTGGATCGTATCTTTCAGAAGATATCTTGGTGTGGGTCCCACGATTTGACTGGGAAGTCATGATCAGCCCACAAAGTAATAAATGCAGTCTAATCCGGCCCACTCAGCATTTAATGCTAGTCGGGTCAGCCCACAATGCATTAAATGCATGTCTTGTTGGGCCAGGTTGTGTTGGGCGCCTTTGGCGGTTGGAGTACCAGCGGATCTGCCCTCGGGCCTTGCCCTGATGTGGCCTCAGCCACTGGATGCTGCCACGTCAGCGATCTGGTGAAGATAGCGGGCGGCTGGATGTCGTGTCTGTCCCATTAGCTCGTGACCCTATCCCTCCACGTGCCTGATGACGTGGGGGATGAGGGGCACAAGTGAAGGTTCTTCCTTGCTTCGCCTACTGTCCTGGCTTCTTCAGCCGAGGCGGCTTCAGCCGAGGTAGGGCTATCTGCGGAGATGGCGTCCGGGGTGGCCCTGCCGAGGTGGACTCTTTGCCGAGATGATGCCCGAGGTGGTCCAGCTCGGCGCTAAGGGCCCGGAGCTGCCTGACTTCGGCCGGACCTCCTGTCCCGGTAGCCGAGGTGGGATTGGTGCTACGTAGATGGCACGCGGATGGCACGTGAGGATGCTTAGCCCCATCTGACGGCTGTGATTAGCTTAATCCTGTAGCCCTGGAAATCTCCCCACACAATTGCCCCCTAGTTTCTGATCTCGCGTAGAACGTCAGTGTTGCGAGGTCGGGAGCTATGTGCCGGGTCTATCTGGAGGAAAAAGTCCCTTTCACCCTGACTCGCTGTCGCTTTAGATGTTCGAGGTAATAAATGGCGTCCCCTATTCAATGCTGAAGACAGGTCGACGGCTCCACGCGTCATCTGCTGGCTAGTTGTCTGTCTCCTCGAGGTCGTACGCGCCGACTCGTCAGGGGCGCAATCAATTTTTGAAATGATTTGCGCGCCGCTTCGTCAGAGACGTGATCAATTTTTGAAATGATTCGCGCGGAATCCCAGGGGGTGCCCCCTGGCGTGCCCTATTAGGGTCTCTGGAAAGGGGGCCTCTCTGCTATATATAGGGCAGTCGAGGTCCGCTTCACCCTTCGTCTGGTATTCTGAATCAGGGGCGAGCATCAGAGGTGGGCAAGCTACTGTGAGGGAGCTTCATCTGAGAAGTGGTGCGCTGCTGAGGTTGAGTCTCTTCGCTGTCTAGCATCTTCATTCTGCTTCCGTAAGTTCCTGTAAGCTCCTTCTGCCCTGCTTCTTCTTCTGCGGGTTTCTCTGTTTTTAGACTGGGATAGGAATGGGGATTTATAGCCACTGGTTAGAGGGCGAGGCAGCGATCGAAGGTTTCAGGTCGGCCTTTAGGATCCCTGCCGATGTCCAAATCAGGGGCGGTGAACCCCGTGGCTACAACCCTCGCGACTTTTCGGGAGGTTGGATGCCCTTTCCGCTAGTGGCCGTGATAGAAGGCGGGGTCCGATTTCCACTTCACCCACTTCTCAGGAGATGCCTTAGTCAGTGGTGTCTCTGCCCCTGCCAACTGCTGCCGAATGCCTTCAAGATCGTGATGGGCACGACCAAGTTGAATGAGGTCCTGGGCACCAACCTCGGCGTCTTCGACCTTGAGGACGTCTATGACATATGCAAGTCCGGAGATTCCTACTATCTCCGGGCCAAGCCGGGCCGGGATGGCTTCATCCGATACTTGGAGGATTCGAGCAAGTATGCCGGAGACGATCTTCTGTACGTCTCGGGGAACTGGGAGTTTGGGGAGGCGGACACCGATAGAGGCTACCAGGTCCCTCGCCACTTCGGTACCATTCCAAGTAAACACCCTTCGTTTCTTTTCTTTTTTCATAAGTTTCTTTTTGTTCTGCCGTGCTTATGCTTCTGATTGTTGCAGCTTTGAAGGAGAGGAAACGGGCTGCCAGATACATTTGGAAGAGGAACGATGCCTGGCTCCGCCTGGTGAAGCGATACAGCGGTCATGACGGCAGGGCGGCTTGGTCGCTGCTAGGGTATCGGCCGAAGTACCGCGGGTATTTGAGGGGTACCGTAGAGCCGATCCAGAGTGAAGGCGCCGGATCCGAGGTCGGTCAGGAGCAGGCCGTTCCGGAGGTCGCAGAGCCCTCACGGGCGTCTTCTGACGTTAGGGCCACGTCTGGAACCCTAGCTTCCACATCGGGATCGAAACTTCCCCAGGTCTCGGGAAGGGAATCGAGTCAACCTGCCCGATCTCCCTCGCCAGGCTCCGAGATGAGGCACAACAGGCGTTTGTCCTTCGAGGACCTCGAGGCTTTGGCGCTTGGAGTGGAGGACATCCGAGCCCCCCAGGAGCCGGTAAATTCTCCGAGGCATCCGTCTCCGAGGGCTCGGGTGGCTTCTCCTGCAGAGGTGGCGGAGGTTCCTGCGCCCCCTAGCCCTGTTGATCCAGGGGTACGCCTACCCCCGGCTGAGGTTGAGCAGGAGGAAACTCGGCCGCTGAAGATAGCGAGGACCGACGCGGGCCCTAGCTCGGCTGCTGCCTCGTTGCCCCAGGGGCCGCCGTTATGGGAGCCGAGCTTCATGCTTGGGCCGGGAAGGCCGATGACGATGGAGGATTGCATTCTTCACAAGATCGATCTCCCGGTCCTCGAGGCTTTGGGGCGAGCCTGCGCCCTTCCCCGGGACATGGAGCGGCTGGACAAGTACAATGATCAGAAGCTGATCCTGTCGATGTTGCAGTCCAACTTCGCGGTAAGTCTTCTTTTCCCTTCGTCAAACCAGTGATTTAGCGTTTGACGCTCTTTGGATCTAATACGTACACCCGGTTTCTTTGACAGGCGGCACAGAAGTCTATGGCCGTTGCTGACAGGATCCGCAGGTACAGCCTGGACGTTGCCGAGCTGACCGTGGAGAAGAACGGCCTGCAGGAATCCCTGGACGCCGTTAGCCAGAAGTTAGCCAGGGTGGAAGAGGAATACGCGGCGAAGCTCGAGCAGGTGAGGGCGGAGGCCGAGGCAGAGAGGACTAGAGTGGCCGAGCTCGAGGTCTCCATCTCAAGGATGGGAGACGATTACGCGGCCTTGCTTCAAGCCGAGTCCAAGAGGGCGGATGAAGCCGAGGCGAAGCTCGAATCCGAGTCCAAGAGGGCGGATGAAGCCGAGGCGAAGCTCGAATCCGAGTGCGATGCTGCGTTCGAGGATGCCAAAGTGCAGGTTACCGCCCACTACAAGGAAAGGGTTCTCGTGGTGAGGGATAAGGCCTGGGCGAAAGGGTGGCTTGCCGGCCTGAAGGAGGTCGGGATCTCGGAGGGCCACCCCTCCTTTCGGGAGCCTCCTCCGTACACGCTTCCGGTGCCGACCTCTGCCCGTCCATCCGGCGAAGCCTCTGACGCCGCAGCCCGTGCAACTGACCGGTCATGACCTCGGGACCCCGGGACCTCGGGATATTTGCTCTTGCTTTATGCTCTGTAATTTTCTTCAATTTGTATTTGCTGAATACTGTAATGAGTGAGACTTTAATACAATTGAAGGTTTCTTGAAATACTTGTGCTTCTCTCTTTTAAGCTTGATACTTCGATTGCTTGAGTTCGGTAGAGCGCTCCCTTAGGTGATCTTCTTTGGTATTCGCGCTGATCCTCCGTATCTTAGGTGATCTTCATTGGTATTCGCGCTGATCCTCCGTATCTTGGGCGATCTTGAATAGCAATAAACATGGTGGCGCGGCTGACGAGGGAGTCTGACGGATGTCTCCACGTGGCGCCATAGGGATCACTGGTCGACAGTCGCGCATTCCCAGTAACGCGTGGGAGACTTCGCCCTCATAACTCCTCTTGGAGACTGAGCCTTTTTCCATCCTATAAGTAGGGGGAGCAGGCTCGCCATGGGAGAAGGAAGGAACATAGTTGTAGGAACCATGTCTGGGAGGTGCCTGAAATTACTTGATCCGGGGGAAAACCCTGCGCCGTTGGACGGCTACCCCCGAGGGGGGAAGGCTGTCGTGGTCTGCGCGCTCTCTGAAGGAACTCCCCGTGGGCCACGCGCTCTCTGAACGCGGGTCCATGGCCGTCGGCCCTTGGCCAGACAGAGTGAGGATGCGCTGCAGGGGGACGGTGGCGCATTCTCGTCCCACACGGCCCTGTGCGCCCGTCGTACGGCAGGCGGGATGAGGCCCTGCTGGTCCGGGAGGTTTCTTCAAGCTTGGCTGGTCCCACTGGCCGCCGAGGGTGTTGCAGAGCCCAGTGAGGTCCAGGATCGCTCAGAACCTCCAGGCGGCGATCCGGCGTCCTCGAGCCTTCTGCCTGAAGAGTCGGTGAAGATCAGAGTCTCCTAGCCTTTCTCTATTTTCTGTTTTTAGAGGACTGTGATCCTCCTTTCTGTACTTTGCTTTCTGTTCTGTATTTCTTGTAACGAAGCAGTTTGCAATGGATGAAAAGGAGTTCTCTGGTTACCCAAGCTGTGTACAGTGCTTTTGAGTTCTTTTTCTCATTTCTTTGCGCTGTTCCGTAATGCTTGGATTTGTGTTTTGAATGCTGGAACTGACCTTGGCCGAGACGAGCTGCATTGTGCCGAAGTGGACCCATTCCGTTGGCCTTGTCTCGGCGAAAGTGAGTTCGGCAATGGCCTTCTGAGGGGTGTATGAACCCGGACTTTAGGAAACTGTCCTTGGCCGAACTGCCTTGAGGGGTTTATGAACCCAGACTTTAGGAAAGGCTGAGTGTAGGAACTGCAAGCCTTTTCCAAGGCGTAGAGCCTGAGTGTGTCCTAGACACGGGGCTTTAGGAAAGGCTGAGTGTAGGAACTCGAAGCCATTTCCAGGGCGTAGAGCCGGAGTGTGTCCTAGACACGGGGCTTTAGGAAAGGCTGAGTGTATGAACTCGAAGCCATTTCCAGGGCGTAGAGCCTGAGTGTGTCCTAGACACGGGGCTTTAGGAAAGGCTGAGTGTATGAACTCGAAGCCATTTCCAGGGCGTAGAGCCTGAGTGTGTCCTAGACACGGGGCTTTAGGAGAGGCTGAGTGTATGAACTCTTCCATGCCGTTTCCAGGGCGGACGAACCCAAGAGTGTGTCCAAGACACGGAGCTTTAGGAAAGGCTGAGTGTATGAACTCTTCCATGCCGTTTCCAGGGCGGACGAACCCAAGAGAGTGTCCAAGACACGGAGCTTTAGGAAAGGCTGAGTGTATGAACTCTTCCATGCCGTTTTCAGGGCGGATGAACCCAAGAGTGTGTCCAAGACACGGAGCTTTAGGAAAGGCTGAGTGTATGAACTCTTCCATGCCGTTTCCAGGGCGGACGAACCCAAGAGAGTTTCCAAGACACGGAGCTTTAGGAAAGGCTGAGTGTATGAACTCTTCCATGCCGTTTCCAGGGCGGATGAACCCAAGAGTGTGTCCAAGACACGGAGCTTTAGGAAAGGCTGAGTGTATGAACTCTTGGCCATTTCCAGGGCGTAGAGCCTGTGCCGCCGGAGTCGACCAGAGAGACAGATTGATGACAAGGCAAAAGCTGCTTTTATTGATTCTGAAGTTCATTACATCTTTAGGAATAAAATTTCTTCAGGTGGGATGCATTCCACGGTCTTGGCAGCGGCTTGCCATCCAAGTCTTCGAGCTTGTATGCTGACTTTCCTGCCAGTGAGACTACTCTGAACGGGCCATGCCAGTTAGGGGCAAGCTTCCCCTCGTTTGGTTCTCTGTCACCGGGCAGGGTCTTCTTTAAAACGAGCTCTCCCGCAGTGAACCTTCTTTCCTTGACATTTTGATTGTACGCCCTGGCTAACCGCTGCTGATAGTCGGTCAGTCTCAGGGCTGCCGCTTCTCGTCGCTCGTCCGCCAACTCCAGCTCCATCGCCAGGTTCGTCTCGTTTCGGCCTTGGTCGACCAGCTCTGTCCTTAGGGTAGGAAGGCCGATTTCCAAGGGAATGACCGCCTCCATCCCGTAGGCCAGGGAGAAAGGTGTTGCCGAAGTGGACCTCCTTGGAGTTGTTCTGTACGCCCACAGCACGCTCGGAAGCTCTTCTGTCCATCTGCCCTTTGCCTTGTCCAGTCGCTTCTTCAGGCCGTCCAGGATCACCTTGTTGGAGATTTCTGCCTGGCCATTACTCTGTGGATATGCCGGGGTGGAGTAATGGTTTCTGATGCCGTGCTCTTGGCAGAAGTCTCTGAAGGATTTGGAATCGAACTGAGTCCCGTTGTCTGAGATCAGGGTCCGGGGGATGCCGAACCTCGTAAGGATGTTTTTCCAAACGAAGTTCCTGGAGTCCCTGTCCGTGATGGAAGACAACGGTTCAGCCTCTATCCACTTCGTGAAGTAGTCCGTAGCCACTATCAGCCATCTTTTGTTCCCTGGAGCTCGGTGAAGAGGCCCCACAATGTCCAGGCCCCATTGAGCGAAGGGCCATGGGCTAGAGAGGGGACTCAGATCCTGCGCTGGCTGATGGAGGGAGTGGGAGAACTTCTGGCATTTCTCGCATTTTCTGGCGTAGACCTGGGCGTCCTTCTGCATGTAGGGCCACCAGTAACCCTGGCTGATTGCTCTGTAGGCCAATGACCGACCTCCTATATGGCTGCCGCAGATTCCTTCATGGACCTCGTACAGGAAGTCGTCCACCTTGGACGGGTGGACGCATTGGAGGTACGGACCCGTGAAGGACTTCCTGTAGAGTTTGCCTTCTGGAGAGAGCCAAAACCGAGCTGCCTTGAGCCTGATCTTGTGGGCTTCGGTCTTGTCTTCGGGGAGCTGGTCGTCCTTCAGGTAGGCGACGATTGGATCCATCCAGCTGGGGCCGAGGTCAGCACAGAGGACAAGCCGAGATGAATGGAGTTCTAGACTTGACCTCGATACTGACCCGACCTCGATGGTCCTCTTCTTTCCTGCTTCGACGGCGGAGGCCAGGTTTGCAAGCGCATCCGCGTGCGTGTTGGTATCTCGGGATATTTGCCTGACCTCGGCTTTCTGGAATTGGGAGAGTAGCTTTTTTGCCAGGGCTAAGTAGGCCGCCATCCTGTCGTCCCTAGCCTGGTAGTCCCCAGGGAGCTGGCTAGTTACCAGTTGAGAATCGCTGAAGATCTCCAGATGCTGGGCTCCGAGGATTCGGGCGCTGTTCAACCCTGCAATCATTGCTTCGTACTCTGCCTCATTGTTCGTCGCTTTGAAGTCCAAGGTGAAGGCTTGCTCTATGACCAGTCCCTCTGGCGATTGGAGAACTATGCCGAGGCCAGCTCTCTTGGAGGTGGACGACCCGTCGACAAAGATCTTCCACGCCGAGGTGGGAGACTGCTGGACTTCTGCTTCTACTGGCTCTTGCCCTGTGCCCCCCAGTGCCGTGCCGAGCTGGGTCTGAGCCGGGTTGGGGGAGGCGAATTCGACAATGAAGTCGGCCAGGATCTGGGCTTTGATCGCAGTTCGGGGACGGTACTGTATGTCATACTGCCCCAGTTCGACTGCCCACTTTGATATGCGCCCTGAAAAGTCAGCTTTTTTGAACAATGAACGGAGTGGGTGCTCCGTGATCACCACAATAGTGTGGGATTAAAAATAATGGGAGAGCTTGCGGGAGGCGGTAACGAGAGCCAACGCAAGCTTCTCCAGCAGTAGGTATCTGGTCTCGGCATCGAGCAGGGTCTTGCTCGTGTAATAGATCGGCTTTTGAACCCCCTCGTCCTCCCTGATGAGGACGGAGCTCACTGCATGATCCGAGACCGCAAGGTATAAATACAGGATCTCCCCCCGAGTTGGGGTGGAGAGTAATGGTGGTGACATCAAATAAGTTTTGAGTGCGGCCAATGCCTGGTCGCACTCAGGGGTCCATTGGAACTTCAGATTTTTCCTCAAAAGCTGAAAGAAAGGCCTGCACTTATCTGATGAGCGGCTGATGAAGCGATTGAGTGCGGCGGCCATTCCTGTAAGCCTCTGAACTTCCTTTGTGGTAGAGGGACTTTGGATGCCCTGGATGGCAGTGATCTGTTCTGGATTGGCCTCTATCCCCCTCCGCGTCACCAAGCTGCCGAGGAACTTGCCAGAGGCTACGCCGAAGGCGCACTTGGAAGCGTTTAACTTGAGCTTGTAGGCGCGAAGGATGCCGAAGACTTGGCCGAGATCCGTCAGATGGTCACTGGAGCGCACAGATTTGACGACCATGTCGTCGATGTACACCTCTACCGATCGGCCGAGCTGGGCCTGGAACATCTTCGTGACGAGGCGCTGATAAGTCGCTCCCGCGTTCTTCAGCCCGAAGGGCATCACTTTATAGCAGTAAGTGCCGCGGGGGGTGATGAACGATGTTTTCTCCTCGTCGGGCTCGTAGAGCGGGATCTGATGATAGCCTCGGTAGGCGTCAAGGAAGCTCATTCGGTCGTGACCAGCGGTGGCGTCAATCAGTTGGTCAATCTTCGGGAGGGGAAAACTGTCCTTAGGGCAAGCCCTGTTCAGGTCGGTGAAGTCCACGCACACCCTCCACTTCCCAGTTTTCTTCTTGACCACCACCGTGTTGGCCAGCCATACCGGGTACTGGACTTCCCGGATGGCCCCTGCTTTTAGCAGGTTGTCGACCTCTTCGACGACCGCATCTGTCTGCTGCAGCCCGGTCCTGCGGGCCCTCTGCACTACTGGTTTGTGGTCGGGGTCGACGTTGAGCTTGTGGCACATGACCTCAGGGTCGACCCCAGGCATTTCGCTTGGGCTCCAAGCGAAGACGTCCACATTCTGCATCAAGAACCGAGAGAGTTCGGCCCTTTCTTCGTCTGACAGCTGGGTGCCAATCAGGAAGAAACGGTCTGGGTCTGCCGGGTCTAGCCTGACCTCGGCCAGGTCCTCGATGCTCTTCTTCTCAGGGTCCCGGCCGATCTCATCGAGGCCTTTCTCGAACTCGGCCAGGTGGACGCGCTCTGGCTCCTTCACAGCTGGGACTGCGGCCAGCATGCACTGCCTGGCCTGCTGCTGGTCTCCCTTCACTGTGACTACCTCCATCTTGCCTTCCTCGTTCTCATGGACGAACTTCAGCTTTTGGTGGAGGGAAGATGGAACTGCCTCTAGCTTGTGGAGCCACGTTCTGCCCAGAATGACATTGTAGGGAGAAGGGGCGTCCACAACCAGGAAGTCGGCCGACACGGAGGCTCCGCCAACTCGGGTTTCCAAGGTGATTCTACCCTTGGGGTAGACTGGTGTGGCGGACAACCCTAGCAGGGGTGCACGGACCTCCGTGAGGTCTGCTTCGGAGAGTTTCATCCTTTTGAAGCAATATAGTAGAGGACCTCGGAGGAGCTGCCGGAGTCGACGAGGATCCTCTTCACGGTGAAGTCTCTCAGCTTCATGGTGAGGAGCAGGGGGTCGTTGTGAGGGACCTGGACTCCCTCTAGATCTCGATCCGAGAACGAGATGGCTGGTCTGTCGCGGCGGGCTTTCTTGGACGCTGGAGCGAGGTCGGCTTTCATTACTTCTTTCTCGTGCGAAGCCCGCCTGGCTTCGGCACGGGTTTGAGAGCTTCCCCGGGACGAGGAAGGGGGAGCCGAGGACGCCAGATGGATCACGTTGATGATCTTTTCTGAGTCCTCGCTGTCTGGAGCCTGGGCTGTGCTCTGGTGGATCCGGCCCTCGCTGCCGCCGGCATCATCTTCCTTGATGAACTCTGGGATGTGGCCCTCTTTGGCCAGCTTCTCCAGATACCACTGTAAATTCCTGCATTCGTCAGTCCTGTGCCCGTTGCCCTTATGGAAGGCGCAGTAGAGCTTGCTCCGGGAGCCTTCGGTGGGTTCATTCTTCATGGGCGGAGGATACTTGAAGAACGGCTTGGATTTTATCTTGGCCAGGATGCGGTAGATCGGCTCCTTGAAGACGACGTTGACGCTCTGACTGGCGCTGGAGGGAGGTCTGGGCTTCCAAGTGCCCCCAGACCTGGACGACGGAGGCTTTGCCGAACTGGAGACCCAGTCCCGCTTGGACTCCTGCTTCTGGGAGGGCCTCCCACCTCTCTGCCGAGGTTGGTCATTCTTCTGTTCGGGCTCTGGATGCCCGTCCCGATCCTTAGTTCGGATCTCGTCTTCCTCCCGGGCGATGAAGCGCTTCACCCGGGACATCAATTCTGACATGGATTATGGGGTGTCCCCGGCCAAGTCCTTTCGCAAGTCGATGCCGGGGATGAGGGCATGCTGGAAGGCGTAGATGGCTATCCCCTCCCTTGCGCCCTCGATCTGGCTGTAGACCGCCCAGAATCGGTGGGTGAACTTGGCGAGAGTCTCGCCCTGTTTCATTCTCAGGGCGATGAGGTCCCCTTCCTTCTTGGGGACGACGGTGTATGCTTGGAACTTCTTCAGGAAGGAGAGCTGGAGCTCCTTCCAACTGGAAACTGACTGCTCCGGGAGAGAGCAGAACCACTTCAGGGGGAGGTCGCCCAAACTGGAGGAGAAAATCTTGCAGTTTAGGGGACCCTCGTTTCCCCAGATGGACATCTTCTGGGAAAAGTGTCGGAGGTGTGCAGATGGGTCGGACAGTCCGTCATAGGGGACGAACCGCGGGACGGAGAACTTCCTGGGCAAGGGGGTGCGCTCAATCTCCTTTGTGAAGGGCGAGCCCCCGAGATCAGTGTGACCACAGAGCTGCTTCTGGTCCCGCATGTCCAAGTTGTGCTGGAGAGCCAATCTGACACGTTTGTCAAATTGCTCTTGCTCGTCGTCCTTCTCTGGAGTCTGAGCTTGGTGCTTTCGCTTGGGATGGCTCGGGCTACGACGGCTATGAGTTCGGCCATCGCGGCTATGGTGACTTCGGCTGTTGCTCGAGCCTTCGTCACGAATCTGGCTCCGCTTCTGGTCCAGATGATGTCTGAGGTCCTCACGAGGAGGCTGGGCTGCCCTGCTGGGAGCGTCCTTCTTTTTCCCTTGAGGCTCAGAGACTTCCCTCAAGGAGGCAGTTTGCACTGCCCTCAGCTGCTGCTGGAGCTCGCGAATCAGCTGCCCTTGCTTCTGGAGTTGCTTCTGGAGGAGAGCAGCTTCAGGAACCTCTCCAGTGGCAAGGGGTTGGACGTGGCGCGTCTCTCCTACGGCCACGGCTTTGTCCCTCCGGGGACGCTCGTGCTGGCGCTCATTGCGTCTGGGCGGCGCGACTTCTTCTGACGATATCGAGGCCTCGAGTCCCTCTTGGAGTGGGAACTCGATAAAGAGCTGAGAGCCTAAGCGGCCCTCGCCTACAGTCGTGCCATGCACCGTACGGGAGCGTCTTTGAGGAGGGACGTCCGTTGGCGGTGGTGGCAGCTCGAGCGCTACTCTTGAGGATTCTACGCCCTTCTTAGCTTTTGGAGGCATGGCTTCTGAGAAGATGAGGTTAAGAAAGATTGTTTGGAAAGATTCGGAGAAGGTTGGGAAGGCTGGGATATTGCTTTCCCACAGACGGCGCCAATTGTAGGTGCAGAAAATTATGACCCACAATAAGAGGGAGCCTTATAGGACTTATCCGAGAAGATGATGGTGTCTGGTAATGTTTGGATGCCGTCCGGAAGCCTGAAAGGGAATAGCAAACGGTCAGAGGACCCTGGCCTGGGCGGCGCAAGGCTCTCCGATGCCAAAGTTAGTATGGGAACTGGAACAATGGAAGGAGAGGGAGAAGAGAGACAGAGTAAGGGCTCTGTGAATGGGATTGTGCGTACCTTGCATGTTGCATGGAGTTCTATTTATAGAGGTTTGGATCGTATCTTTCAGAAGATATCTTGGTGTGGGTCCCACGATTTGACTGGGAAGTCATGATCAGCCCACAAAGTAATAAATGCAGTCTAATCCGGCCCACTCAGCATTTAATGCTAGTCGGGTCAGCCCACAATGCATTAAATGCATGTCTTGTTGGGCCAGGTTGTGTTGGGCGCCTTTGGCGGTTGGAGTACCAGCGGATCTGCCCTCGGGCCTTGCCCTGATGTGGCCTCAGCCACTGGATGCTGCCACGTCAGCGATCTGGTGAAGATAGCGGGCGGCTGGATGTCGTGTCTGTCCCATTAGCTCGTGACCCTATCCCTCCACGTGCCTGATGACGTGGGGGATGAGGGGCGCAAGTGAAGGTTCTTCCTTGCTTCGCCTACTGTCCTGGCTTCTTCAGCCGAGGCGGCTTCAGCCGAGGTAGGACTATCTGCGGAGATGGCGTCCGGGGTGGCCCTGCCGAGGTGGACTCTTTGCCGAGATGATGCCCGAGGTGGTCCAGCTCGGCGCTAAGGGCCCGGAGCTGCCTGACTTCGGTCGGACCTCCTGTCCCGGTAGCCGAGGTGGGATTGGTGCTACGTAGATGGCACGCGGATGGCACGTGAGGATGCTTAGCCCCATCTGACGGCTGTGATTAGCTTAATCCTGTAGCCCTGGAAATCTCCCCACACAACAAGATTCAGAGTTAGATGAGAGTTTGGTGCAAGGACCCAAGACCAATAATACTCACACCTGAAAATGTGAAAAGCTTGTTAAAAGAATAAGTGTTTGATACATGCAAGTCGTGTCGGTAAAAATAATAAGCACTTCATAGTCCATACATGCAAATGGAAGTGGATGTATCTCCTGATTCTAAATCGTTTCTTGTAGTCTGTAATTTGATAATTGAATTTATATGGGGTTTTCATTTTGAACTATTGACTCTCTCTCTCTCTCTCTCTTTCGCCGGCCCTCTCGTTGTGGCTACACAGCTTATAACATAGATACATATTGTAGGTGCAGAAAATAATGACCCACAATAAGGGGGGAGCCTTAGAGGACTTATCCGAGAAGATGATGAAAAGATGATGACTGGGAATGACTAGGTACCGTCCGAAAGCCTGAAAGAGAAGAGCAAACGGTCAGAGGACCCTGGCCTGGGCGGCGCAAGGCTCTCCGATGCCAAAGTCAGTGTAGGAACTGGAACAATGGAAAGAGAGGAAGAAGAGAGACAGAGTAACGGCTCTGTGTATAAAATTGTGCGTACCTTGCATGTGGAAATGCAATCCTTTTATAGACGATTTGGAAGATATCTTGAACGATATCTTGGCATGGGTCTCATGATTCGACTGGGAAGTCATGATCAGCCCACGTTGCCATTAATGCGGTCCAATCCAGCCCACTCTGCATTAAATGTGCGTCGGATCAGCCCACGTCGCATTTAATGCGCGTCTTGTTGGGCCAGATCGTGTTGGACGCCTTTGGCGGTAGGGGATCGTGGGATCTGCCCTCGGGCCTTGCCCTGATGTGGCCTCAGCCGCTGGATGCCGCCCTGTCAGGATATGGCGAAGATTGTGAGCGGCTGGATGTCGTGTCTGTCCCACTAGCTCGTGCCCCTATCTCTCCACGTGCCTAGTGACGTGGGGGATGAGGGGCGTGAGTGGAGACTCTTTCTGGCTTCGGCTTCCATCCCGGCTTCTTCAGCCGAGGTGGAGCTCCCTGCCGAGATGGCACCCGGGGTGACTCAGTTCGGCGCTAGTGGCCTGGAAATGCCTGACTTCGGCCGGACCTCCTGTCCTGGTAGCCGGGGTGAGCTTGGTGCCACGTGGATGGCACGCGGATAGCACGTGAGAGTGCTTAGTGTAACGCCCCAATTCCGGATACCGAGAAAATCGTCAAAGTACCGAAATTGGCGCGCTACTTCCCGGAAAATCCGAGAACTTCCAAGATCGTAGGTCCGCAGTGAGGTCCAATTTAAAACTTTTTGAACGAATATGTAACAACAGTTATTATTGCGGAAGCGTATTATAAGCGGAAGCCATACAGAGATAGCGGAAGCATAAGGTATCATTGTATATATGTCAAATGTAGATGGGCTGATGTCCAGCCTAAATGTATAGAGATAACAAATCAAAGTTTAATTACATATTTTTCATTACTACCCAACTCACAACAAATGTCTCTCAAAACCCAGACAAAAGAACACTCAGACCCCTGCAGCTAGTGTCGGCTCTCCACCTTCCGGCTCGACCTCATGGTCGGCCGGCCCCCATCCGTAGTCGCCTGCTACGGGCACCTCAACGAGTGCGAACGCATCGCCCTCGAACTCGGGGTCAAGACCTAAGCACCAAGAGTGGGTCAGATCTAAAGATCTGGCAAGTCACAATATGCAGATAATATAGAATGTATGCATCAAATGAGTAGAGACATGTATAAAGTTAAGAGAGTAACAAAGGTACATATGCTATGCAGTCGTGCAAGATAACCATGTAGAATCATAATAAGCATAACAGTAATAAACCTACACAATATGGCACATCCACATAAGCTGGTCACCGCGGGATATTATGCCGCGGCCCTCCCATACTGAACACAGTCGCGGTAGGGATCCTAAGCTAATGCTAGGGATTACTAACCCTGCAAAATATCATCAACGTCATCCACAACGACCGGAACCGGCATCACACCGTCCGTCCCAACAGTGCTCATCATGATAGCCACACAACAAATCTCAATAGCTCCTACCAGTGATGATCAGTCCAACTGGCTGAGCTTAAATCAACTCAGTGAATGTCTATGCCGACTCAGAAACAATAAAGTCTGTCTAGGCTTTACCTTGCGTGAACAAGGTCCTAATAAAAGTCCCCAAGAGGTCCAAGTACTCAATATAAACTGTGGATCATAATCCAAGTCCAATTCCATCATTGGATCCATACCAAGGCCCACCAAATACATGGCCTGATCTATAACAGTCCATATGAGATACAAGTCCATATTCAATGACATATGATCCATTTACAACCTTAATGGGTCACAAGCCCATACAATCTAACCTCTCCATTCTAGGGTAATTCACATCAAACTTAGGCCATAAAAAGGGCCCGCCTAGCCACAGACACGGGTCAATGATCCACCCAATCAGATTACCGGGTCACCACTAAGTATTCCTAGGTTTAGGTCCTCCATTTTCCATTTAATTAACAGATATGAGCAATAATAAGGACAATAGAGTGATAGTCATAGTATGAGGGAGATGAATCTCCAAGTACACGAATCATAGGGAGATAGCAACAGTCCAACCTAGGTAAATGGTCCACTTTCGGATACAGGTCCATCTCAGGTAATTCGATCTTTAAGTGAAACCACAGATGCTAAGGAATATTGTGTTTGGTGCTTAGAAGTTATGTGCATCATTTGGTAACGTATAAAGGTCGAATCATCTAAGATTACATAACCTGGACTTTAATTAGTGGACCCCACGAGTCAAGGTTGAGCCGTACCATTGACTCGTGGCTGGCACAGTGATGGAAGTCTATTTGAATGGTCAATGGGCCCTACATATGATTGCAACAATAGAAATTAGAATCTGGGGATCGTCACTGTACACAGTGTGCTCAACCGACCTCCTGGCCTGGGCGGTCAGCTCGGCACACTGGGACCAGAGAAGAAAAAACACCCTACAGGCAAAGCCTGCTTGTCCAGGACTTCCTGTGAGTTCGGCTAACTCCCTGGCCTGGGTAGTTGGCCGTGCACACTAAGAATCCTGGCTCAAGGGAATGTCCCAGGTTATAGTCTCCTTTGTTAAATCCCGCCTTTTTGGAAATCCATCTCGGAGTTCGGCTAAGCAATGGAGCTCAATTGATACTCAGTTCGGCCACCCAGCTCAGCTCGGCAAAGGGCCTAGCTCAGTTCGGCCACCCAACTGAGTTCAGAAAATGCATTGAGTTCGGCTCGGCATTGAGATTGGTTTAGCTCTCAGCTCGGTTAAGCACTGAGTTCGGCTAAGCTCGAAGTCCGGTCTGGCACGGAACCCGGTCTGGCGCTGAGCTCAGTAAAACACTGAGTTCGGCCATAACACTGAGTTCGGCCGTAACACTGAACTCGGCCTTGAGCACTGAGCTCGGCCTAGACACTTAGCTCGGCTAAACGCGGATCTCATCGACCATTATGCTCGGCAGAACTCTGAGTTCAGCTAGTGTCGAATCCAGCCATCGCTGAGTCCGGCCGGTACTGAGCTCGGCAGTTGCTGAGCTGCGCTAACGCTGAGCTCGGCAACCGCTGGGCTCTGCAAGTGCTGAGTTCGGCAGTTGCTGAGCTGCACTAATGCTGAGCTCGGCAACCGCTGGGCTCTGCAGGTGCGGAGCTCGGCCATCGTTGGACTCTGTCCATCTCTCCTATCGGGGTTGTGTTCTGTTACAGAACCCAGTTCTGCGACAGGACACAACTTCTCTTTATTAAGCACAGGAATGGTGGTCCACCTCTGATCAGAATCCCGATCAAGTAGCACCCCATGGTCGCACAGGGCCCCTCACATAGACGTAGGGTCCTGATCTACCAAGGGTGGTCCTACTTCGATTCCGATCACAACACAACGAGGTGGGTTCTCGTCATTCCATCTCCGGAAACTCATTCCCGTGACCCAATTCTTCTGGGATTCTCCATAGACCATTACAGAAACAAAACAAATCATTCCTACATCATCCATCCATCATCAACCGGCCATTGATCATCCAAATGAGGTAATCCCATCCATCAATGGCCAAAGGAACCAAACAAACATGCTCAAGGATCGATCTAAACATATATATTACAAATTGAAATTCTACTGCCAATCAAAGGAAGGAAACATGCAATCTAAACTACCAGCACAGTGCACTTGCCTTGATCAATTGAAGGTAGAAGGAAAAGAGAGAACCACAGGGGAAAAGAGAAAAGTCTCGACAGTAGCTCTTATGGTGCAGGTTGGTCTTGGCTGGCCTTCTGTCGAGGATTTCTGGGGCGAGGGGAGAAGAAGAGAGAGATCGGAGGAGAGATGATGGTTCGTTGGAGGGAATTGGGGAAGAAGAAGAAGAAGAGAGAAGAGATTGAAACTTGAGAGAAAGGAAAAAGGAGATGAACAGTAGTTGTTAGGGCAGGGGGAGGGTTTTGTTTATATAGGTTGGGTTTTTGGATCAGGGACAAAATTGCCCTTGGGGTTAGAATAGGATTAGGGTTAGGGTAGAGGGTATTTGGGTCTTTAGGTGAGCTTCTAGAAGATTTTTTGGTGCAAACCCCCTATGGTAAAAACAAAACTCTAGCTAGGGCCTCTAACAAACTCCCTAACTCTAGAAATAACAAAAGACACCCTATTGACTCTACTAATTACACCACTAGTCTAACCCTAGGAAAATACATAACTACCCTCACTAAGTCCCATAATTAGCATAATTAAAATACTTAGGCTAATAAATAGTATTCAAATTCACATTGAGGGCCCACCAGGGGTGGGGTCTCACATTCCTCCCTCCTTTAAAACATTTGGTCCCCAAATGTAAAAACAAAGTAGGGACATACCTGCGGTAGAAGATGTGGATAATCTCTTACCACCTGGTCTCGTAGCTCCCAAGTAGCCTCCTCCGGAGTGTGATGCTCCCATTGAACCTTCACAAACTGAATGGTTCGGTCTCGAAGCACCTTCTCTTTGGTGTCGATGACGGCGACTGGCTTGGCGATGTAAGACGCGTCGGGCTGGATGTCGAGCGGCTGGTGATGCAGAATGTGGGTAGGATCCTCCACATACTTCCTCAACATCGAGACATGGAAGACGTCGTGCACACCTGATAGCTCTGCTGGCAGCTGAAGTCTGTAGGCGACATCTCCGATCCTGGCCTTGATCTCAAAGGGTCCGATGTATCTCCGTGCTAACTTGCCCTTCTCGCCGAATCTGAGGGTGCCTCGAGCTGGGGAGACCTTCAGGAAGACACGGTCTCCCTTCTGGAACTCGAGTGGTCTGCGCCGATTGTCTGCGTAGCTCTTCTGTCGACTGCGGCTAACCTTCAGGTTCTCCACTATCTGGTGGATCTTCTCACTGGTGTCACCGACAATAGATGGTCCATGGAAGCTCCTGACACCAACTTCCTCCCAACAGACTGGGGTCTTGCACTTCCTGCCGTACAACGCCTCAAACGGTGCCATCTTGATGCTCGAGTGGTAACTGTTGTTGTAGGCAAACTCACAGAGTGGCAAGGAATCCTCCCAGTTCTCCTTGTAGTCTAGGACACAAGCTCGCAACATATCCTCCAAGGTCTGGTTGGTGCGCTCCGTCTGTCCGTCTGTCTGAGGATGATAGGCTGTGCTGAAGCTCAACTTGGTACCCAAAGCTCGCTGAAGACTATCCCAAAAGTGAGAAGTGAAGCGTGGATCTCTGTCTGAAACAATCGAAGTTGGAACTCCATGCAAAGAGACGATCCTGTCCACGTACAGCTTAGCAAGGACGTCGAGTCCTGCTCTCATCGACACTGGCAAGAAGTGAGCTGACTTGGTCAGCCTGTCCACGATCACCCAAATGCCATCACTGCGTCTCCTGGTAGCTGGAAGTCCTGCAATAAAATCCATGGTGATGTGTTCCCACTTCCACTGAGGTATCTCGAGCTGATGAAGTAGCCCTGGTGGCTTCTGATGCTCGGCTTTGATCTGCTGACAGGTCAGACATCTGGACACATAGCCTGCAATCTCTTTCTTCATGTTGTTCCACCAGTAGTAGCTCCTCAGGTTCCTATACATCTTGGTGCTGCCTGGGTGAATCGAATATCTGCTGTGGTGTGCATCTGCTAAGATCTGGTCCTTCAGCTCCTGGATATCTGGTACACACAGCCTGTCCTGGTAGTAGAGTACTCCACCAATCAGTCTGAACTCTGGCCTCTGGTCAATCTGCTCGATCACTCTGACAAGCTTAGGATCGCTGCGTTGACTGTCCTTGACCTCTCCAAGCAACTCTGGTTCCCATGCGGACATGGTAGCAAGCATAATTCTGTCGCTGAGCGGCTGAAACTGAACATCCATGTCACTGAAGACATCGGTCCACACGCCCTCTGCTGCTAGGAAACTGACTAGGGCGGTCTTCCTGCTCAAAGCATCTGCTACGACGTTCGCCTTACCCGGGTGGTATTTGATAGGGAAGTCGTAATCCTTGATGTATTCCATCCAACGCCTCTGACGGTTGTTGAGATCATGCTGAGTGAACAGGTATTGCAAACTGCGGTGATCTGAATGGACCTCAAACTTTTCTCCGTAGAGGTAGTGCCGCCACATCTTCAGTGCGAACACGACTGCTGCAAGCTCCAGGTCGTGGGTGGCATACTTCTTCTCGTGTTCCTTCAGCTGGCGAGATCCATAAGCAATGACCTTACCCTCCTGCATCAATACACAACCGAGACCGGTCCCTGAAGCATCGGTGAAGACAACGAAACCGCCTGTACCAGAAGGTAAAGATAAGATCGGTGCTGACGTCAATCTCTCCTTCAGCTCTTGAAAGCTGTCCTCGCATGCATCGGTCCATACGAACGGTACGTCCTTCCTCGTCAGCTTGGTCAAAGGGGCTGAAATCGAAGAGAAACTTTTGACAAATCTGCGGTAGTAGCCTGCTAAGCCAAGGAAACTCCGAACTTCTGTGACATTCTTCGGTCTCTCCCAGTTCACTACTGCCTCGATCTTTGCTGGATCCACTGCTAGGCCGTCTTTGGAGATGATATGTCCGAGGAAGACTACTTGCTCTAACCAGAACTCGCACTTGCTGAGCTTTGCGTACAGCTGGTTATCACGTAGCAACTGTAGAGACGTCCTCAAATGCTGCTCGTGCTCCTCTCTGGACTTGGAGTAGACCAACACGTCGTCGATGAACACCACTGTAAAGCTGTCGAGGTACGGGGCGAAGATCTTGTTCATCAGGGCCATGAACACTGCCGGCGCATTCGTCAACCCGAACGGCATCACGAGGAACTCATAGTGCCCGTAACGAGTACGAAATGCTGTCTTCTGCACATCCTGCTCTCTGACTCGCAGCTGATGATATCCCGATCTCAGGTCCACCTTCGAGAAGTACTGCGCTCCCTGAAGCTGATCGAAGAGCTCGTCGATCCGGGGAAGAGGGTACTTGTTCTTTACTGTCGCCTGGTTCAGCTGCCTGTAGTCAATGCACATCCTCATCGATCCATCCTTCTTCTTCACGAAGAGCACAGGTGCTCCCCAAGGTGACATGCTCGGTCTGATGAAGCCCTTGTCTATCAACTCTTGCAACTGGGTCTTCAACTCTCGCAGCTCTGCCGGAGCCATGCGGTAAGGAGCTCTGGAAATCGGTGCGGTGCCTGGCACAAGCTCGATGGTGAAGTCGATCTCTCTGACTGGAGGCAATCCTGGGATCTCGTCGGGAAACACGTCTGGAAACTCGCAAACAACTGGGATCTCCTCGACTCCCTTGGACTTCTTGTCCTCTGAGATGAATGCGATGTAGCCCTCGCAACCTGATCTCACTAGCTTCTCTGCCTTCAGTGCTGAAATCAACCTAGTGCTGGGTGGTCTCCTCTCACCCACAAACTCGATCGTGGCATCTGAACCGTCGATAGTAAGTCTGACTATCTTCTCGAAGCAGTCCATCACCGCTCGATATCTGGCCAACCAATCCATCCCCAAGATAACGTCGAAGTCATGCATGGGTAACACGATCAAATCTGCAAACATAATGTACTCCCCGATCTGCACTCGGCATCTGGGGTGGTAAGTTTGACACACTACCCTCTTGCCCACGGGCGTAGACACAACTAGCGTGTAAGGCAACTCCTCTCCTACCCCACCAAGAACTAAAGCAAAAGCAGAAGACACATAGGAATGTGTCGCACCAGGATCAAACAATACTCTAGCAATCTGATCACAAATAGAAAGAGTACCTTCGACGACGTTCCCTGCAGCTTCGGCCTCCTCATGTGTGAGTGCAAATGCCTGACCTACAGCCTGAGGTCTCTGCTGCTGTCGCTGCTGTCCATGGGGCCTCTGGTATCGTCCCCTCTGGTAGTGCTGTCCCCTGGGCTGCTGGGCTCCACGTGCCTGTTGCTGGGCACGGTACTGCTGCTGAGGTGGCTGGGGTGCCGGTGCAATCTGCTGAACGGGTGGAGCTGGAACTGGTGCTCTCGGTGGTGCTGGAAGCTGAAGCATCGGGGCCTGAGGCTGTCCTCCTCTGAATGGGCAAAACCTGGAGATGTGTCCTGTCTCCCCACAGTCATAGCATACTCTGGGCCCACGCTGCTGCTGCTGCTGAGGCTGCCGCTGATACTGATGCTGCCTGGCCTGGCCTGCTGGCCTCTGTCTCTGGAATGGCTGCTGCCGTATGGGCAAAGGCTGCGGTCTGATCAAGGCGGCTCTAACTCGCCTCTGCTGCTGACTGGCCTCTATCCGCTGCAGACGCTCCTCTGCCCAGTAAGCTCTCCTCAAAGCCTCCTCATATGTGGGCAGCTCGATGCAGGACATGCTCAACTGAATATCATCTCTCAGCCCATCGACGAACCGACGGATCCTCTCGGACTCAGGTGTGATCAGAGCCTCTGCAAAACGAGAAAGCTGGGTGAAGCGAACCTCATACTGGTAGACAGTCATGCTGCCTTGCACCAGCGCCTGAAATTCCCGCAGCTTGCGGTCTCTGACGTGAGATGGTATGAACTTCCGAAGGAAGTCCGCCCTGAATGCAGTCCAAGCGATCTCGTCTCCTATCGCCTCGAAATGACGCTGAATCGTCCTCCACCAGTCCTCCGCGACTCCCCGAAACATGTAAGCGGCCAACTGCACTCTCTGCTGACCGGTGCACTCGAAGACCTTGAAGATCTTCTCCATCCGCACGATCCACTCGTCGGCCACCAGCGGGTCATCGGCGCCAGTGAACTCAGGGGGTCCCCTTTTGAGGAACCTCTCAAATATGACGTTCGGGTCTGCCTCCCGAACGGATGCCGCCGCTGGGCCTGGCTGAGCCACTCTGTCCATGATGTCCAAGACTTGCGTCTGGAATTGGGCAAAATCCTCGGCCTGCTGCTGCTGCGCCGAAGCCTGGGCCTCCTGGGAAACGAGGAAGGCCTGCAAGAACCTCTGGAAACGCTGCTCGAAGTCTGGCGAACTACCGACTGCTGGTATCATATGTGATGGAGAACCTTCTCTAGACATCTGTTAAGAGAAAGAAATTAGGTTAGTTTAAGTCCAACACTTAGGACTACACTGATTCTACCCGATCCATCGACCCTATACGTACCCCCACACTGAGATCCTCACTACGTCCTAAAGTTTCTAGTGTATTTTATTTCCTAGAGACTTGCCCGCTTTGATACCATAAAATGTAACGCCCCAATTCCGGATACCGAGAAAATCGTCAAAGTACCGAAATTGGCGCGCTACTTCCCGGAAAATCCGAGAACTTCCAAGATCGTAGGTCCGCAGTGAGGTCCAATTTAAAACTTTTTGAACGAATATGTAACAACAGTTATTATTGCGGAAGCGTATTATAAGCGGAAGCCATACAGAGATAGCGGAAGCATAAGGTATCATTGTATATATGTCAAATGTAGATGGGCTGATGTCCAGCCTAAATGTATAGAGATAACAAATCAAAGTTTAATTACATATTTTTCATTACTACCCAACTCACAACAAATGTCTCTCAAAACCCAGACAAAAGAACACTCAGACCCCTGCAGCTAGTGTCGGCTCTCCACCTTCCGGCTCGACCTCATGGTCGGCCGGCCCCCATCCGTAGTCGCCTGCTACGGGCACCTCAACGAGTGCGAACGCATCGCCCTCGAACTCGGGGTCAAGACCTAAGCACCAAGAGTGGGTCAGATCTAAAGATCTGGCAAGTCACAATATGCAGATCATATAGAATGTATGCATCAAATGAGTAGAGACATGTATAAAGTTAAGAGAGTAACAAAGGTACATATGCTATGCAGTCGTGCAAGATAACCATGTAGAATCATAATAAGCATAACAGTAATAAACCTACACAATATGGCACATCCACATAAGCTGGTCACCGCGGGATATTATGCCGCGGCCCTCCCATACTGAACACAGTCGCGGTAGGGATCCTAAGCTAATGCTAGGGATTACTAACCCTGCAAAATATCATCAACGTCATCCACAACGACCGGAACCGGCATCACACCGTCCGTCCCAACAGTGCTCATCATGATAGCCACACAACAAATCTCAATAGCTCCTACCAGTGATGATCAGTCCAACTGGCTGAGCTTAAATCAACTCAGTGAATGTCTATGCCGACTCAGAAACAATAAAGTCTGTCTAGGCTTTACCTTGCGTGAACAAGGTCCTAATAAAAGTCCCCAAGAGGTCCAAGTACTCAATATAAACTGTGGATCATAATCCAAGTCCAATTCCATCATTGGATCCATACCAAGGCCCACCAAATACATGGCCTGATCTACAACAGTCCATATGAGATACAAGTCCATATTCAATGACATATGATCCATTTACAACCTTAATGGGTCACAAGCCCATACAATCTAACCTCTCCATTCTAGGGTAATTCACATCAAACTTAGGCCATAAAAAGGGCCCGCCTAGCCACAGACACGGGTCAATGATCCACCCAATCAGATTACCGGGTCACCACTAAGTATTCCTAGGTTTAGGTCCTCCATTTTCCATTTAATTAACAGATATGAGCAATAATAAGGACAATAGAGTGATAGTCATAGTATGAGGGAGATGAATCTCCAAGTACACGAATCATAGGGAGATAGCAACAGTCCAACCTAGGTAAATGGTCCACTTTCGGATACAGGTCCATCTCAGGTAATTCGATCTTTAAGTGAAACCACAGATGCTAAGGAATATTGTGTTTGGTGCTTAGAAGTTATGTGCATCATTTGGTAACGTATAAAGGTCGAATCATCTAAGATTACATAACCTGGACTTTAATTAGTGGACCCCACGAGTCAAGGTTGAGCCGTACCATTGACTCGTGGCTGGCACAGTGATGGAAGTCTATTTGAATGGTCAATGGGCCCTACATATGATTGCAACAATAGAAATTAGAATCTGGGGATCGTCACTGTACACAGTGTGCTCAACCGACCTCCTGGCCTGGGCGGTCAGCTCGGCACACTGGGACCAGAGAAGGAAAAACACCCTACAGGCAAAGCCTGCTTGTCCAGGACTTCCTGTGAGTTCGGCTAACTCCCTGGCCTGGGTAGTTGGCCGTGCACACTAAGAATCCTGGCTCAAGGGAATGTCACAGGTTCTAGTCTCCTTTGTTGAAATCCCGCCTTTTTGGAAATCCATCTCGGAGTTCGGCTAAGCAATGGAGCTCAATTGATACTCAGTTCGGCCACCCAGCTCAACTCGGCAAAGGGCCTAGCTCAGTTCGGCCACCCAACTGAGTTCAGAAAATGCATTGAGTTCGGCTCGGCATTGAGATTGGTTTAGCTCTCAGCTCGGTTAAGCACTGAGTTCGGCTAAGCTCGAAGTCCGGTCTGGCACGGAACCCGGTCCGGCGCTGAGCTCAGTAAAACACTGAGTTCGGCCATAACACTGAGTTCGGCCGTAACACTGAACTCGGCCTTGAGCACTGAGCTCGGCCTAGACACTTAGCTCGGCTAAACGCGGATCTCATCGACCATTATGCTCGGCAGAACTCTGAGTTCAGCTAGTGTCGAATCCAGCCATCGCTGAGTCCGGCCAGTACTGAGCTCGGCAGTTGCTGAGCTGCGCTAACGCTGAGCTCGGCAACCGCTGGGCTCTGCAAGTGCTGAGTTCGGCAGTTGCTGAGCTGCACTAATGCTGAGCTCGGCAACCGCTGGGCTCTGCAGGTGCGGAGCTCGGCCATCGCTGGACTCTGTCCATCTCTCCTATCGGGGTTGTGTTCTGTTACAGAACCCAGTTCTGCGACAGGACACAACTTCTCTTCATTAAGCACAGGAATGGTGATCCACCTCTGATCAGAATCCCGATCAAGTAGCACCCCATGGTCGCACAGGGCCCCTCACATAGACGTAGGGTCCTGATCTACCAAGGGTGGTCCTACTTCGATTCCGATCACAACACAACGAGGTGGGTTCTCGTCATTCCATCTCCGGAAACTCATTCCCGTGACCCAATTCTTCTGGGATTCTCCATAGACCATTACAGAAACAAAACAAATAATTCCTACATCATCCATCCATCATCAACCGGCCATTGATCATCCAAATGAGGTAATCCCATCCATCAATGGCCAAAGGAACCAAACAAACATGCTCAAGGATCGATCTAAACATATATATTACAAATTGAAATTCTACTGCCAATCAAAGGAAGGAAACATGCAATCTAAACTACCAGCACAGTGCACTTGCCTTGATCAATTGAAGGTAGAAGGAAAAGAGAGAACCACAGGGGAAAAGAGAAAAGTCTCGACAGTAGCTCTTATGGTGCAGGTTGGTCTTGGCTGGCCTTCTGTCGAGGATTTCTGGGGCGAGGGGAGAAGAAGAGAGAGATCGGAGGAGAGATGATGGTTCGTTGGAGGGAATTGGGGAAGAAGAAGAAGAAGAGAGAAGAGATTGAAACTTGAGAGAAAGGAAAAAGGAGATGAACAGTAGTTGTTAGGGCAGGGGGAGGGTTTTGTTTATATAGGTTGGGTTTTTGGATCAGGGACAAAATTGCCCTTGGGGTTAGAATAGGATTAGGGTTAGGGTAGAGGGTATTTGGGTCTTTAGGTGAGCTTCTAGAAGATTCTTTGGTGCAAACCCCCTATGGTAAAAACAAAACTCTAGCTAGGGCCTCTAACAAACTCCTTAACTCTAGAAATAACAAAAGACACCCTATTGACTCTACTAATTACACCACTAGTCTAACCCTAGGAAAATACATAACTACCCTCACTAAGTCCCATAATTAGCATAATTAAAATACTTAGGCTAATAAATAGTATTCAAATTCACATTGAGGGCCCACCAGGGGTGGGGTCTCACACTTAGCCTCATCTGATGGCTGTGATTAGCGTAATCCTGTGGTTCTGGAAATCTCCCCACACACATATATGTATAATGAATGGGGCGCCAACTCTCTTGAGCACCTCTCATGACCCCCTTTTGGTCCCAGCTGTTGGAATGTGGGGGCTTAATAAGCCCCACACAGTTTGCCCATAAGCTTCAATGGTCTTTTAGTGTAATCTCAATTAAATGCCTTAATCATGCATGCATATTGCATGAATTCGGAGAGCCGTTCCCTCGGCTTTGATGGAGAAAGCGTTCTCCATATATTTGGACACTGAGATCCATAGAAATATGTAAAAGAATTCTAGCAAGACACGTTTTCTTTTCTTTTGACTTGGATTATGTGGGTACAATTTGGGTTGAGTGCCCAGTTGGCAATTGACCTAGTGTGGCCTGGCCGGGTTGTTAATGGGCCACGTCGGGATAGGCCGAGATATATTCAGACCCAAACCCTATTTAGAACATTGGCCCATATCTAGCCAAGCCCGATACTGGGAATATGTACCTGACCCAATCTTGGACCACCTGAAACATTCACAACCGAGCTTGTCCATCTAGACTTCACTAAACTCTAGATTTTGGACCAATCTTGTGTGGGCCTGGCTGAGCTTCATACTTTCTAACTTTTAATCTAAGTCGGGGAAAAATGTCAAATGGGCTCAAATCTTAGATCCAAGCCCATTCCAAGTACTAAAATGAAGGTTCAAACCTGGCCAGAACCCTTCCGACTAGACAAGGTACGATGCATGTTGGATTTCATTTGAGTTGACCCGAGCAGTCCAATTATAATTCAAATGACCTCAGTTAAACTTTAGAGGGCTTTCTGTTTTTTAAGCCAGCCATTTACATCTCGCATCTCTAGCGTTGTAAAATGGTCGATTCCTATCCCGATCCATAGTGAATCCGGAACCATTTCTAAATTCGATTCAAAACCTGTTTTATTTTGTTCCAAATCCAGTTTGTTAAGAGTATCCAGATCGGGTACTAACTAGAGGATTGAGAACTAGGTACAAAGTTAGTCTTACCTTTTTATTTTTTTACTTAAAAGAAAAATATCATTCAACTTATGATAGGACATTCAACTTATAACAGGATGAGTACATCAAGTCTATTACCTCTAAAATTAAATATAAAAATAACTAAAAAGTTAATAATTTTCAACTACAATTTATAAACAAACTTGTATATATTGGGTCCCGGGTCTATAGGCCGGAACTTATATTAATCTGACCCAAAATTATTTATCGATTGAAATCTAAATTGAGTTCTTATAAATGGAAATCTAAATTACATTCCAAGCTGCTTTTTTTTTTTTTTTTTCTCTAGGTCAGAATCTCCGTATAATTGGAAAATCATTACCCTCATACATTCCTGTGCATCCTGGTAACAGAAGTGGCCACCTAAAATTCCATAGTTGCATACAAATAGCACTCCGTAGATGTTGAGATTTAGAAAGATAATAACTATATTCAAAGTGGGTCTGTCGACCATACCCATCTCTCTCGACTTTCTCCTTCCCCTTTCCCTTCCCCCTCCTCTCTTTTCTATATATCTATCAATCACTCAATCTATCTATCTATCTACAGAATCTCTAGACCAACTCATCTCTTGATCCTCCCAAGTCCCACCCCTCCAGGTTAGGGTTTTATTTTTCTTTTGCATTACTGCCAGTTTTTTTTTTTTTTAATTCTTTTCCTTCTTGCCCATTTTCTTTGTTTCTATGGAAGATTTGGAATTTAAGCAGAACAATATGCACATGATTTTTAGGAACTTGAAAGTGGTTGTATGTTGGAGTGAATCTATTATTGTAATTTTGTTTGTATGTTTGTGAATTGTGATAGTTTGAAAACAGAAAATTGTATCTGGGTCATCAGTCATCATCCCCATGTGGTTACAAGTCTGCTCTTTCCATCACCATGGAATCCTAAAGCTACTTGACTGCAATCATGGATGGAAAGCATGAAAATCACACAGTTTGGAAAAAAAAAAAATTAGTTGACTTATAACAACCACAAGCAAGAGGAGATTGAGGCATTGCCAAACCCCCCAATACTAGAATGCCCAAGTACAGAAGCCCCTTAAGATAGAGAAGAGCACCACCCATACATAGATTCTTGCCTTTTCTTCATTGCCCAACATTTTTTTTTGTTTTGTTGTTTTGGGCTTTGTTAAGTTTCTGCTCCAAGCAAAGTAGAGCTGATAGTGGTTCGACGTTTATTTTTTAAATTTCTTTTTATATGCAGGAAAATGCTTTCTGGGGTGAAGTTTATACCCCGTGATGAGCTGAATCCGGAAAGCCATGAGGCAGAAGACTCTAAATTGCATTCTTCGAGAAAAGAGAGAAAGAAATCAAGAAGTAGGAAAGGAAAAGATAGGACTAAGAACAAAAGAGCTCACTGTGATAGCTCTGATGATGAAAGGATTGATAAACTTAAGAAAAGGTCAAATAACAAGAAATGGTATTCTCCAGATGCTTCTTCGTCATCACTGTCAGAGAGTGAAAGCGATGAAGTAAGGGAAAAGCTTAAGGAAAAGGTGAAAAGGAGGAGGAAACACAAGTCAGATGAAGATTCTTTACACAAGTCAGATGAAGATTCTTTGTCATCTGATGGTGGTGGTCCTAGTGGGAAAGAGGATCAGAGAGGAGGAAGAAAACATAAAAGAAGTAGTCACAGCAGAAAACAAAGGGGCATAAAGGCTCTGGATGAGAAGGATTCACCGGGTAGATTTTTATATTTGTGTGGTTCATTTGGAATTGTTGTATTTGATATATAGAATTTTTAATAGGAATTTGTTTTATTCTCATGACAGATGATGATAGAGACTCAATACTCCATGATGTTGCAAGGAAGGAGATGGGATTGGAGTGGATGCTAAAGCCTGCAAATCAGGCAGAGAGGATCCCCAAGCATGTTGATGATACGCCAGAGGATCTTCAAGTTGAAGAGGTAATGCACACTTTCTGGTATCTAAGGTACATTGCATATTGGATATGCTTGTATTGTAAAATTTCCTAGTGTAACTTTGTGTGTCTTTGTGTGACTTAGATGAACCCACTTTGTTTTCTTATTATCTTCTGCAATAACTTGAATCTTTGATTTTAGGAAATAATAGTATACATTGTTACATTTGAAATGTCGAGACATGGTTTGGTTATCTACACCATCTATTTGATGGCTTAGATGACATGAAATCTTCTTATATTGGAGGATCATGCCCCAAAAAGATCGTATCATACAAAAGATTGGAAAGAAAGGGAAAAGGTCAGCCAATCAAAGAGTCAGGATATTCCCATGTGAGATTGTTTTTATTTTTGAGACATTGTAACAAATACAATGCCCAGACTATTAATAATCTGGTTCTCTGTGTCATCGGTCCATATGTATGAAATCATGGGCTTATAAAAATTTAACTTTGCGTGGGCTAACTCCCTATATTAAGTACAAACTTCTCCTAAGACATGATCTATACTTCTTCACATTCAAAGACAAAATTTAGTCATAATAATCTTCAATTAGCACGAAAACTGACAGCATATAATTTTTTTTTTTGAATTAGCAGGTCAAGAAACAGAATCCGAGGGAGTTGAATCCATATTTTAAAGACGATGGAAGTGGTTATCCGGAAGATGCATCCCAGACAAACCAGATTCTGTCATCTTCAGTCGTTGGTGATGGTGGTGCAAGCTGGCGGCTGAAAGCTCTAAAGCGTGCAAAAGAGCAAGCAGCTCGAGAAGGACGGAATCTTGATGAGGTTTATTAACTTTTCTTTTAGCTGTTTCAAATTCAATGAGCCCTTTAGACTGTTATTGGCCTACTAGTTAATGGTGGGGCCTTTTCCTTTAACAGGTTGTTGAAGAACGGTGGGGATCTCTAGGCCAACTGGCTGTTTCTGTCGCATCACGCACAGTTGCGCCTGCCCATGCTCATTTGCGTGCTATAAAAGATAGGAGGGGGCGAACAGAAAATTGTGAAAGTGTTACTGATGATCAAACTAAGAAGGGTACTGAGAAAGCACATGGTGACAGCAGAGAGTATTTTCGGGGTGCATCTCGCCGGCATTCTCACATGAGGGAGCCTAAAGTACATGATTCCTTGTCATGGGGAAAGAGGAGGGCTCCAAAGATGTCTGTGGAGGATACTCGTCTCATCTCTGAGGCAGTGTCCAACCTTAATAAGTTTGCAGATGATGGGGACTTTTTGCATGAATTTAATCGTCGCCAGAAGAATGACGCTAATGATTCTAGTAGTACTTCTCGTACTAATGATGAGAGAAATGAAGACCAGGATTCGGTATTAGTTTCTTCCAAAAGTAACCACTCCAGTGAAAGATGCTCTCCTAGCAAGCAAGTGTTGACTGCAAATCAGTTGGCGGCTAAGGTGTTGCAGCTTCGTATGAAAGGGAAGCATGAAGAGGCTGAGAAGCTTTTGGTGAGTAACTCTTAGCATGAAATTCTATATTATTCCTATAATGCTACATATTGCCAGGAAGCATTTCTTAAGCTTCCTGCTTATGCTTAATTATGGAGAGTGCAATTGAGAACCCACCAATTATGTGGCATTTTCAGATAATGTGATCTTAAGATAATATCATCTATGCTAATGCGTCATTCTGTAAGAATTGGTCCAAACAGCTCAATGATGCAGATTATTTATATAGTAGCCTTTCGGATATTGATGGCCCAACAGTATATTTCTTGATATGAAAGAACTTTTATTTTATTTTTACTGCCACATTTGGGACTCAAACTCATGCACCGTCATCCACACACTCTGAGCAACAGCCGGGGGCATCCCATTTCTTGATCCTTTCTCTAGACCGTTGTTGTTTTTTTATCTTATCCATCTAATTTGAGGCCGTAAAATGGATAGCTATGATCTTCTACCATTGTTGCGGCATTCCGTCCATGGTGGTGCCATGGTCTGGATCACTGAACCCTCAGCTGTACTTCTGTAAATAGATGATGGGTGCGTTGGGACACTAGCATCCTGATGCATCAGAACTGGTCATTCTTTCAAAGATCTGCTTAGTCCTGATGTGTCAGGACCTGATATCTACCTTGAAGATAAGATTCATAGGCGAATAATGCAACCATTTGTCGGCCTGTGAAAATGGGCTACTGCTTTGCTTATGCAGTCAATGTCTTTCTGTTGGAGTTTTTTTCAGACTTGATTTTAAGAAGTGACGGCCATTGTGGACTTTAGGGATGGAAATACATTCATGGTAGAAACCGTGGAGTTTCAGAACGTCGTTTTGTTTATGTACATTTTGGAGTGTCGGGTTCTGATTCTGTTGACAAAATGATGTTGTAGGTTGTCTATGGGATCCTCACATGCCCATAAGCACAAGAAGGGCTTTCAAAGTGATGGTGAAAAGAAATACTAGAATGAAGACTTTTTGGGCTCCTTTTTATCGCTGCGAGTTCAAAAATGGCCGAGCTCAAGCTTTCTTCTTTTTTTTAATAAGAAAAATCTCTTAGGCATTAGAGCCTAGGGTTGATATGAGTCCATGACCTGTAGATTTGAAAATATTAGAAGCACAATTCATAGTTTTAACTGAAAAGATGAAACCGTGGAGTTCTTTTTTCTGGGATATTTTTGTAATATCAAGGTCGAAGGTTTATGTCTCATTAGTTTTGTGGGTGGGTTTTTTTTTTTTTTTTTTCGAGTTTGTTGGTGTTGTCAGAGAGGGTTGACTTGACTCCGTAGTTGCGATGTTTGAGCCATCTGACAGCTGGCTTTGAAAACCATGATGGCATCAGTTGCAGATTCATAAGCAACTTGAATGTAGAGATCTTTCGATTAAGCTTTGGTATTCTGCCTTGTGTGAACAAGTCTGCTAACTTTCAATGAGTATTCTGTAATCTACATGCAAAGTTACAATGTTAGCTAATGTGGGTTGCATTTGAATACTATACTATGAACTGTTTATTTGCACTCTTTATATGGTTATCATGGTTTATTAAATGATTTTCATCGTTATAATCGTTTATTTCTTATCCTTTATGTCTGATTTTTCAGAAAGAATCGGAGACCACAACTGTTGAGCAGGATTCAAGAGCTAAAACAACTGGCCAGGATACTATAATCAGGTAGTTCCACATGCTAGTATTCACACACACATATACACCCAGATTCGGATATTGATATGGACACATACAGATAGGGATACTACTGTCCTTCTCTTTTTTTTTCTTTAGTACCTTCAAAATTAATGTTGTCTTCATTGTTTACATTTCTTTCGAATATTTTTAATGTCAAGAAGAAAACTGAAAGAACTAATGAAATAATGGACTTGGTAAGGTAGGATACGCTAAATTTGTACCCACGAAGTGTCGGTGGAATGTCAATTATTGATACAAGTGTCGAATTGTTCCAACATAGATACATTTGGTTTGTATAAGTATCAGGGGATCATAGGTGTACACCTCTAGTATTATAAACCAGGGGTGTTCATTGTGAGACCACCCACCTAGATGCATGGCATCCTTGGCTGGTTTGGAGGGATGGGAAGATCTTTTCATGACCTAGGTTTGGGCAAAAATCAGTATCATCCAATCATCCTAACCCCTTTGATCTATGGCCTTCAAAGTTTATGGTTTTAAAGATGTTTTTATAATACTTTTTTCTTTTCTTTTCAATATGAAGGTAACAAACGGATGACTATCAAATTGGGTGTGGCACGCCATGCAAAAAGTGTGTGTGAGGGAGCCGTGGTGTGGGTTGGATGGATCATGGGTGGGTTAGGTGGCCAAGAAAAAGGAGCACCTTCCTTATGGTGCAAATATTGTGCACCTGATAATGGGTGTATATTACTAGTAACCAGGCGCTCGCTTCGCACACCACATGCTAGCCACCTGATTGTGGACCCCTGGATGCATGACTTCCATGGGGGTGGGGGATGAAAAGATTTCATTGCGGTCTAGGTTTGGGCAAAAATGAGCCCCATTAAGTCATCGTAAGCCCTTGATCTAAGGCCCCCAAAGTTAAATGCCTTTGAAGATTCTCTCTCTCTCTCTCTCTCTCTCTCTCTCTCTCTCTCTCTCTCTCTCAAAAAAAAAAAAAAAAAAAAAAAGATTCCATTCAATACGAAGTTTACTAACAGTTGGATGAGTTTAATATTGGGTTGACTGCCAATTAATGGGAGGATAGTGAGTGTGGAAAGATGGGGGTTTGCGAGGGTGGGTAGGAAGGGGAAGATATGGCTTGGATGGATTAAGGATGGGCTGGGTGGCCAAAAAGGGTATGTACCCTCCTTAAGGTGTACACCTGTTTACGGACAGTGATCAAGTGTGCACCTTGTCTATTACAAGCTAGGTGCACACCTGAACCTGATTGTGGGGTCTATCTAGATGCATGACTATCATGGGAATTAGAGGAATGGAAAGATCTTGCTGTGACCAAGATTTGAGCGAATAAAAAACCCCATCTAGGTCTCTTAAGAAAGGGAGGTGTACACCTTATGGTGCAAATGTTGTTTTCATTTGATCAATGTGACCATTAAAGTCTCCAACTATGGTACTTCCCTAATAGGTATGTCTTGTAGTAACTCATTAATCAAGGAGGGAGAGAAGGTTATTTACAAGCTTGTTAAGATTAGAAAAGGGAAACTAGAGATCTTGAGTGATTAAGGCGCATTAAAAATGAAAATGATTAAGCTTTTGGTTAAATGAGATCTCAAAGGATATGGGATGCAATTTTATTACCTATTGAATAAGGAATATGCAAGTAAAGCAATTATGAGGTAGAACCAAATCAAGGTTTAATCAATGAAGTACTTGAAAAAAAAATGGAGCATTATGACCATATTTTATACGTATGATTCTTGGTTTTGATTGGAAAAATTGGGGTTGATTGGTTATCCAAATCTGTCTAATAAAATTTTAAGCATAAGGGCAATGCTTGATGAATGGATGAAGTGCATAATGACCCATTTATCGAGAATTGGAAGGTGTGTAATACATATCTTGAGTGTAAGCCTTCCCATTCCCATCGACAACTATGAACTAACCCCCCGCCTTACATACACAAGGAAGGCTCAAATCTCATTAAGTGCAAATCCGATAATTGAGGGTTTAAACCGTCCAAGAGGCAGACTGAGGTTTAGGGTTTGGATCACATCAGAGTTGGGCATTAGGATCCAGGCTTCTTGACCCTAGTACAGTAATAAATATATCATGTGTGTGTGTGTGGTGGAGGTCCCACATATGATCAAGTTAACACCCATGTAACCTACCACGCCCTGAGACTCGGATCTCCTTAGGATTCAAACACTTGCTGCATAAACTTTAATCTTCTGATTAGAAATTATTCTGAATCAAATCATAATTACCCTGGATAATTCGACTTTTTCTTTCTTTTAATCACCAGCCAATTCTCGTAGTCATTCATAGCACATCCACATAGTATTCTGGGCACAAGATTTGAATTCTAAAATTATTTATCCATTTCCATATGAATCTATCAAATTTATTACGGTATTAAACAACCATAAACAATGTCTATCAAACTCAAACTGAACCAACTAAAAATTGTCTTATAAAATTTAAATAATCATATATAACTGTAACTTTATGATAAATTAATCAAACTACTAATCATGCTCTAATCTATAATCTATGAGGTTCTTCGACTTATATGTTGAAATTGATAAGCTCATCCCCAAAATCCTCGTCATTATTAACCATTCTCTCGTTACCTCCCTAATCAACTAAAAATGGCCCATGCAAAGTTAGTATAGGTAACTGGTGAAAGAAAAAATCAAGTATTAAACCTAATTTAAATACGACCCCGTAGCTTTGAACTGAGTAAGTTTAGATCATAAGAAATCAGACGTAAACAGATTCGTTATAATTGACCTTCTGATAGAGTTTAACCTATTATCTGAACTCAACAGGTTTTTTAGGCATATCTTGTTTCACAACGACATGGCATGTTTGGGAATTGGTTTATTTGTACGAATTAAGCTCCTTAGAACTACATCTCACTTATTTACGGAACAGACAGCTTCAGGACAGATTACTGCAGTTGGATAATTAAACTTGTAATACAGGTCATGACGTAACTTCCTCAAATGAAGTCAGATTCCCACAAATTATATATCGATTCCATACCTTGCGATGAGATGGAGTTAATGAAGCAATAGACACTTGATTCCAACTTCGTTTGACCCTTGAAACTTGAGTCAGAAGCCTGCTGCCTCGTGCAATAAAACTCAGACATTAGCCTTAATGGAAATCTCATTAACCTAGACCTTGTATATTCAGTATGGAATCTGGTCCAAGGGTCTGAGGCAAGAGTTCTAACACTTAAAAGGAACCCTCCAACTGAACCCCAGTCCTTGATTCACATATTTTCCACATAGAGCTCTTGGCCAAAATTATCCTTGATGTTTAGACTGGTTTCATATTGGGACCCCCCTTACTAAGGTGTACAGGTGTACAGAGGCTGAATCCTTACCTCCAGATCCCATCATGCATAAAACTCATCAGTCTGAATTAACTTAACTAAAATCAGTCAATAATCATCAAATTAGGCAAATCTTCAAATCCCACATGGGAGGAAACTCCAAACACATGACCCATGATGAATCAGGGTCCATCAACCATGAATCATGGCCCTTTCACATTTAGCCAGAAAGGACTCCTCACCTAAGGATTGAAGTCCAAAAAAGAAAAAAAAAATGGTGCCTTCTAAAACCATTGAACTCGAGGACCGTAAATTTGTGGGTTAGGTAGGATGATCTAATGTGTGTTGGTAAGTTACTTCACTATTTAGTTTATTTTCTGCTTCTGCTTTTATCATTTGTTTTTACTTCCATTTAACTCTTTTTTCTTCTTTGAAATATGGCATGCTAGTATGAGTTGTGTGATCTGTAAATTCTTCTCATCATTATTATTATTTTTGGGTGTAGCTATGGTGGGAGCGTACCTAGTCGACAAAAGAAAATGGAGGACAACGCTGATGTGCATTTGGCAGCAAAAATAGTACAGAACAAACAGTTTAGCATGTCTGGACGGGCTGATGATGAGTATGATTTTGATGATGCTCCCAGCAAAAAACAAAGACAGAAAAAAGGAAGGGAGCTTGAGCATAAAACTGAGAAAAATATTACTCCTATGCGCTTCTCGACCCAACAAGAACGCTGCCATTTTTGTTTTGAAAACCCAACTAGCCCAAGGCATCTTGTTGTTTCAATAGCAAATTTCACATATTTGATGCTACCACAGTGGCAACCTGTTGTGCAGGGTCATTGTTGCATTTTGACATTGCAGGTTAGTTCAATATAATCCATCTTGAACCTTCATTTCTTATGTATATTTTATGCTGTTTGCAAAGAATGTTGCAGAAATTAATATTGGAGACAGTGAAAAGTACATAGATCATTCATAAGTAACACAAACTAGCCAAAAAAAAGCACACATGTTTTACGGCAGACACAGGGATGGGAGTGTCGCTGTCAGAAATTAAACTAGTCCTTCCTAATAGCAGTGATAGTGTCCTTTTAACTTTAACTGACATGTACTAGTGCTGGGCATAGGCATGGGCTGTCAGACATTAGGGCCCATAGTGGCTGATATGGCAGCATGCCGCTTTTTTTTAGTGTGTTGTGTCGGGGTTGGATGTGTGTGTGTGTGTGTGTCTTTTGGCGTATAGAGGGAAATAGAAGAACCTCGTTATGTAAATTTTAATAAATAAATAAACAAGGTATGCAAAATAGGGCTGCACATGGGCGGTTCGGATCGGTTTAACACTAAAACCAACAACCAAACCGAACACGTCGGTTTTTAATTAACTGATCCGATCCAACCGATGGAGAGGTTTTAAACCGAACGGTTCGGTTCGGTCTGTTAAACCGTTGTTTTTTATTTTATTTTTTTGAAAATCAGACATTGAAAATTTCAAGATGATGATACCCTGTCCTTTGCATTTATTCCAATGTTTAGTGCAAACATAAAAATCCAACATTCCAGTGATCCATATAAAAATTAATTCTACTAAAAAAAAAGAGTTTGGACTAAATGCAAGCGCACAAAAAAAAAGAGAGTTTGGACTAAATGCAAGCGCACAAAAACGAAATCCTAAAGCTAAAATAGTAAAAAGAAAGACTTAAGTTACCGTTTACGGTCGGTTCGGTTTAAGCGGTTAACTGTGGGCTCAATCCGATAACCGACCAATGTAAGCGGTTTTTATGATTTTCAAACCATTAACTGAACCGATCTACTATAAACCGATCCGAACCTCCCGGTTCGGTCCGGTTTTGCGGTGATACCGGATTTTTTGTGCAGCCCTAATGCAAAATGCATCTATAAGAAAATACATGCATTTAAGCCATATAAAAGGTAGATAATTGCTACTAAAATAGCAGAATATTGAGGGCTTCTATTATAGGTATTAATGTGCATCTCATATTTCACATGGACAGACGCAGACATGTAAACAAACCTTTTAGAAAAGCCATGTTTTTTTAAATGATGTCCTTGATGCATAATGCTTATGTAAAAAAGAGAATAAGCTCTCTCTCTCTCTCTCTCTCTCTCTCTCTCTCTCTCTCTCTCTCTCTCTCTCTCTCTCTCTCTCTCTCTCTCTCTCTCTCTCTCTCTCTCTCTCTCTCTCTCTCTCTCGCTCTCTCTCTCTCTCTCTCTCTCTCTCTCTCTCTGTGTGTGTTTTTATCCCCTTCTTCACTTGATAAAAACCATAGCCAAGTTCATAGTTATGACCAACTTGCATTCGAGTTCACAATTCACAATTCGAGACAACTTAATCTTAAAATTGATAGGGTGGTTCATCTCTACGCTTTTCATTCATCTGATGCGGAGCTTGAGTTTGAGTTTAATGGACTAATCATCTGCTTCATTCATTCCTATGCCTTTTTCTTGCTAATACTTAAGTATGGTAATATATTTAATGTCTGTCTTTTGTTTTGTGACTTTTGTCCTGATAGTACTCTTTTTACAGCATGAATCTGCCACGAGGAGTGTTGACAACAACGTATGGGAGGAAATACGGAATTTTAAGAAGTGCCTTATCATGATGTTTGCAAAACAGAACAGGGAGGTCGTCTTTCTTGAAACTGTGATGGGGCTGGCACAGCAGCGTCGTCATTGCTTGGTTGAGTGCATTCCTTTACCCAGTGAGATTGCTAAGCAAGCACCTCTGTATTTCAAAAAGGTATGTACTTTTGTTCAAGTTCAGAATTTAAGGAATATCGGTCAATATAGTTTGAGCACAAACAAAAGCAAAAAAAAATGCTTGTACAAACTCAAGTATTAAAAATTTATAGAAATGGACTAGCAACAACAATAAATATTCGGAGTGAATAAGTTTAGAAAGACATGGTAGATTGTGGAGTTAAAAGGGGACATGGTGGAAAAGGAGAATTCACAAAAGCCGAACCTGGATAAATGATTAGGTGTCGAGTGATGACAAAGATTTAAAAATTGCACTATGAAAAAGCATAAGCATAAAAAAAGGGTCAGTCAGAGAGAAACAATCCTATGCTGACAGCAGCTAACGGTATGGTTTTGATGAGTGGTTCTCACCTTTGTTTGATCGGAGTTTTTCATTTTGCATGCCATATTTATAGTTAGTGTCCTATAAGTGTCCTATATCTAACTTTAACCTGAGTGATATACATTGTTGGTATTGAAGAAAATACATATTTGAGACATCTAAAATCCAACTGCATGTATTACTTCAAGTGGAGTGAAATTTGGGGCACTCCCCTTAAATGAGCAGACATGATGTGAACAAGTTGGATAAAGCGAAGTTGAGCCCCGCTCATATATTAGTCGCCGCCTCTATAGACCATTCCTCCATAGTTACAATGTTTGCCAATGGTTGCAGTCATATCCAGATGTGTCCAAATGGCCTTTATTATGATGACAGAATCTGGTTCGTGTTTCCTCAATTAAAAAAAAAGAAGAGGTTTCCTCTGTTCTCTTTAATTTTAAGGTTGTGTGTGGGTTTTTTTTTAAATAGTTTTGTGCTTCATCATTAATGTACAAGTTTTTTCATTTTCCTAAAAAAGAAACATGTTTTTCCAGGCAATTGATGAAGCAGAGGAGGAATGGAGCCAGCACAATGCAAAGAGACTCATTGACACTAGTGAGAAGGGGTTGCGTGGTTCAATCCCCAAGGATTTCCCTTATTTCCATGTGGAATTTGGCTTAAACAAAGGTTTTGTTCATGTGATTGATGATGAAAGGCAATTTAAAAGCAACCTTGGCCTCAACGTCATCAGAGGCATGCTACGACTGCCAGAGGAAGACATGTATCGTCGCCGGAAGCAAGACTCAGTGGAGACCCAAAAGCAAGCAGTTGCTAGCTTTGCACATGAATGGGAGCCTTTTGATTGGACGAAACAACTCGATTAAGTATAAGATTAAGATCTCCTTGCCAGTATTTTTATTGGTAAATTAACTGAAGCCCACAACCCCATGGCTGCACATACACCTTCAATTATGCTTTAAGCTCTCGTAAACGGCACTTTTATCACACAGTTTTATTGCTTAAAACATTAAATATGTCCAATTCTTTGCAAATAATTAATTTGATTGTTTTGAAATTTGATTCTTACCTACTTCAGGTGAAAACTCTGAATCCCCTTCGACAGCATGCAAGCATGACCTGCTCATTGATAGGTGGGTGCCATATTCTAACCTGTGGCCACACTTACTGGAAATTGAAAACTACAACTTTTGCTTGCAATTGTGCACAAGGATCCTCAAGATTTATGCACATCATTCATTACCCTGAAGGAGTGACATCTCTATTTTATCATGTTTACGTGAGCACAAGACAATGCTGGTTCTGTTGGCCAGGAATCTGCTTTTATTTTGTCTGATTTTAGATCCAACAGCTGAAGCAGCCGATTCGCATCCGCCTCATACATGCTCCTGTCTTCAATCGTGGGATCGCATGTACTAGTCTGTTTATTCAGCATATAAAACTTCTTACATATGAGATGTCATTCTTGGTGTTAAAATGTAGCTTGCATTGTCGATCTCGAAAAATTGTTTGTAGTGTGGTTTTTATTATTTCAGTATGTAGAAGTAGCAACAATATCATTTCCATGGAGGATTTAATTATTATTATTTAGAAAGCATAATTAAATGGCAGTGCTTATTGCTGTTCACCCTGACTGAAATAGACTATCTAACCATTTTGCTTATTTCTTTCAAAGGTGGATTATCGGCTCTTTTATATGTTTTCTATATCTATTTTCAGTGAGTCCAGCAGCAAATGATTTTTGAGCAACCCAATTTTCCAGCAGAAAGTTATGGGCCATATGGATGAGGAGAAAAAAATGGTGCAAACTGTCCGTGGTAGAAATTTGAGTTGGGAAACAGTTTTCTCCACCTTTAGAGCCTGGTACATGAATCATGGTGCAGGGAAACCCTTCTGTGTGCACACCCTCATTGATCAACTCCTGCCCACGTGCACTACTGGGTATTAGCACTAGGCTTGTAAATCCAGTCCACCAAAGCCCTCAAAAAATATGGGGGGTTCTTTTTTGGACTCCTTTTGAAAAGCCGGCCCACCTTCATCTTCGTCATCATCAAAGCCTTATTCCACCTTAATCTTCGTCAACTGACGCTTTATTCATATTAAATGTAATATATATTATATAGAGCTATGATCTCGTGTGCGTGGCGCGCTTGGAGAGCTGTGGGGCCCATCTAGTTGGCCCACTTTGAGATGCAGTTTGGTGGATTGAATATTTGGGTGGGGCCCTACTTTGTATAAAAAAAATCAGTCCCATCGAATCATCCTAACTTAGTCATCCATATTTTCCTAAAAAAAAAAAAAACCGTCATTCATGGCCTATAAGTCCAGTCCATTTGCATGCATATGCAGTCAATCCAACTCTCTAGTCCATTTGCATTGGTGCAAACCGGGCCGTTTGAACTTTTTTTATTTTTATTTTTATTTTTTTGTGTGGTGGGGTGGGGTTTGGTTTGTATGTTCCACTTGGATGGACCATCAGTTGGGCCCCACCATGGGTACAACCTTAAGGAACTTAGGATGTTGAATTTATTATCATTACTTTCAAAACTTGTACAGATTCAGGGTTGTTCATACAAATTATTTTTAAAAAATGTCCTTTCCTATTTACACATTAAACAGAAAAAACTGTTCTATATCATTTTTTAATGGCATGAAATTTATTAAGAATATACTCAAGGGTGGAAGGAGAAATCTTTTGCTTTGTGTCTCTATCATTTTGGAATAAGTCAGAAAGACTTTCTTGAGACCATGGCCATTGGCCACCCCAAATCACCCAAATCCCCCGCCCCCAGCTCATAGTTTTCAAAAAGCTCACCCTTTTAGAAATGAATTTCACCATTCGACAGCTTACAACTGTTTGCATTCATCAACTGGTCCCACCAGCATTCTACAATTTTCTTATATTATAGGCATCCAGTTCGTGGGGCCCACTTTCATGTCTTGTTTAGAAGTGGAGATGGAAGGTTCTCCGTATTGATAAGGTCTTGAAAAAATTAGCCCCGTAAGATTATCCGAGCCCTTGATTTAAGAAACTTATAATTTAGTGATCTTTTAACCATAAGTTTCTTTGAGATCCAATTCAATGGTGGGTAAATATTTGATGAGAGCAAACATGATCATGGTAAAACATCATGGGGGGATAGAAGTGTGGAAGGGCCTAGATTGGTCAAAGGTGGGCCCAAGTGAACACTATAGAGTTGGACTGCATAGTTTGTTGCTTGTAGGAGAACATTTCTCCAAATGAACTTACAAGCTAACTCGATATAAGTCCGGTCATTTTGTAGAAAACAATTTTCAATATATTCTTTTTCTATATATATTGCAATCGTTGAAATTAAGTCCCAATACGAATAGGCATTGAGTTGTTTGAGATTGAGATTGGAATTTAGTTGGGTATTTCTTTTGCCAAATTTGTACACATGTGACTTTTTTTTTTTAATCTTTGTATCTCGTCGTAATTGAAGACATTGTTATATTCCACCGTTTTTTTTTTTTTTTTTTTCTGCATAACCCTTATGAGACTCCCGATCCTTGCATTAAAGGGGAAAAAAAAAAAAAAACAACTTTGATTTTTCCACCCCTGGCACAACCCTTGCCCTTGAGGGTAGGGTAGGGGTCAAGATAGTGTACGTAGTCTTCACGAGAGCTTTGGCTTGGCGTAGGCTCAGCTTGCACATGTGAGAGTAGGGTAAGAGCGAACCTCCTCCGCCCTACCGTTTGACAATCCTAATTAGCATTCATGATAGTCTTTATAAAATTTACTTTTGTGGTTAAGGTCAGATGGTAGTAGACAATGTTCGACCCAAGATTTTCATAAGGGGTGTGGACCCAAACAGGTAGTTGGATTTTATAGGTAACTCCAAGATTTCCGTATTTTTTTTTTTTTTTGGTGGGGGTCCTTGTGCCAAAACTATGGGGGGTGCACGTAGATGCATCCCAAGCATTGTAGGTCACAATTTGAATATAATTTAAAAATCATCTCAATCAAATCGTCATCACCAATGATTTAAGGGCTTGAAAAGTCAGCAGTTTTTTTAAGGTCGAATTAAAAAGAGAGTTAATTTATAAGAGACTAGTGATTGCCGGTACCTGAAGGCACAGCGCACCATGTTTTGAGCACAACTAAATCTATTTACTCTTCTTTTGACCACCTAACAACTAACCTGAATTTTGGCACCCTATGAGGGGTAATTCGGTCCACCCTATTTAACGATGTCCAGATTAGGTCCCGAGTCAAAGACCACCTCTTATTCCTGGACCTCTGATTGCCCTAGGAATTGGCCCATTGCAATCTGTTCGTCGAGGGCTTTCCGTCCATATATAGAACTTCGAGATCCGACAGGCGGATCAAAAATCATAATAGCAGGTCCCGCACCCCCGGGGTGCCCATCTGAAAAATCACATATCACTTCTAGACCCATGATCGCCCCAAAAGTTGGCTCATCACGATCTTCTCATCGAGGGCTTTCCTTTTATATATAGAACTTTGAAATCCGACGGGTGGATCAAAATCTGCGAAACCTGGATACCAGTGATTATTGCCCAGACCCGACCCACTGCAACCCACCTTTTGGGCCCCAAACCTCTGACCCAGACCCCGATTGGGCCCTTAACTAAACTCGTTAGACCTGACCTGAACCTGACCCAATCCAACTCATCAAACTCTAGCCCAAATCAATCTGAACCCAAATCCAACCCAAACCCATCTAACCTGAACCTAACCTCAGACTTGGCCCAGACTCCTTGACCCGTCCCCCAGATACGGGAGAAAGAGTCCTGGGGAAGTAGAAGATCTCTGGACTCTCAAACCCCCTTAAACCCTTTCCTCTTAATCTCAGCCCTAGGATTTATGTACAAATCCAAGGGTCCAAAATATGGGGAATTCAAAAACCGAGGCCCCTTACAAAAGAATTTTTTTTCTTTTTTTCTTTTGCTTTTGACACCTTTTTTTATCATTGGCAGAACAATAATAAAGTAAACACTCTTGCTTTTCTTTTAAAAGAAGAATGGATGACAATACCTGTAAATAACTCAAACTTGCTACCCCTTTTTGTGCCCTATAAACCAAGGTGTGAACGTGCTTTTGATGGGGAAAATTCTACTGGCACACAATTTTTCCCTTTTCCCACACAATTTCTCTCCACACACATTACTAAAATTTAAAATTTTAAATAGTTCTTTCCACACACATCAAAAGTTCCTAAAGTGCCCATATCTCCATTCCCCTCTTTCTTCTTCCCACACACATCTCCATCCATTTTTTCCCACACACAAACCAGACACAAGACTCCATTGACGGTATCCTTGATTTTCCAGCAATTCTCCAGCATGCCTCCGGCGTTCCTATTCCTCTGCACATTCTTCTCTTCCAAAGGTAAATGGATCCCTCCAACATTACCATTTATTCTTCTTCCCTATCTATTCTTTCCCATTTTTTCCATCTTAAATTACCTTTTTCTCCATGAAAACTTGTTATTAGGATAGATTCTCATTTAATGTAAGTTTTGAGAAACAATGTTACTGTTTTCTAATGCTTTTGGGTTGCATTTGATCCCTCATCGTTGCGGTTTTAGGTTTAGAAATCGCGACTATTCGGTCTTTGGTTGATCGAGCTGACTACAAATGTTCGGACACTAATGTCCGAACAAATTGATAATGTGTGGACACTAATGTCCGAACAGTTCAATTTTGTTCGAAAACAAAGTTCCGAACAAAAGTAATATGTTCGGACACTCAGGTTCGTACATACAGAGATCCAATCAAATACAAATTTTATTTTTGTATTTCAGAAATGGACCGGCCAAGCTCTTCTAGGGTGCGACCTACCGCTTAAATAGGAAGCGACGTCAACTAGTAGAAGAGGTTGTAGAAGAACCAGAGGTATCTGAGGAGGAGGTTGAAGAACAACAAGAGGTGGAAGAGCAACCAGCTCCGGGGCCAGAAGATAGGTCATTATTGACCAGCTTTGAGAGACATATAGCTGGGTTCATTTGGATTCAACAGGTGTATTTCACTTGTTTTATATGAAAGTTTTATTTATTTGTTAATTTATTTAATAATGTATTAATGGTTGAATGCAGGACCGAGGACCACTGAAATGTCTAAGTCATGGCCAGAAAGTGTCATTGTGGCAACTAAATGAGTCTGATAGGTTTAGAGATTTAGTCTCGAGGTCCAGATTGGCTCCCTTAGCGACTGCATCTTACCACTCCGTCAATAAGATTATTATATTTGGTTTTGTGGAAAGGTGGCAACCTGAGACTAACACCTTTCACATGCCTTTTGGGGAGATGACCATGGCCTTAGATGATGTTGCATCTATCCTAGGCATCCCAATTATTGGGCGGACTGTCTCTTATAATGAAAGAATGTCCTATGAAGAAGCTCAAGCACTCCTTGTTGATGCACCAGGAGTAGAACCGGTAAAGGCACATAAAGAGCTGATGCAGGTGCGGGGCCAATCAGTTAAATTGGAGTGATTACGGAAAAGGTTTGCCGGTGTATCTGACGATGATGGCGACGAGATGATTGATTGTGCAGTAAGAGCTTATCTTCTGTACTTATTGGGTTGTACGTTGTTCGCTGAAAAGAGTGGCACACGGGTGCCGATCATTTTTCTTACACAACTCGTGGATGTAGAGGCCATACGTTCATATGCATGGGGTACTGCTGCACTAGCATACTTATACAGACAGTTGGGGTTAGCAACTAGGCATGAAGTGAACAAATAGCCGGTTATTTGACTTTATTATAAGCTTGGGTGTACGAACACTTTGAATGTTTGGCTCCGACTCCAAACTTACTCTATGAATCCAATCAACCCCGGGTGCATCGATGGGTTCCTCGTAGAGAGTCTACTCCTTTACAAGAACTACGAGAGAGACTTGATGCCATGAGTACTGACCGGGTAAATAACTTGACTTTTCTTGTACAGATTGTATCGGATTAAGTTATTATTTTGTATTATATACTTTCATATCTTATGCTTGGATTCACTACTTTCAAGTGACTTGGGACCCATATCGTGATGTTAGACAATATCACCCTTTCAATGAAGTGGCATACTACTGTGGATGCATCAAATGCATGGATGTTGTTGAGCCTTATCATCCAGACAGGGTACTCAGACAGTTTGGGAGAGTTCAGACTATTCCTCCACCGCCATTAGCCCCTATTCGCGTTACGCGAAGTCTGACTGCCCGTGACTATCAAATCGCATATCAATATATCAACCAAGTTTGGAAGGGATGGCCTAATCACCTATTATCTGCATTGAATCGTAGTCAACCAGTTAGGCGTCCTGCAGATTGCGTTCCCGGGTATATAAATTGGTATGTACAAGTATCCTGGAGGATATTACAGCACCTAAACTTTCATTCTAATTTTGCGCCCCATCCCGAAGAAAATGAGCCAAGCAGTAGCGGTATGATTGACTATCGGCAGCGTAATTCAGATGCACTGATCATTCTTGATGAAGTGACAAAAAAGGTGAGGACCATTGGGTTGAAGACCAGCGGGGACTGTATACCCATGTGAATCAGGTGGCACATGTGTTATGAGGAGTTTCAATTGACGATGCTCAACGAACCTTTCAACATCCCCATATGAGTACGCAAAGCTACAGTCGCACTAGGACTAGGAGGGGAAAGGACAGTTGAAGAAATCTAAGGACTTGTTTTAATTGACCAAAAACAATTAACCATTGTCATATGTTTTTGTTTAAGTACTTGAATGGTTGTTTTAAGACGGTGTTTTCTTTTTATTTGAATATGGATGTACTTGTTAAGAATTGTGTTTTAGTTAATTGATGTTATCTTTGATTACTTTGGACTATGCTTGAAATGTTATATGTACAGGATGAAATCTTTTCAGTGTATGTGAAGATCGTCAAAGTGGGATAACTAAGCCTCTGTACGGATACACAGTGCCGAACATTGCCATATTGTTCGGCACTGAAGTTCCGAACAGTATTTGTACTGTTCGGACACTCAGTACCGAACAGTATGGCAATGTTCGGCACTGTGTATCCGTACGGAGGTTCAGTTATGAATTTTAGTTCCGGAAAGTATCATAACTTATAAAAAAATAAACATTCAACATAAACAAGCTTGCATTCAATTTAATAGACACCCAACCGCATTCAACATAAAGGAGCTTGCTAAAATAGAATGCAATAAAACATGTAAAAGACATTTTCTAATTCATTAAATGTTTAAAAAAAACAATCTGATACATTCAATATAAAGGAAGGAACATTCTATGAATTACATTCAACCCAAATCAATTATCTCAGCTGTTGATACGTCTGGAGTTACGACCCATGTCAGGCATAGTCATCCAATAGTCCATCATTGGGTTGTCATCCATGTATGATAATGTTTCAGCCAATTGCTCAACTCTGTCCTCCACCCCATATAATTGTTTGTAGCGGTATACATGTGCAAGCAGCTCTTGTAATAAATCTCTCCTGACTTGTCTCCATTCATCCTCGGCTAGGCCAACCAATCCAGCGATGGCTCTGAAGCCACAATTACCATCAGCTGCAATGTCCTTGACAACTTTAATGTAAGGTCTCAACCCCACGGGAAATGAGAGCACATAATTATTGATGTTCTTTGACCTCGTACGAATCGCCCTTATCTTTTCGTTTCTCTTTGATTTGCATTCCATTCGTCCTTTAATTTTAACATCTTTCATCGCAACTAAATTAGGAGAGTAGCTATCCTGTGCAGACGGTACCACGAAGCACAAACATTGGCGTCGATTCCAACTAGGTTGGCTCTCTTGGTTTCTGTTAAGGTTTTTTCAAGTGCATTTTAAGAGACATTACCACGAAGCTCTTTGTATTCTGCCGGCTTGAAATTATGTTGCACAATTGTCTTACTTTTCTTAAATGAATCTTTGATATTGGTATGCTGCAACTCAAGCAAATAATGGATTTTAGACCAAATTGTTTCAAAATCTCCTTGACTTGATCCAAGCTGCCTCTTGAGCTGTGCATGTGAACTCTCAGTCCTGCATAGGATTGTTAAGAGGTTAGTCATATTAACTAATAAGCATAAATCAAATAATTAGTATTTTTATAAAATTACTTATTCGAGGTAGTATTCCCAAAATGGACACAATTGTCTGTCCATGCGGAGACAAATCTTTCCTTGTAAGCATCCAACCAACTACCTTTCACGTAATTGAGTGCATCAGGATACGTGTTGAATTCATTATTTAGCTTAATGAGTTGTTCACCAAACTCCTCTTTTGTGGAGGACGACACCAACATATTACAGCTCATAATAAACCTATCTCATTTTTCTTTTGTTTCGAACAACTTCTTGCATCTCACCAATACATTTCTATTAATGTTTCATTTGCATAATAAATGAGTAGCACCACGGAATACTCTGTTAACGGCGTTCATGAGTGACAAATTCTCTATCTGTCACAATGACATCGGGAAGAATACCATCACCAATAATAGAATGCAATACACCCAGTGCCCATGCGTAATTTTCTTCACGTTCAGCATGAAGGTATGCAAAGCATATAGAAAAAGTCATGTTTGTGGATGTGACTTCAACAATCTCCAAAAGAGGCATGCGATAACGATTGGTCTTGTAAGTACAGTCCATTATCAAGACAGTGGAAATGCACGCATCAAATCTAAACTTTTTGGGTGTGTCCAAATTAAGTCAGTTACAATCTCGCTATCCTCACAATTCTTATGCCATTCAATGTAATCATACTCTGCCAACTTACCAAGCAGTTGTTGCATCTGACTTCTTCCACCCTGCTCATTGACTTTATATCTGTAGTGTGGATTGTATATTGTCTTCATTGTGGTCACGTTTAATTCACTACTTTGTTTCAACGTAACCAAAATTTCTTTTGGTCTAACCATGCTCTTCGACATATCAACCAGCAACTTTGTTTCCTCCTCTGATAATCTTCCTGCAAATAAATGCCCCTCTAAATATTACGCGGCCGAATGGTTATGCACACCACATATGACCTCAAACATCCAATCATCATTTGAGTCTAACTTTTTACCCTTTAGTGCGAAAGGACATCCACATTTCTTTGAACCGGTTTGTTTGATCATTTTTTTGCTTTTGGCCCTCTTCATGTTTATATTGTCAACTTCTCTTGCAAGCAAGCAGTACTCTAGCTTTGACACCCACCCGAGCAACATTTGAGACCTTTATCATAATGACAAATCCATTTTTCCTTCCTACTCCACAAGCCCAACTGATCAACGAATTGCAACTGTGAAATATCTACAATAAATAAACAAATTTAATACGAATTTAGTAACAAATAAGTGTAATTTGAGTAATAAATTCACAATTAGCCTTACCTCTTGAGTTATTAACTTACTGGTATAATCCATAACAAAGTCCGATCCAACCTGATTTTCTTGCGTAGAGACCTGCATAATGTATAAATTAAATATCACTGTCCGGATATATACTTCCGAACATATGTAATATGTTCGGACGTACAGGACCGAACATATGTCATATGTTCAGAACATATGCCATATCTTCGGATGATTATGTCCGAACATATGTCGGACATATGACATATGTTCGGTCCTATACGTCCGAACATATGATATATGTTCGGTCCTGAAAGACCGTACATATCGGGAGCTATCAAGTTTCAGACGAGAAAGAAAAATTAACAAAAGAGACAAAAATGCAAAAAAAAAAAAATGAAACGTACCTTTCCACTACTGCTTTGATTAAAAGGCACCATTTGATTGTTGTTTTCTTCTTTCTCTTCTTTCATTGCACAATCAAATGGAGGAATGTGAGTGAAGATGAGTTGCCCAAGGAAGATGGAGGAAGTGGAGAGTGAGATGGGCTGCCCAGAAAAAGAAAATGAAAGAATGCGAGTGAAGATGAGTTGCCTAAGGAAGATGGAGGAAGTGGAGAGTGAGGTGTGAGAAGCTCTTTAGGGAAGAAGAATGGAGATTGTGTGTGAAAAGAAAATCTGATTTGAGTTTTTGTGGGATAATGGCTATTTTAGTCATTTCATAAAGGGAAAAAAATGCAATAAGAAAAAAGAAAAATTCCTTGTGTTTGAAAAGAAAATTTTTGTGTGCCAATAGCAGCACTCTTTGATGGGGATGGCAAAAAGTTATAAATTTCTCCAACTTTTAGCCCCTTTTTTCATTCCCCTCTTAAATCCAAGGTCCAGAATATCCCTGGGATTTATGTACATAAATCTAAGGGTCTAAAATATGGGGAATTCAAAAGCTGAGCTCTCTTATTATATAGATTAGTAATTGTGAGGGAATTTGGTTGATCATGGGATATTCCTTGTGATAGTAGAAAAGTTGCATTTCAGACGAGCCGTGAGAGGTACTTTTAAGCGTAAAGAACTCATGATATCATGTTTCCTAATCAAATCATCTGGGTATTCTTCACCCATTTTCTACATTGTTGGAAATGGAAATCCTCATTTGCAGAATTTCAAGCCCAACCTCCCTCTATGAGATTTAGAGATCCTCAATTTTATAAATTTGCACCTTGAAACCAATTTTTCTTGGACATACACGTTGAAATACACCAATGTTGATGTGAGATCCTTGGGCAATACAAACTCTAATAAGTGATAAATCCCTATTTCAATATTTCAGGTGCACTGAGGAATCCTCAAATTTAAATTTGCATGTTTTTATGGATTCCGCACTTTTTTATAGTACCAAACGTGCCTTAGCTTCATTTGTACATATAGGATCTAATCTAAACGGTATCCCTAGTATACCAAAAGGTGAAGGGGGTTCCATACATGGGGTGGGCCTATGCTGTTTATTTTTTTTTATGAAAAGGGTGTACCAATCATTGAACCCTTGACCTCTCTTATGTGCTCCTAATCATATAACCACCGAGACACCAGGAATATCGATGGGCCCGCACATTGTCTATGCACAATATTAAAATGATAGGCCCTCTTTTGAATGAATGGTCTTTGAAGGGAGATCTTATCCATCCAATATTGATATTGAATGGTAGGCCCTCTTTTTTGAATGGTTTGTTTTTATCGATAGTAAGATGTGTCAGTTCCCACTTGGCTGATCTTATCATCCAAGGAGGGTTTCCTTACTTCACCAGAGGTTTCCTTCTCTCACCCAAGGGCTATTCCCAATATGGTGAGCTTGATGGGTCCCAACCCCAAATTTGAATATTGTAATATTTTATTATTACAAAATAAAATAGTTTCATATTATAATATTGTATTACTTATGATGTTTGACAATTTCTACGAATCTCAATTATACTTACAAAGTATTTGGCAATTTATAAATCTTTACTTGATGATTGTAAGGTCTGTGACCTTACTGGGTCAGTTGGGCCCAATATCAGGCCTTGACCCATTTAATTGTTAATATTTTATTAATTATATTTTAGATATTTAAGTGGGTTTAGATCATGAGCGAGTTTCTTTTAGCATTAGAATAGTGTCTACGAAGTTTCGTTCGATTCCGAGTTCGTTTGATCATAGCAGGGGGTAGTTTGCAATTTAGGAAAAATCGAGTGTTTTTCTGAAATATTCCAAACTCCGTGATTTTTGGGTTAGTTGGATAGGTCTCGTCGCGCTGATCGTTTTTGTCTCTTCACTCGTCGCGATCTGACGATCAGAAACCCTTCAAGTAGTCCATTCTTTAACCGGACCCATTTAAGGGGCATATTAGTCTTTTTCTTATTCTCTTATTCTTAATCAAGGATTAGCCCTAATCCTTATTCGTCCTATGCAACGAAAGCAACCACAGCTCCTTTCTTCTTCCTCCTCATCTTCGCAAGCCAAGAGTTTTTGGAAGAGATCATCTCGAAGATCCGAACCGCACATCTTCTTCCTCGTGATCTTCTCTTTCTGTTGGTTCTAGTTTGGTAAGATTTCCCTAAATCTCATAATTTCAATCATCTTCTTTTTGGTTTAGATTAGGTTCAATCTTGATATTCTTCCTTTCTTTCTTCTCCTTTGCGTTTCAGGTTGTGTTTGTTCGGGTTAGATTGTGGATTTGAGGGTAGAAAGGCTTCTGCTCGAGTTTTGCCCACTTTTGAATCTCCTTCTTCTTTGAGGCAAGTAGATATGCATTTCATAATATATATGTCTATATTGTTTCTTTGATTGATGATGTTTCATGTTAGAATACCTAAATTCCAAGCTTGTCATGGTTTATTGGATTACATATGCTAAATTGGATAAATGGTTTGAATGGACTTTACTTGTATATGGTTTGATGAATGGAATGGAATGTGGTTTGAAAGAGAGAGAGCATGGAGGCTCTTCTCATACAGGTACATGCCCTAGAAAGGCTTAAAAAGGAAAGGAATGGACCCTAGGTGAATGGGATTGGAAAAACCTTAAAACAGGCAAAATTTGCTTCAGTTCGGGCTCAGGCAGCAAGAAGGCTCGCTCTAGCGGGCTTAACCCTCGCTATAGTGAGCTTTGCTACTGTTCTGGAGCCCAGGCAGAATGCATTCTCGCTATAGCGAGACTTTTGGCTTGCTATAGCGAGACTGCATTGTGCAGACAGCAATGTCCACTTCAAATGAGCATAACTTTTGATCCGTTCGTCAGAATTTGGAGTTCTATATACCGTTGGAAAGCCCTTGAGACATAGAATCCAATTGTTCTAGTTTCATCACGATCGGAGGTTGAAAAGTAATGTAAATACTTAAACTTTTAATCTAACTTATGTTTATATTGGAAATGAGACTGGTAACCTAAGTTTGGGCCTTAGATGTTGGAAATCATGAATTTACTCTCACTTGACCATTAATGGGATTGAGATCGAAGTACGTGGCTTGGTGTGCTTCGATGGGTTATCTAGGTAATCATGTATTACGCGTGGTGTTACCGAATGCATATGGAGTTAGATTGAACGATGCTTAACATGATTGTACACCAAGGGATTTCCCTAGAAGCATCATTGATTCAATTTCCATATGTACTCTGATAGAACATGCCGGATACAGGGATGACACCACGTACCTAGGATTGGATAGTAATTTTTCCTTGACTTGTGACTTGTATCCATTGTTACTATTCCGTATACACTCTCTTGATATAAAATACTTAATTACATATGAAACATAAATTCTTAGAGGATTTAGGACTTGAACTTGACTTAGAGTGTACCTTAGGAACCCTGTGTCTAGTATTGATAAACATGACTGGCTAGCAATGAAAGGGGATTATCACGTGGTTTGTTTGTCTTGTATTGTCTTGGATGAGATAATCCCTATGATCTTGTCTTGTACATGGAACTAGCCAGACTTGTTTGTCTTGTTGGTCATTGTGTCAGAACCACTTTATTAATATTTGCATATCATGGCCATCTGCAGTTTGGGGTTTTATTGACGAACAGGTTAGTTGCTTGTCGGGGTGGGCAGTCAGCGTAGGACGGCGTCCATGGCATTGAATAGCTGGGAGCGGGCTAGGACCGTGCGACTATTCCCAAGACCGGGAGCTAGGATCCTACTGGAGCCGGACTTTGGTATCAGTAGTCCGGATTGGATTATTACTGGTACCCCGGGAGGTGGCTTTGGACATCCTCGGAGTCTCTCTCTTGTTCTTATTTTGCATTGTATGGATAGTGGTTATTGTTAGATGGTTGCTAGGATTCTTGTTATTGTTTCCATATATTACTCTCGCTTTATGCCTAGCTTCTCATTCCTTGTATTCACATGATTACTACTTGTCATTAATCTATATTTGATGCATGTCGTGTTTATTATGTTTTGCTTATCTATTGTTCAACATATCGTTGACTCTGTTCCTTGGTGTGCAGACACATCATGTGACTTCTATTATGAGGAACAGGCCGGTGAGGAGATCCTCTGGCAGAGGAGACACGAGAGTGGCATGCCGATGATGTAGAGTAGCGTCATCACTTCCGGCATGAGAGAGATTCATATGGGACTTCATTTAGATTTATTCTTTATTTTATCTCTCGTGAACCTTAAACTTATTGATTTCAGTTTTCTTTATTGGCCTTGTTTATTGAGATGGCCAATGTAATAAATTAACTTGATTCTTTAGTTTTGTTTATTTATCTTTTTGCAACTTTAATTTAATGAGAATTATGATTCACTGTTGATGTTTCATTTTTCTAGAGTTATATGAACTCTACATTTATTGTACCACATGAGGCTTGAAATATTATATCCTCACCGCGGACTTACGATCCGTGGGCCAAAAGGACAAAAATTTTAATTAGTCCTAAAATTCACTCTCCGGATCCGGTTATTCTTTAATCGGGTTCGGGGGATGTGACATGATGGTATCAGAGCAGTGGATGGTTTCTCAAGGTAAAAATGGTAGAAACCATAGGACGCGTGTGAGGATTTCATTAGTCAGTAGGTTGATCTCTTAGTTTTATTTTCTAATATTGTTTGTTAGCCTGGGGCATATAGGAACTAACCTTGAATATTTTGCAGAAATGTCATAGAACGTACACTTTTAGTTTGTGGATTTGATGCTAAAGTACTATTTGATCCTGGATCCACACACTCGTTTGTTGCACCAGCATTTGCACTGCATTAGGGGGAGGATAAGGAGATACTACCATATGATTTGATAGTAGCCACCCCTGTAGGTAGACATGTATCTTGTAATGTTATCTACCTTAGGTGTAGTATTCAGATTGGAGAAGTTAAGCTGACCGTCAGCTTGATCATCTTACCAATGGCGGAGTTTGATGTGATACTTGGTATGGATTGGTTAGCAGCGAACCGAGTGGTGTTAGATTGTTTTAACAAGACCGTGAAGTTGCAGAGTGCAGACCATAGTGTTGAGTTTATTGGAGCTGAAAAGCCCATATCCACTCGGATGATTTTTGCATTGAAGGCATAACGGTTGATGAGGAGCGGTTATGAAGGGTTTATCGCATTTATTGCAGAAGACAAGGAGTCCAAGTCTGTTGATGAGATTCCAGTGGTGCGAGAATTCCCGGATGTATTTCCGGATGAGATTCCTGGTTTGCCACCTATTCGTGAGTTGGATTTCACGATAGAATTGCAGCCAGGTACAACACCTATTTCGAAGGCCCCTTATAGGATGGCACCAGCAGAATTGAAGGAGTTAAAAACTCAGATTGGAGATCTGTTGGATAAGGTTTTTATCAGGCTCAGTGTTTCACCCTGGGGAGCTCCGATGATATTTGTGAAGAAGAAGGACGGGACTATGAGGATGTGTATTGATTACAGACAGTTGAATCAGTTCACTGTTAAAAACAAGTACCCATTACCGAGGATTGATGAGCTATTCGATCAGTTACAGGGAGCCCAATTCTTTTCAAAGATAGATCCGCGTTCTGGTTATCATCAGTTGCGAGTTAGAAAGGAGGATGTTCCTAAGACTGCATTCCGGATGAGATATGGTCACTTCGAATTTCTTGTGATGCCTTTCTGGTTGACGAACGCTAAAGCAGTTTTTATGGCATTGATGAATAAGGTATTTGCTCCTTTCTTGGATCAGTTTGTAGTCGTCTTCATAGATGATGTGTTGGTGTACTCGAAGACTAAGAAGGAGCATGAGAATCGGTTGAGAATATCTTTGCAGCTTTTGAGTGAGAACCAACTATATGCTAAGTTGAGCAAGTGTGAGTTTTGGTTGGAGCAAGTGGCATTTTTGGGCCACATTATTTCTAAGGAAAGATTGACAGTGGATCCTAAGAAGATTGCAGCGGTTGTTAATTGGAGTAGCCCGCGGAATGTAGTGGAGATTTGTAGTTTCCTTGGACTTGCAGGTTGCTACTGGAGGTTTGTGAAATGATTCTCTACCATAGTATCTCCGTTAACTAAGTTGACCAGGAAGGATATTCCATTTGTGTGGACGGAAGAGTGTGAAAAGAGTTTCCAAGAGCTGAAGACCCGGTTGACTATAGCACCCATACTTGCTTTACCCGCAGGAAGTGGAGGATTTGTGATTTTCACAGATGCATCAGGAGTAGGTTTGGGTTGTGTTCCCATGCAGCATGAGAAAGTGATAGCTTATGGGTCAAGGCAATTGAAAGACCATGAGAAGAAGTATGCCACGCATGACTTGGAGCTAGCAGCAGTGGTGTTTGCATTGAAGTTGTGGAGGCATTATTTATATGGTGAGAGATTTGAGGTGCATACAGATCATAAGAGCCTGCAATACTTGTTTACACAAGGTGATCTGAATAACAGGCAGAGGAGATGGATGGAGTATATAAAGGATTATGATTTTCCGATCAAGTACCATCCTAGAAAGGTGAATGTAGTAGCAGTTGCTCTCATTAGGAATGCAGCATTCAGTGGTTGTATAATGCCTGAATGGAGATGGATGGCCAGTCAATGAGAAAGTTCTAGTTGCTACTATGGGAGTTTGGGAGCCTGAGATAGTGAACAAAATCAAGGAAGTTCAGAAGGATGATCCAGAGTTGCAGAGAATCATTGAACATATTGGTGACAAGCCAGAGTTCAGATTGATTGATGGAGTTCTTTACTACAAGGATAGGTTATGTGTGCCAGATGTTCAGGACATCAAGTCAGAATTGATGATAGATGCGCACCACACCAGATATTCTATTCACCCAGGGAGTACCAAGATGTATCAGAATCTGAAGAATCACTATTGGTGGGTGAGAATGAAGAAAGAGATTGCAGAATTCGTTTTCAGATGTATGACTTGTTAGCAGATTAAGGCAGAGCACAAGAAGCCTCATGGTTTGCTTCACCCGTTGGAGATTCCACAGTGGAAATGGGAGAATATCACCATAGATTTCGTGTCAGGATTGCCGAACACCAAGAAAGGCAATGATGTTATTTGGGTGATTGTGGACAGATTGACTAAGTCAGCACATTTCTTGCCATTCAAGACTGGTCAGTTTATGGATAAGATGACTAAGATGTACAGGGACGATATAATCAAGTTACATGGAGTGCCTACGTCCATAGTGTCCGATTGAGACACTAAGTTTGTCTCTCAGTTTTGGTCTACTTTGCAGTCATCTATGGGAACTCAGTTGAAGTTCAGTACAGCTTACCACCCTCAGACAGATGGACAGTCAGAGCGTACCATCCAGACACTGGAAGATCTCCTCAGAGCATGTGTTTTGGATTTCAAGGAGAGTTGGGATGAGAGTTTGCCTCTATGTGAGTTCGCCTACAATAACAGTTATCATTCAAGTATTGGTATGACACCATTTGAGGCATTGTATGGAAGGAGATGCAGAACCCCGACATGTTGGGAGGAAGTTGGAGTTCGAAGTTTTCTTGGCCCCTCGGACATTGCTGATTCCAGTGAGAAGGATAGGGTTGTTCAGATGCAAATGAAGGAGTCACGTGATCGTCAGAAGAGCTATGCAGACAAGAGACGGAGACCTTTAGAATTCCAAGTGGGGGATATGGTTTTTGTTGACACAAAAAAAATGTGTCACTTTGCTTCTTCAAAATCCAGAAAGCTACATGAAGTCACAACCTGCCAAAAATAGGCAATGCTACTTCCAAAAAATCAAATCTTGTCAGAATCAAACAAAAACTGCAAGATCCTTCAAGACAACCAAAAGAGGAGTACACAAGAAGTTTCGGGCCATTTCAAAATCATTTGGCCTAACTTCACTTCTCCGACAGCTGAAAATGAACTCCCGGCGGCGAAAGCATTAGAGACACCAAATCTTCGATCAGAGCCGATGGATGGTCTCAAAATACATCCAAGAGGCTCCACATCAAGTTCCGAGTCAAACCGACAACGTTTGACCCTACATCAACCCTCGAACAGCTAAATCAAGCCTCTCGGCGGCGAGAATCACCGAGGCCATCACTCGTCAGACAGAGCACATGGACGGCTTCAAAATGCTTACAAAGGGCTACACGTCAAATTCCAGGTCATTTCGACAACATTTGACCAGACTTTGACGCTCGAAAGCCAAATCATGCCTCTCGGCGGCGAAGCTCCCCGAGACCATGGTTTCCAAGACAGAGCCTATGGATCATCCTAAAATGACTCCAATAGGTTCCCTGTCAAATTTCAAGTCAATCGGACATCGGTTGACCGCACATCAAGCCGCGACATCTTCATCGCGATAAAAATAAGTAGGACCTCAAACGGCTTCAAAACTCAAACAAAAACCTATGGTTGGTCTTATTTATTGCTCAGGAGGCTTCACCCCAAATTTCAGATCATTCCGACATCGTTTGACCTAGTTTCAGCTTCTGACGGAAAATCGGCAGCTCTGCGCGACAAAGTCTTCGCTTTCCCGCAAAATTGAAAACTTTGCACTAAAAAATGCAAGGATTCTCATCAAGTTTTCTACAGGGAAATCAGGCCAATAAATGATAAAAAAATGTCAAAAAAATACAGAAGAAAAAAGAATCGAAAAACATAAAAAACGGACGCAAAACGAGACAAAAAGGGGGGAAAAACCCCCCAGGGTCGTAGACCCCTGCGACCCTGGACCATGGTCGCCGGCGACCATGGAGCCCGGGATCGCTGGAAGGGCCCTGGAAGCCCCGTTTTTCGTCGTTTTTCGTGATTCGAAGCGTCCGACTCCTCGAATTTTTTGAAATTCATACTTTTGAGACACCAAATCCTTTGACATCCGTCAAAATCACGGGTCAATCATAAAGAGTATCAAAATCAACATTGATCACCAACCGGTCAACCAAAAAAGTGTGCTTTCTACCCGACCGATCGAGAAATCGATAGGACAGATGGCACCGACCCGCTGTTGGCAACCAATACCTGAAGTTACATGGTCATCCGATGTCGATCTACATGAAGATCCATCGATGATCATCGCCAGAAGAATCCCAAAAGGCGCGGCACGGCCCGCGACTCTTCAACTCCTCGGCGACCACTTAATGCGATTAATTGAGTAGCTTTATTACAATCATTAATCCATTTCTTTGGACGGTCCAATCAGAAGCAATCATCCGGGAGTGACAAGTCAATTGATTCATGGCATTTAACCCATGAAACTCCTCCCATCATGGCGATTAAAGGCGATTAAATGCCATCAATCTCCTCCTGCCAATCAGAAGCCAAGAAAAAGGAGTTACAAAATAGAGGTATTAAATCCTGTAACTCCTCTCATTATGCGGCTCAATGACAATAAAAGCCCATAAACCCTCCTAAATGGCTACCAAAAGCCTATAAATAGGTGAGCATTCCAAGAAGAAAGGACAGCAAGAGAGACATCAGAAAATCCGTAAATCCAGACAGAAAAATGCATTAGAAATCTACGAGAAAGAAGAGAGAAAACTCTGCGGAAGTTCTGCACCGACCACCGCTACAAGGTAACAAAAGTCCCTTGGGGGGTACCCCCCCCCCCCCCAAGGTCTTTGCCATCTCCTTCTGCCTCAAATGGCTTAGACGTGGCTTTTCAGCCCGTCTACTTGGTTTTTTATTGGACATAGGACCTCCTTTTAGTCTTTGTCCTCTAAAAACCTGAGGTTACAGCCAAGCCAAGCGAATCAAAAGCATCCTCTGTTCTCATCTGCATGGATGATGGCGAAGTCCACATATAGCTCGTCAATCTGAACGAGTCCCCTATAATCTCCTGAGAAGTTAGATCCTCCTTTTCTTGCTTTTCATTATAGTTTGTATTTTTTTCAAAAGAAGTAAAAATCACAACTCTTGTCTTTCATTATTGATAAAAATTGTAAATCGGCTATAAACGCCAAAATCGGCTATAAACGCCAAAAATCGGCTATAAACGCCAAAATCGGCTATAAATGCCAAAAAAATCGCCTTTCACGGCAAATCAAGAAAAATGTCTTTTTTCTTAAATATATGTGCAATGGAAAACTTGAAAGAAGTTGATTTCCGTTTTACTTGCGAAGGTCGATCTCCGGATCACCACTTGTAATTCCAAGTAAAATAGAAAATCTAGCACACCCACACAAAAAAATGTTGATGCACACCTCTGCCCCCCGGTTACGAAAGGGTCAGACCCAAACGGACTCCCACGTTCGCCGACCTCGGTAGAACCGAGCAATGGAAGCGCTGTCCATCAAGCTGGCTCCACCCGGTGGGACCCATTTATTTGAGAACACGATGCTAGAAATGAAATATTTGCATATCATATCTTTTGCTCTATGCTTATACTTCTTTTCTGGATTCATTTGCTACTTTCTAATTGGTGGCCTATGTTGGATTCTGCATCTAAAAAAAATGAGATGAGATTTTTTGGAAATTTCTAATTCTTCGAATTTATTTCCACTCTTTCTCTTTTCAAAAAATAAAAATAAAAAAAACCAAAAAATCAAAAAATCAGATTTTTCATTTTGGATTCAAAATTGAGAAACCTTGATCCTATCCTATCGTTCATCATGCTTGCAGAAATGTTGAGCCTGTTCGACTAAGGTTTTGGGCCATCGTTTCTCTTCGATGAGTTCATTAAAGATCTAAAAAAAAATCAGATTTTTCATTTTGGATTCAAAATTGAGAAACCTTGATCCTTTCATATCGTTCATCGTGCTTGCAGAAATATTGAGCCTATTCGACTAAGGTTTTGGGCCATCGTTTCTCTTCGATGAGTTCATTAAAGATCTAAAAAAATCAGATTTTTCATTTTGGATTCAAAATTGAGAAACCTTGATCCCTTCCTATCGTTCATCGTGCTTGCAGAAATGTTGAGCCTGTTCGACTAAGGTTTTGGACCATCGTTTCACTTTGATGAGTTCATTAAAGATCTAAAATAAATAAATAAATAAATAAAAACAAAAAAAATCAGATTTTTCAGTTTGGATTCAAAATTGAGAAACCTTTATCCTTTCCTATCGTTCATCGCACTTGCAGAAATATTGAGCCTGTTCGACTAAGGTTTTGGGCCATCATTTCTCTTCGATAAGTTCATTAAAAATCTAAAAAAAATAAAATAAAAAAAACAAAAAAATCAGATTTTTCAGTTTGGATTCAAAATTGAGAAACCTTGATCCTGTCCTATCGTTCATCGCGCTTGCAGAAATGTTGAGCCTGTTCGACTAAGGTTTTGGGCCATCGTTTCTCTTCGATGAGTTCATTAAAAATTTTAAAAAAATAAATAAAATAAAAAAAGTTTTTTTTTAAAAAATCTTCAAAAAAAAAACTTCCATCATTTTTGGGTTCAGATTGGAGAAATTTTGGTCTCCTCCTTTCTGAGCACAGGTGCTCGCGGAAATCGTTGTGCCCGTATTCAGATTGGAATGCCTTTTGCTCTCTTTGATGAATCCGATCTTGACCTTTCAAAAAAAAAAAAAACTCGTCATTTTTGGATTCAGAACCGAGAAATTATGGTTCATTTCCTTCTGAGTACTGGCGCTCGCGGAAATCGATGAGACCATATTTGGATCGGAATACCCTCTGCTCTCTTTGATGAATCCAAGCTTGACCTTTCAAAAACTGAGAATCTCATCTCATGGATGCGGTCTCAAAACATTTGTGTCTATCGGTACTAGTACACCCTTTCAGGGTCTACTGTATTCGCGACCGGCACATTTGTAACTCCAAACTTATATTCTTCTTACATCGAGCAAGCTCTGCTTCTCAATAAGTCGAATTTAGGTTCACAATTGCTTCTAGCAGTCACTGGGATGCTCATTCTGGGCTTACCATACCTGCGATCGGAATAATTGTACCCTCTATGGCTTTTTGCCTTCTTCATATTGCTTGGGTCATCTCCCTCGAGCGATTTGAAAAGACAAAACCATAGAACTTCTCATTTATGATCATTATATTCTTGTGATTACTAATGGATGTGGTCTTGTTTCAGAAATTTTTCCGAAAAACTAACAATGGCAGCATCGCTTACCATTACTTTCGATGAGAACAAGCACCAGCTCATGCTTCAACAGAAGCAAACCACGCGCACCTACAAGCGCCCCATCAGCTGCCGAAGCGTCAACTCCCTCGGCAACTCTCTAAACTCCAGGTCGACCTCGACTCCCTGGACTATTGTCTTTGGGATGCTGGGACCATTCCCACTTCCCGAAGAACAAACTGCTCCTTCCAAGAAGCAGAAGGTCGCCTCTCAACATGTCACTCCCGTGACACCAAAGGCGAGCACCAGAAAGCCTGAAGCCCGTGGCACCCCCACAAAGCCTCGACCCGCAAACGACCAGGTCTATCCCAAGACTTGGTCCCCAAGACCTTCACCAAAATAAAGAAGGTCCCAAACATCCACCAAGCCAGCATACTTGGTCCCACTCGAGGAGAACCAGTTCTACCCTCTTGCCTACATGAAAGAGGAGAGACCCATCTCCAACCTGACTCCTAAGTCAACCCAGCATGAGTCGGCTTGTTCTTACAAGCCTAAAATCAGATCATGCATCACAAGGCCTCTGCAAGCACCTGCTAAGGCCTACAATCCTGCAGTTTGACCATTCATCTCTACAGGGGCCGAACTCAAAAAATTCAAAGCTTCGTTGCAACAGGCGAAGGACCGGGTTCGCATCCTGTCCTTGCCCAGCTGCAAAGAAGACAGGCTCGGCTGCTGCGCCCGAGGGAGCACATCATTCATCGTCAAAGCCCAGCTAGAGCTGACCGAAGCTCAAATTGCTCGTCGTATACGCCATCGCGCGTCGTATCGACAAAAGAGACTAGAGACGCAAAGGACCTAGCCTCCTACACTTTAAGTCTCTCACAAATGGGTCGAAAAAGAAAGACCCAACCAAGTTGCTGCTGTCCATATGGTTGGAAAAACCAGAAGACGCCAAAAGTCGGCAACAAAAAATTCATGTCCGACGTCCGGTGACCCAAACGTCTCCAGGACAAGAAGACACTCAGAAGAATCCCTTACTCCTTCAAGCAAAGGACGGCAGAGTGATCCTTCCTCAAGCTCTTCATAAAAAAGAATGAGCCCCAGCTTAGTCACCAGGATGGTTTCTTCGTTCGAATCTCGAAGGATGAACGTCCTGGCAACAAATTCTGAGCCACCACCCTGCAATCCACCTCAAGATGATGCGATCACACGCAGCCAGCAGTTGGAACAAGGCCAACAGAGGATTGAAACTCTGATGGAAAACTTTCTCCTTGCCTTCCAAAATCAGGCGAATAATGAACCTCCTCCGAATCATCAAGACGATGAGGTAAATGGGGAAGAAAATGAGTCACGCGCCCTTACAAAAAAGGACGTGGACAGTATCCTCGCAAAAGTAAAGTAAGAGGATATACTCAAGGAGCATGGGATCAAGCCACCATATCCCTTATGGATGGACTCGGTCCCGTTCCCTACAAAATTCAAGCATCCTACTCTCCAAACATATACGGGGAAAGTATCAGCCAGACAACACGTCATCCACTTCAAGATCTTGACGGGAGCTATCGCAGATCAAGATGCACTCGAAATCCGCCTCTTTGCAAGTACCCTAAAAGATACGGCCTTCGATTGGTACTCCACTCTTTCGGAGGACTCCATCCAAAATTGGGTCATGCTAGAGACACGCTTCCTGACTCACTTCAAAGGTGAGGATCATCCCGCTACTATGCCTCAGCTATGCAGCCTAAAACATGGGGAGAATGAGTCAACATATGACTTCATTCATAAGTAGAAAGCAATGGCATACAAATGCTCTGATGTATTGCCACAAGCGTCGCTAGTCGACATCTGCCGAAATAACATGAGAGCTAGAATCCGCTCCATGATCATCGGCAACAAATCAAAGAACCTGGGAGAACTCCCAGAAGCTTCCATGGAAGCTGAAACGGTGATTAAAGACCTCAACAGTCAGAAATCATCAAGAAAAGAGCCAACCGCCATTGCAACCTCTAAACCAAAGAAGAAAGAGGTCCTTAATGTGCATACTAAGTCAGCTCCTCAACCACCAAAGAAAGCTGAAAATAAAGTTGATGGTAAGAGACCTGAACTCTCAGATGCCTTCAAAGAACGAGTAGAGAAGAAATACCTGTTCGATGAAGATGTTGATGAAATCTTCGGGGCTCTTATGGCGAACGACAAGCTCACTTTGCTTGAAGCCAAAAGACTGAGTGATGTTGGCAAAACCAACGATCATCGGTACTGTCCATACCACCAGATGATCTCGCATCCTCTCAATCAATGCTTCGTTGTGAAGGAGAAAATAAACGAGATGTGGAAAAACGGAGTCATCACCTTTGAAAAAAACTATGGGTCTGCCTCCGTCAACATGGTGACATGTGGACAAACATCAAAATCACCGAAGAAGAAGATCACTACTTCCTTCAAGGTGATAAACTCAATCCAAGCGTCCGAGGAACTGGTTCCTTACCTGACACCGGACGGACAACCCATATGGGTACATCCCGATCTCTTGGAAGATGAAAATTGGGAGGTCGTGAAAACAAAGCCTATAGCTCAACTACGAAAGCAGGCTAGGAAACATCTCCTCAAGCTCAAACGGCAAGAGAAGACCCAGCCAAAACAAGAAGTCCAAGAAAAGGCAGAGGCCTCCTCTACTGCTTCACTGGAGGCAACAAAAACGTCCCTTCCAGAGACTTCAAAGGGGGTAAGAAAATTCAGTCTCAGTGATTTCATGCCACCTCAATTCAAAGAAGCCACGTAGGGGGCATCATACTCTTACAATTCGGTAGTTGGATTCTCCATTGATGGATACGAGTCCAGCGACATCGATGATGGATTCGACTCGAACCACACCGACGAGTGGGAGGAATTCCTTGAAACATGATAATATCTCTCCGATGAGGAATGGGTTCCTGAGACTCATCTTATGCCAGTAATCTGGTATAACCCCCTACAGCCACAAGGATCCTGGACTGATGATTAAGAAGACTAAGAGGCTGTACAAGAAAACGCTGTTGACCCAGCGCCCATCATTGCTCCAGTGGGAATCAACTATGTTGAGCCACAAAGAGTTGATGAAGAAAAAGATTTGGCTCCTATGCCTGATCTTGAAGAATATGCAAGGATCTTGCAGCGTCTTGCTCTAGAACAAGAGCAAGACCACGTCAACGAGCCTCCTCGCAATCTAGACCCTGAAGTCCCTGAAGACCATCAGGTACATCCTCCCTTAACTCCTGAAAATGGAGAAAATTGCTGGATAGACGATCCTCTTACATCCGAGGATGAATTTGACTCCGATCAGGCAACGTCTCCTATCAGAGCTGCCATAATGTGATAATTCGGGATTATAGCTCTTTCGAAGCATCGTCTGATGAGATCACTTACACTCTGACGACTCCTAGCAATGTATCTTCTGGAGCCACCTCATCTCACGTGACTTTCACTGAGACGACACCCTCTCAGGTTTCTTCTCCTGAGACTGTGACTTCAAAGTTCACACCCTTCCTGACTGAAGAATTCCCAGCTATTGATGCTTGGGACGATGAATTGGTCGACGAAAAAGAAAGGTTGCTGGATGTTGTTCAGTACTTGTTCCTGGAAAATGCTCCGTGCAACACAATCACTGAGGATGGCAACTCTGCTGATACATCCTCAGTAAATGAAAAATGACAGCCTCTTGATCCTGAAGACAATCTTCCAAACGAAGACCCTTCTCAAGAAGCTCTCGAAGTTGGTAGAGCCAGCCACTCTGGCCGGGACTACCATAAAAATTACAACCAATCTTCCTTTGCATATGTAAATCCTTCGGGAAAAGATGTTGAAGCGCCCCTAGTGGCAACAATGATGAACATTGAGGCCCTAAGGAGGCTTTTAAGTATGACTTGATTGAACACTTCAAGCACATACCTACACGTCTGCACATCCTAGATTTATTGCGAATGTCTCCACACACTCGTGATAATCTCATTTCAGAATTACAAAAGCTGAATGAGGATGTCGACAAACATGCCTCGCAAGTCCTCCAAATTGAAATGGACTACCGGGTCAAAAACTCAGAAGCTTCCTCAAAGGAGAAAAGAAGAAAACTGAGGGATCATGCATCGAATGCCTATCGGTTCAAAAAGCAGCTAGTGCAACCATCGCCTTCACAAAGGACGACCTCCTACTTGGCGAAACAAGGCATAACCGACCCCTTTACTTCACAGGGTACATCAAGGAAATGCCTATGCACAGAGTTCAGATCGACCCAGGTTCTGCACTCAACCTCATCTCCACATCGACTCTCGAAGAGTTGTGCATCCCACCCAGCAAGCTGAAGCACACATCTGTATCTATCTTTGGATACGATGGGAGTACTCAAAGGCCTATCGGCAAAATCAGGTTCAAGTTGCAGATCAGTGATCTTATCTCTGAGATCACTATGTATGCAATAAAAACCCCTTCATGCTACAACATCCTTCTCGGACGCCCCTGGATCCACGAGAATGGTGTTGTCCCTTCAACTCTACATCAATGCATCAAGTTTGTTGGCGACGACGGCATGATACATCGAGTCTTTGCGGACAGAAAACCTTTCAAAGGTAAAGAAGTCCACTTTGCAGACTCACAGATGTATGAAAGTGAAAAAGAAGAAGGGGAGAAGCACACAGCACCCTTGCCCGAAAATCTCCAGAAAGATAAGGACAAGGCTCCTCAGCAATCACCGAAAGAAAACAAACCATCCGGTAAATCCTAAGAGAGCATTCAAACTCCCTTCATCATCTCCCTCAAACCTTCAAAGCCTTTGGTCATCATAACTAAAGTGAAGAAGGCAAAGCAAAAGCCTGGGGGAAAATTTGTTGTCTCTTTCGTGTCTATCATGCAAGACACGGATTCAGATTCAGAGCCAGAAGATTACACATTGTCAAGCTAAGCTGACACTCAGCAAGTTCAGCCTGCTCTCACTCCAATGAAGACAACTTCTGACATAGAAGATCCTACGTCAGCTTCCTTCGTTGTTCCAGCAACTTCAGCAAAGGAAAAGCCGATCTTCTTCCATAGATCAGATGCTTCTTCATCAAACTCCATGCTTGGACCTTTCCAAAATGAAGGTATGCCTCAACTATCCTTCTATAGTTCTTTGGCACAAGCTATTATGAAGAAAATAGGCTATGACGCTTAAAACCCAGTCGGTTTGGGAGAAGGACGCGGTATTCTCACGCCAATGGGGCCCGTCTTGACCAAAAGCCAGTTGGAAGATTGGAAACTCTACGGCTATGCAGAAAAGTCTTCACACGGGTTAGGGTATGATCCCAACACTCCCCTGAGATAGTTGACACAAAGACTTAAATGTCAATTTACTGACTAAGCCTTAACATCTCAAGTCCATGAAGACATCGATCTCCCTGGATATCTCTTCGATGAGTCACCTGACAAAGATCCAGGAAGCTCATCCAATTGGTACAATTTCTCTGACAATGAAGAGGAATTGTCCGATGGCACAGACGTGTGGTCTTCTGACCCAGAAGAATCCTCGTCTCCAAAAGAAGTACCCTACTTCGACCCGGTTTCAACAGGCGATTGGGATCATCTCATAGCAAACCTTGAGAAAATTGCTGATCAAGAAGACCCGTGGAAAGCAACAAAACCTTGGTCTGGAAATGCCCTCGAAACCCCGGAAGGTTTCGTTGAGCTGGAAGCCTCCAAAAATATTGTGGAGGAACCACCTTCGAACCTTCCAACAGAATATCCTGTTCAAAAGATAGACTTGGGAACACCTGATAACCCACGTCCTGTATTCATAAGCAAGAATATAAAGGATGATGAGTTACCCGAGTATATCGTTTTTCTTCGTGAGTTCGTTGATTGCTTTGCATGGTCTTATGCTGAAATGCCTGGCTTAGACCCCAAAACAGCAGTCCACAAACTCAATCTTCAAGAAGACATCAAGCCTGTCAAACAGGGCCAAAGAAGATTCCGTCCAGATGTGATGGATAAAATTGAACAAGAAGTTCAAAAACTCAAAAGCGTCGGCTTCATCCGTGAGGAACAACATCCTGAATGGTTGGCCAACATTGTCCCCGTGATAAAGAAAAACGGACAGATCAGGGTCTGTATTGACTATAGAGACCTGAATGGCACATGCCCTAAAGATGAATTTTCGCTCCCCATACCATAGGTAATGATTGATAATACCTGTGGATTCGAGCGAATGACATTCATGGATGGTTTCTCTGGCTACAATCAGATAAAGATGCATCCTGAAGATGAAAAACATACATCCTTTCGGACCTCATTTGGCATGTATTACTATACTGTCATGCCATTTGGTCTGAAAAATGCTAGTGCAACATATCAGAGGGCTGTGATGAAGATATTCCAAGATATGCAGCACAAAACGGTTGAGTGTTACGTTGATGACCTTGCCGTCAAAAGCAAAAGAAAAGAAGATCATCTCGAAAACCTTCGAGAAGTCTTCATCCGACTTCGCAAACACAAACTGCGAATGAATCCTTTGAAATGCTTCTTCGGCGTCTCGTCGGGTAAGTTCCTTGGATTTTTAGTTCGGAAAGCTGGAATAGAGCTTGACCCCATAAAAGTCAAAGCCATTTTAGAAATGCCCTTTCCAAGAACCTTGAGAGAACTCAAAGGGCTTCAAGGGAGATTGGCCTACATCAGACGGTTCATCTCCAATCTTTCGGGGAAATGCCGTCCATTCTCCCGGTTGATGAAAAAAGGTGTAAACTTTGTCTGGGATGCTGACTGTGAAGCTGCATTCCAAGATATCAAGTCATACCTGACCAAACCTCTAGTGTTAGCTGCTCCTACCACTGGAAAACCATTCATCTTGTACATAAGAGCCCTTGATCACTCTCTGGGTGCTCTGCTTGCACAAGAAAATGATGAAAGAAAAGAAGCTGCTCTATACTACCTTAGTCGCATGCTAGTAGGTGCAGAGCATCGCTACTCTCCTGTCGAAAAATAATGTCTTGTAGTGATGTTCGCCGTACAAAAGCTACGTCACTACTTGCTTTCCAACACAGTTTACCTGGTCTCAAGGATCAACCTCTTGAAGGTCCTCGTCACAAAAGCAGGTTCTCTCAATGCACGACTGGCAAAATGGTCCATCCTTCTGTCACAAGCTCTAGCAGACTTTCTCGAAAAGCATCCATTGCCTGAAGATTCTCCACTCAGAGATGATCTCCCAGATGAACCAGTCTACAATGTAGAGACTTTCTCACAAAAAGCTTCTTGGGACATGTACTTTGACGGTGCAACCAGGACAAATGAAAAAAGACAACTGATCTCGGGAGTTAGCATCCTCTTTGTTAGCCCTGACAAATACATGATTCCACACGCTTTCTCGCTACTGGAACCATGCACAAACAATGCAGCTGAATATCAAGCTCTGATCCTAGGATTGGAACTCGCCATCGAATCCGGTATCACCATGCTGGAAGTCTTTGGAGACTCTTAACTGATCGTCAACCAGATGAATCAGAAATTTGAAGTCAGGAAGCCTGATCTGCTGCCTTACTACAACAAGGCACAATTGCTTCTGTAAAAGTTTGACATCTATCACATCACCCACATTCATAGAGGTGAAAACATACGTGCAGATGCCCTGGCTGGACTTGCCTTATCTATGGCAATCCAAGAAGGGGAAAACATGCAAATCACAGTGTGTGAAAGAAGAATCCTTCCTCCTCTTAACACACACCAAGCAATTGTTGAATGCCACCAAGTGGTGGGAAGTCGGATTTCAATCCGTCAACCTTCAATTGGCGACTGGAGGGATCCGATCATTGATTACACTATGTTCGGAATCCTACCTGAAGATCCAAAAGAATGGGTAAGCATCCAAAGGCGAACCCCAAGCTTTCATTTGGATATTCCTTCAAAAATCCTTTACAGGAAATCCTTCAATGGAGTACTTGTACACTGCTTGTCACAATAAGAGGCTGAAGAAACACTCAAAGAAGTTCATGATGGTCTTTGTGGAGCTCATCAGGCTGGTCCCAAGCTCTATGATAAGATAAAAATGTTAGGTTATTACTGGCCTACCATGGTAGCTGACGCAATGCAATTTGCTAAGCGCTGCTAACAATGCCAAGTTCATTGAAATTACATTCACATGCCTCCAGAATGGCTACATCCTACAGCGATTTCATGGCCTTTCGAAGCCTGGGGTATGGACATCATAGGTCCTATTTCTCTCCCTTCAAGCAAAGGTCATCGCTTTATCTTCACCGTTACGGATTATTTCTCCAAGTGGTCAGAAGCATTTACGCTCAACGAAATGAAGACCTCATCAGTCCTTTAGTTCCTGCGCACCAACATCATTTGTCGTTGTGGCATACCCAACAGATTCCTCCATGATAACGGACCACAATTCCGGGATCATCGATTCTACAGGTTCTACGACAAATACAAAATCCAAAGCTGTCCTTCGACTCCATGCAATCCAGCAACAAATGGATTAGCAGAAGCTTTCAACAAGACACTCTGCAAAATCCTTCAAAAAATGGTCTCTAGTCACAAAAGAGACTGGAGCGACAAACTGTCTGAAGCTTTATGGGCCTATCGAACCACCGTTCGAGGACCAACCCATAGCACACCATTCTCCTTGGTCTATGGATGCGAAGATGTCGTGCCCTTGGAAGTACAAGTTCCTTCCTTGAGGGTATCCTTGCAAAATGACATGACTCAAGAAAGCAATGTCAAATTGCGACTCCATGAGCTGGACAATCTCGATGAGAGACGGCTCGAAGCTCGACAAAGCATTGAGCTTTACCAAGCAAGCATGGCAGGATCTTTCGACAAAAAGGCCAGGCAACGCGCCTACAAAAAGGGCGACTTGGTTCTTGCAGTAAAAAGACTAATGGTCTTCGCTCACAAGTCCAAAGGCAAATTTGAGCCAAAATGGGAGGGACCCTACGTCATCGACAAGCTTTTCTCCAACGGCGCATACGCACTCCTAAACATGGAGGGTGACAGATGTATACTGCCCATCAACAACAAGTTCTTAAAGCGGTACTGCCCTTGAAGACTTACCCAACTGGGTAAGAGCAATGCTTGTATGACCAAAACCGGTTTCTAGGTACACGCTCGTCAAACCCACTCTTTTTAGAATTTTCATATCAAATGTTGAAATTTCTAGAAATTCAAACGATGCTTACTTTCATCGTTTCATTGTTAAAAAAAAAAAAAAGTCCAAGTTTAGGAACCTTTCCCTAACTTGACCAAAATTTTCAACCATTGAACCCAAAATTCATGGTTTGAAACAAAATCCGAATTCAGAGATTTCCACCCTAGTCTACCCTGCCTTTTACCGCCAAAATGGTTTTAGGTCAAAACTTATGATCCTCGTGTCTTTAAACAAAAAAAAAAAATGGTTTTTCAAAAACCGTGAGGAAGCGACGCTTAGTCGATACTCGCACAAATCGGAAGCATGCGAACCACGTTCGACACTTCCAAAATCGCAGGGAAGCAACATTTCGTCGATACGTGCAAAATGCAAAACCGTGGAGATGCAACATTTCAGTTGATATCCACAACCCAAATCTCAAAGGTTCGAAAAAACCAAGAAACCGTGGAGATGCAACATTTCAGTTGATATCCACAACCCAAATTTCAAAGGTTCGAAAAAACCTAAAAACCACGAATACGCAACATTTCAGTTGATATCCATAACCTAAAGGTTCGAGAAAACCGCAAATTTCAAAAATCATGGGGAAACGATATCAAGTCAGTACCCACAAAACCAAAATTTTTGAAAAGCAAGAAAGCAACATTCCATCGATACTTGCACCCAAATCCGCGAGGATGCGACATTCCATCGATACTCGCAACCAAATGAGCAAGGATGCGACATTCCATCGATACTAACAAGACCATTCAGCAGGGAGGCGACTTTTATTCGATACTTGCATTTTTGAAAACCAAACCAGCTTTAAATGCCACCAAAATCGGCTATAGATGCCACCAAAACAAGCTATAAATGCCACAAACCAGCTATAAATGCCACAAAAACTGGCTATCAATGCCACAAAACAAACCCAGCTATCAATGCCACAAACTAAAAACTTGGCTTTAAAGAAAAACCGGCTATAAATGCCACCAAAATAGGCTATAAATGCCACAAACCGGCTATAAATGCCACCAAAACTGGCTATCAATGCCACAAAATAAACCCGGCTATCAATGCCACAAACTAAAAACTTGGCTTTCAAAAAAAAAAACCCCGGCTATCAATGCAACCAAAACAGGCTATCAATGCCACAAAACAAAACTGGCTATCAATGCCACAAAACAAAAACGGTTTCCATGCCACAAAAAAGCTGGCTCTCATGCCAAAAACGACTTCCATGCCACAAACAAAATCTGGCTCCCATGCCAAAACAATCATTTGACAAAAAATTTTCACAAAATGACAAGCTTTTAATCAAATCCCATTTAGCAATTCCTTTCATCACAAAAAGATTTAAGTGAGCGTAGGGAAAACAAAAAAAAAAGCATCCCATTTAGCAATTGCTTTCATCACGAAAAGATTTAAGTGAACGTAGGGAAAACAAAAAAAAAATAGAGTACCAAAAAATACATGTACCAAAAAAGAAAGTGTTTACAAAGCACTACAAAAAAAAGAGAGAGTACAAAAAAAATACATGTGGTACCAAAAAAAAAAAGGGAAGAAAGATAGTTTTTGATACAAAAAATCAGGAGCTCAGCCAAAAATGGTCTCTAGCCAAAGTTTCAGCTCCTCAAGCAAACTTTTGGCCTCAGCCGTCAGAGTTTGCATGGCACGCTTCTTCAGGAACTTGCCATGAGATGCTGGAGAAGGCTGCAACCCTTCCTTCACATCGGGAAGCTTATCTCGAGCAGTTTGCCATTGTTTGTCCTCTTGAAACTTCATTTCAAGGACTCGATCAGCATCTGCAACCCGGCTAATCAGAGCACTCTCCCTATCGCGAGCCTCTGTTATAGCAGCCCACTTGGCAGCAACTTATGCCTTCAAATGCTCAAGACGTTTCCTAGCCTTATCGACCTCCCTATCAAGGATGTTAAGGTCATGTGTCAGCCCAATGATGGCCAGCTCTTCTAAGTTCTTCTCTCGGACTATCTGCTTCCTGCTTTGTGTAGCCTCATTCAGGTCAGACATAGCCTTATCAGCAGGGTCCAGGAACATCTCCTTGAAGAACTGGTCGTCAGCAAAACCCATGGTCTCAAACCACTTGTCACCCAGTGCAATGATCCTATCAACGATCGCCCTGGCACCTGTGACATCCAGACCAGCCTCTTCGGCATCACTGAGAATCTCCTGCACATGCTGGATCATGCCAAATCCGGCATCTAAGTGCCCAGAAAAGAGAGTCTAGATCCAAGAGCTCAGAACCCGCACCACCACCTTCTTCCCAAAAAGAAGAGATGGCCCAGCTGAAGATTCGCCCCGCTCCATTGGTCGGCTGCACATGTCATCACCCATTGGAAGAGTAATAAAAGAACTCTTTCCAGTTGGAGCTGCTCGGGAAGGAATCTCAGCACGAGGTATCTCCTCAACAGTGTCAGAATTGGTCCTAGGAGTCCCTACCTCTGGATCAACCTCTGGCATCTCTTGCTCTGGTTCTGAAGGAAGCGACGAACTCTCCTCTGTCACTTCAAAACCTGCCAAAGAAACAAAAAAATGTATGAATATGATCCTATTTGAAAATCATTATCGGGATTATTACTACAAAATACCTTCTTCGACGACTGGTGGAACACTCTCTTCCCCCATGAACTCATCGGAAGCATCGTCAACATTTGCATCCATCGATGGTTCAAAGTCATTGGAATCCTGTGGCAAGTCAGCTGACAAGAAAAATGTTAGCAAACCAAGTCACAGATAAAAAAAAAAGAAAGCAAAAGAAGTCATACTAGTTGGAGATTCTGGAATCACTCCAGAGTCCCTCGGTTCTTCTTCTGGTGCCGCAACCGGATCTGTCACCGTCTTATCGGTTGGAACCTCAGGCATCGCCAAGTCTTCCTCTGCTAAAAAAAAGAGAAGCAGTAGGGGAGAAAACAAATCAAGACATGGACAATCCCATGAAAAGAAATGGAAAGAGAAAGAGGAAGAATCATACCTTCACCGACGGTCTCTTCTTCTCGGCTTCTCTTTTCTGGAGGCTCGTCAGCATTCCCTGGCACCTCCTCATTGATAATAAGAGGAACTTCCAAGTCAGGAGAGTCCTCATGCTGCCCCTAGCTGCGATGATAACTCTTCCTCTTACTCCTGCGGGCTCGCTTCTTAGAAGAACTTGCCCCACTGTCAGAGTCAGGTCTCCCACTTGACTCTTCACTGGATGGTCTACTCTTGCCAGTAGACTCCACAGAAGTTTGCCTCTATGCCGCTTTCATCCAAGCATCAAGCTCAGCTTCCTCTCGTTCTAGTTGCTCTAAAACCTCATCAGGTATTTCTCGAACAGCTTCAGAACCAATGACGCCCTGGTCATCGAGAAAGCCTATCTTGTGCTTCTCTCCAGAAAGGAAGGCCTAAACTTCCTCTCGCCGGATGCCATCCGACTTTCCAAGGCGCTTTCGACATGACAGCTTCACATCAAGCTCCTTCTTGAAAAGCCCCCGATATGCCGAAAAGCTCTCCGCGAACCACTTCGCAAAGCCGGCAGTCCGGGAAGTCGACAACACAGGATAAGAAGTAATGGCAGTAGTGTCTTCAGCACCATAGAAAGCCCATGCGTTTCTCCCGTCCTGTAAACCTCCAAAGCGCTTCACCACAATTGAATGAGCTCCAACAACGCCTTGAGAAAAGCTCAATTGCAGAGCAAAGCGAGAAGGTACATACGACTGGATATTGACGAAAAGATGTTTGTGGTACACCATCGTGCCGACACGTATGCTGAAAAGCCACTCATTCTCTGCATTTGTCAAGGAGTAATGCATTCCCAACCCCGCCCTGGTAGAGTCGCGGGAGGCACCAAATCAAAAGCCTTCTTCCGCAACTCCAGAGAAAGCTTCACTGAAGATTGCCCCATCTTGACGTCCTTGAACCGTCGGATCCTCATGCGGGCAAACAAAAATGATTCGAACATGGCTTTGCCCTTAGCCAGCCGAATCATCATCCTGTGCAGCACCCAGCCGATGGAAGCCAGGACAGTGGTACACGTACCACGAATAAAATATGTGGGCTGAAATACCTTTTTCATAGGGAGCCCAAGCCGAACTAAAAAAGCAGCAGCCTGCAGTTCGGTACACAAGTAAGAGTAAAGAGCTGACACCAAAGCAAGCTGCTCTCCAAACGCCATCTAACAAGGCGGAAAAATATAATGTGGCCTGATGTGCGTTCCATCTCCTCCAGCAAAAATGGCCTCACCAAGCCAATAAGTGAGGTAAACAGCGAGATCTCTCCGTAGTTCAATGTCAGGACATATGGCGTTTGTACTCACGAAGAAATCTCTCAACTCTTTTTGCATGGCCGAAGTCTTCTTCCTGTCTTCCCGGGTCATACTATCAGAAGACTCCCTGCTGTCAAAAAAGTTGAGGAACGAAGAGCCAGAACTCTTCCAACTACTGGATCTAACTTTCAGGCCCTCCTTCTCCTTCAAAAAATCATAGAAGGCAACGAGCTGAAAGTACAGAAGCCTGAACTCCTCATACTGCTCCTCGAGGACGCTGTCGATCGGCATAAACTCCTCATATAGTCTGCCAAGGATAGGTAATCCAGTAATGGCGCTCAACTCCTTCAGAGAAAAACCAAACTCACCATTCGTCACAATGAAGGTATTGGTTTGTGGAAGGAATGACTCCAACATAGCCATGAAGGCCTCGTCGGAAAAGATAACGGTCTCCCTAAAGGCGCGGATCGCATCAAAAATCCCGGCTTCCTTCAAAACGGCGCCACCAATCAGCAGGACGTGATCAGTCCACGACTTCCACTCGGAGTCAGCACTGAAACGGCTACGAAGTCGAAAAGGCTTCACCCAACTGCTACCGTCATCGGTGAAAATGCCAAGGCCCACCGGTCCCAAATTGATCGACGGATAATCAGAGCCCTGGTAGCCGCTGGCCGGCAATAACATGTCCATGTCAGCAGGCGACTTCTCCGCATATCCAGGAGAACCGCCAACAAAAACCCCAGTCTTGATTACATTTGTCCTTCTCACCCAGCTTGGAGGATCTTCCTTCTTAGAGCATGTGGGGACAAGGCACATGATCGAGACGGTGCGATCAAACGTCGACCGGGTAGCAACAGTCTTCTTCTCACCATCAGCTGTGAAAGAAAACTGAAAACATTTTCTCTTGTATGTCATGTCATCAGGGACTGCATCACCAAAGAAGAAGGTAGGCTTGGGCAAAACCCTCTGATCGTCTATCACCCATGGACGATTGCTTACCATGATTTTATAAAAATCGTCTCCCTTGGCTGCCTCATCTCATCTCTGTTGAAGGAGTCGCACTCTTCCACGTTTCTCTCAACATACTGGACCTTCTCCCAGGCCTACTGAACGGCAGGATTAGAAGATCCAGCAGATCGACGAGGTACGCTTGTAGCAGGCTCTTTACCCTTGTTCGTTCTGGAGGAACCACCTGCAAAGGATGGAAAAGAAAAAAATCAATCATCAAAATGACAGGATTTCGCTAAAGGAAAATCTGGCGAAATCTTGACATGATTCCGGGGCAATTCCGAAGAAAATGAACTACTCCGAAAGAAATAGAAAGCTCGAAGATAGGCTCAACATTACTGCGAGCTCCAAAACTCCAAACTTTCGAAACCTCAAAGTCTCCGCAAAATTAGGAAGGGCTCAACATCGCTGCGAGCTCCAAATTCCCAAATTTACAAAAACTTTCGGGTATGCTATCATATCATGCTACAAATTTACAAAAAATGCATGCATGAACATATTGGTTTGCAAAAAAAAAAAAATGCATTATCATGATGAGCAAAAAAAATGGGGGAGAAAGAAAAGAACAAAAAAAATAGAAAACTTTCTCAAAAAAAAAGGGAAAAAAAAGAAAACAAAAAAAGGGGGGCTGGCCCACAGGCCACATGGCCGTAGGGATCTGTCCGTACGGCCCACAAAAAGAAAAAAAAACATGCAAAAAAAAGAAAGCACGAAGAAAAAAAAAGAGAAAACACGTGAAAAAGAAAAGAAAAATAAAAAAAAAGGAAAGAACTTTTTATCATCCTATTTCCTACAATGGAGTTTTCTTGAAAAAGAGAACTTACTTGAAGCCATTGATGGAGAAGAAGAAGAAAAGTCTTGAAGATCTTGAAGAAGAAGAACTCTTGGTCTTGAAGCCCTCTTGGGATTGTTGCAAAAGAAAGCAATAAGAGCAAGAGATCCAACCTCCTCCTTGCTTTTATAGAAGAGAGCAAACCAAAGAAGGAAAGAAGAAAGAGGTAAGTGTTACTAATTAGTAACCTTACCAAAAGAAAGAAATTAGAAAGATTATTTCCCCAAAAGAAAGATATCTTGAGGGATTCTCTCCCAAAAAGAAATCATTGAGAGATTTTCTCCCAAAAGATACGAGATTTGAGATATTCTCTCCCAAAGAAAGATATCTTGAGATATTCTCTCCCAAAATAAAGGGAACATGAGAGATTCTCTCCAAATAAAGATATTCTTAGATATTCTCTATCCAAAGGAGATATTTTTAGATATTCTTTACATAAATGACTCCATATGATATCTAGGCCATTCCAAAAAGCTTAAGGTCTCATGGGTTAGCCCATATGAGCCAGGTTTGACCACCTAGGCACTAAAAAAAAAAAATTTGGACTTTTAGACAAAGAGAAATCCCTCTTACCAAGAGCTTACAAAAATGGTTCCATGCCTCTTTTGAGTTGATTGGACCATACAAAGAAGAATTCTAAGCCCCATGAGCATCCAGAAATCAAACCATCCAGCCTCATATACCAAATTGAGCCAAAATCTTGAAATTGACATTCCAAAAAAATCCAAACCAAGTCCTGGTCCCATAACTTGCCATATACAGCTTGTTAGGTCACAAGACCAAAACCAAAAACCAATACCTGATCCCCTAACTTGCCACATACAGCCTGATAGGTCACAAGATCAAAACCAAAATCGACCCCCCAACATTCCACATACAGCTTGTTGGGTCACACGGTCAAAACCAAACCCGACCCCCTAACCTGCCACATACAGCTTGTTAGGTCACAAGGTCAAAACCCAAATCCACATCCCTGATGTCATCTTCAAAACTTTGCCTCGAGAAGGTACGTGATCCCTTTCACTACCATAAAATTCGCCTGGAAGTTCAAAAGGCTACAATACCAAAAGAAAGACTGCTCAAAGACTCTTGGTCAAATCACAAACTCTCCTTCAAAAATCTCTTCGAGGCACATCGACTACAAAAGTTAAGCAACTCGTCGCTGCACCTCGAGGGGGCATTTGTTGACACAAAAAAATGTGTCACTTTGCTTCTTCAAAATCCAGAAAGCTACATGAAGTCGCAACCTGCCACAAATATGCAATGCTACTTCCAAAAAATCAAATCTTGTCAGAATCAAATAAAAACTGCAAGATCCTTCAAGACAGCTAAAAGAGGAGTACACAAGAAGTTTCGGGCCATTTCAAAATCATTTGGCCTAACTTCGCTTCTCCGACAGCTGAAAAGGAACTCCCGGGGCAAAAGCATCGGAGACACCAAATCTTCGATCAGAGCCGATAGATGGTCTCAAAATACATCCAAAAGGCTCCACGTCAAGTTCCGAGTCAAACCGACAACGTTTAACCCAACATCAACCCTCGAACAGCTAAATCAACCACCGACTAGCGGGTGTGCACGACGTATTTTATGTTTCAATGCTTCAAAAGTATATTCCAGATCCTACTCACGTATTGCAGCAAGAGCCACTTTAGCTTCAGGCAGATGTCACCTATGTAGAACGACCAACACAGATCATTGACACTAAGGAGATAGTGTTGCGTACTAAGACCATCCAATGGGTCAAGGTACAGTGGGAGAACCACAGTCCGGAGGAAGCTACGTGGGAGCTGAATGATCAAATTCTGAAAGCGTACCTCTATATTTTTTCAGATGAGGTTTGTTTAGGCATTTGGGGGACCAAATGTTCTTTTTATTTGTGAGAGTTGTAAGGTCTGTGACCTTACTAGGTCAGTTGGGCCCAATATCAGGCCCTGACCCATTTAATTGTTAATATTTTATTAATTATATTTGAGATATTTAAGTGGGTTTAGATCATGAGCGAGTTTCTTTTAGCATTAGAATAGTGTCTACGAAGTTTCGTTCGATTCCGAGTTCATTTGATCATAGCAGGGGGTAGTTTGCAATTTAGGGAAGATCGAGTGCCTTTCCGAAATATTCCAAACGCTGTGATTTTTGGATTCATTGGAAAGGTCTCGTCGTGCTGATCATTTTTATCTCTTGACTCGTCGCGGTCCGACGATCAGAAACCCTTTTAAGTAGTCCATTCTTTAACCGGACCCACTTAAGGGGCATATTAGTCTTTTTCTTCTTCTCTTCTTCTTAATCAAGGAGTAGCCCTAATCCTTATTCGTCCTCTGCAACGAAAGCAACCACAACTCCTTTCTTCTTCCTCTTCATCTTCTCAAGCCCAGAGTTTTTGGGAGAGATCATCTCGAAGATCCGAACCGCACATCTTCTTCCTCGTGATCTTCTCTTTCCGTTGGTTCTAGTTTGGTAAGATTTCCCTAAATCTCATAATTTCAATCATCTTCTTTTTGGTTTAGATTAGGTTCAATCTTGATCTTTTTCCTTTCTTTCTTCTCCTTTGCGTTCTAGGTTGTATTTGTTCGGGTTAGATTGTGGATTTGAGGGTAAAAAGGCTTCTCCTCGAGTTTTGCCCAATTTTCAATCTCCTTCTTCTTTGAGGCAAGTAGATATGCATTTCATAATATATATGTCTGTATCGTTTCTTTGATTGATGAAGTTTCATGTTAGAATACCTAAATTCCAAGCTTGTCATGGTTTATTGGATTACATATGCTAAATTGGATAAATGGGTTGAATGGACTTTACTTGTATATGGTTTGATGAATGGATTGGAATAAGGTTTGAAAGAGAGAGAACATGGAGGCTCTTCTCATGCAGGTACATGCCCTGGAAAGGCTTAAGAAGGAAAGGAATGGACCCTAGGTGAATGAGATTGGAAATACCTTAAAACATGCCAAATTTGCTTCAGTCCGGGCTCAGGCAGCAAGCAGGCTCGCTCTAGCGGGCTTAACCATCGCTATAGCGAGCTTTTCTACCGTTCTGGAGCCCAGGCAGAATGCATTCTCGCTATAGCAAGACTTTGGCTCGCTATAGCGAGACTGCATTATGCAGACAACAATGTCCACTTCGAAAGAGCATAACTTTTGATCTGTTTGTCAGAATTTGGAGTTCTATATACCTTGGAAAGCCCTTGAGTCAGAGAATCCAATGGTTCTGGTTTCATCACGATCGAAGGTCTGAAAGTAATGTAAATACTTAAACTTTTAATCCAACTTATGTTTATATTGGAAATGAGCTTGGTAACCTAAGTTTGGGCCTTAGATGTTGGAAACCATAAATTTACTCTCACTTGACCATTAATGGGATTGAAATAAAAGTACGTGGCTTGGTGTGCTTCGATGGGTTGTCTAGGTATTCGTGTATTACACGTGGTGTAACCGAATGCATATGGAGTTGGATTGAACGATGCTTAACATGATTATACACCAAGGGATTTCCCTAGAAGCATCATTGATTTAATTTCCACATGTACTCTGATAGAACATGCCGGATACAGGAATGACACCATGTACCTAGGATTGGATAGTAATTCTTCCTTGACTTGTGACTTGTATCCGTTGTTACTATTCCTTGTACACTCTCTTGACATAAAATACTTAATTACATATTAAACACAAATTCTTATAGGATTTAGGACTTGGACTTGACTTAGAGTGTACCTTAGGAACCCTGTGTCTAGTATTGATAAACATGACTGGCTAGCAATGAAAGGGGATTATCACGTGGTTTGTTTGTCTTGTATAGTCTTGGATGAGATAATCCCTATGATCTTGTCTTGTACATGGAACTAACCAGACTTGCTTGTCTTGTTGGTCATTGTGTCAGAACCGATTTATTATTGTTTGCATATCATGGCCATCTGCATTTTGGGGTTTTATTGACGAACCGGTTACTTGGTTGTCGGGGTGGGTAGTCGGCGTAGGACGACGTACATGGCGTTGAATAGCTGGGAGCGGGCTAGGACCGTGCTGCTATTCCCAAGACCGGGAGCTAGGATCCTACTGGAGCCGGACTTTAGTATCAGTAGTCCGGATTGGATTGTTACTGGTACCCCGGGAGGTGGCTTTGGACATCCTCAGAGTCTCCCTCTTGTTCTTGTTTTGCATTGCATGAATAGTAGTTACTGTTAGATGGTTGCTGGGATTCTTGTTATTGTTTTCATATATTACTCTCGTTTTATGCCTAGCTTCTCATTCCTTGTATTCACATGATTACTACTTGTCATTAATCTATATTTGATGCATGTCGTGTTTATTATGTTTTGCTTATCTATTGCTCAACATGTCGTTGACTCTATTCCTTGGTGTACAGACACATCATGTGACTTATATTATGAGGAACAGACCGGTGAGGAGATCCTAGAGGATCTCCAACTAGCAGAGGAGGCACGAGAGTGGCGTGCCGATGACGTAGAGTAGCGTCGTCACTTCCGGCACGAGAGAGATTCATATGGGACTTCATTTAGATTTATTCTTTATTTTATCTCTCGTTGAACCTTAAACTTATTGATTTCAGTTTTCTTTATTGGCCTTGTTTATTGAGATGACCAATGTAATAAATTAACTTGATTCTTTAGTTTTGTTTATTTATCTTTTTGCAACTTTAATTTAATGAGAATTATGATTCACATGTTCCATTTGCCTAGAGTTATATGAACTCTACATTTATTGTACTACATAAGGCTTGAGATATTATATCCTCACCGCGGACTTATGATCCGTGGGCCCAAAGGATAAAATTTTTAATTAGTCCTAAAATTCACTCTCCAGATCCGGTTATTCTTTAATCGGGTTCGGGGGACGTGACAATGATGCACCAAAAACAGGAAATGAAGAGAAATATAAGGATGATAGACCCAAAGGGAACCCACTAATTAGTACTCACATGAGAGTGATTTAAAATTGGTAACCAGGGTAATGAATATGAGACCCACATATTGTTGGTAGTATGTGACCCACCCAATGTTAGTAATCATATATTGGAAGTCACATAATGCAACATTTATAGGACCCACCTGATATTAATAATCAATAAAAGAATTGTGTTATTATGACAAGGCTATAGGACACACATAAGATTTATAAACAAGGAAGTTCCCTCTAATAGAGAGTCATTGCAGGACTTCTATAAAAACTATCAATATTAAAAAATTTAATGGGCCATTACCATAGTATTTGCTTAGGAAGTTCCACTTGTGTTTGCAAAAACTCTAAATAATTAGTTTTGTTAACGAAAGATTATTTTATACAATGTGTACTTAAATATTTTTATAAAAAAATTGAGATATTATAGTATATCTTCTAAGTTGATCAAATAACTGGTTTTGAAGTGTACATATTATATTCTAAAGTCGGAGATAATATAATAAAGTTTTTAAGAAATATATAAAGTACAAACACCCCCCTAAAAAACCAGTTTTTATCAGCCTTATCAAAGCCCATCCACCTCAAATGAATTGAAAGTTGAAACAAATGAGAAAGGACAAAATATTGGTTTGGCAGGTAAGCCGAAGAACTTGTCTCTTCATTTGTCAACAGATACTCAGCAAATGACATTTGTAATCTCCCCAGTCTGAAGAAGCCATCTCCCTCCGATTTACCGTTTACCGTTTCTCAGCTCTCTCTCTCTCTTCCTCTCAATGCATCCTCTCCAAATCCCCGAATCTCTCATCTTCTCCTTTTCATCCTGCCACAATTCATTCTCATTCCCACTCCAAAACCACACTAAAAAACCCAATCTCAACACATTCTTCCCGCCAATTTCTACTTCAATACACAACTGGAACGGTTTTCAGATTTCTGCCTCCATTAACCGCTCAATTCCATCAAAACCCTCGGAGTTTACCCGGGAAGGAGATGAAGAGATGGCCGGAGGCCAGATCAAGACCGTCGATGTGGCCGCGCTTGGAAATCTCTGCGTCGATGTGGTTCTAACCGTGCCGTCTCTTCCTCCGGCGGCATTGGATGAGAGGAAGGCGTACATGGAGAGGCTCTCGGCTTCTCCGCCGGATAAGGTTAGTCTATTTCTTCTTCTCATGATAGCAGGCAAGGTGTGAGATTCATGGGTTTGATTTCATTTTTCATGCGAATCTGTTTTTTCGCGGAAAATTGAATGTGCTTCTTGTCATTAATGTCTTGTATTTTGTGGTGATTGATCTTCTCCGATCATAGTTTGCACCAGTCCTCAATTTGGGGTCTCAATAAATTTAATTTGGATGTCAGGAGAGTGAAACTTCCATAAATTGTAACTTTAATTTCTCAAAGAAGCTAAGTTGGTTTTGGAGAATGATTCGTTTTGAGAATGTGATCTTTTGGGTTTCTTCTCCTACAGTTTCCACAAAATTAAGCCCATGTCTTCACATATTTAAGGGGAGTTTAAGCGTGGTTTGCCGTCAGCTAATATAGATTCTGTGTGGGGAGATTTCCAGAATCCCAGGATTACACTAATCACAGCCATCAGATGAGACTAAGCACTCTCACGTGCCATCCGCGTACTATCCGCGTGGCACCAAGCTCACCCCGGCCACCAGGGCAGGAGGTCCGGCCGAAGTCAGGCGGCTCCGGGCCACTAGCGCCGAACTGGCCCACCCCGGGCGCCATCTCGGCAGGGAGCTCCACCTCGGCTGGGCCACCCCGGATGCCATCTCGGCAGAAAGCTCCACCTCGGCTGAAGAAGCCGGGATGGAAGCCGAAGCCAGAAGGAGTCTCCACTCACGCCCCTCATCCCCCACGTCACCAGGCACGTGGAGGGATAGGGGCACGAGCTAGTGGGACAGACACGACATCCAGCGGCTGAGGCCACATCAGGGCAAGGCCCGAGGGCAGATCCCACGATCCCCTACCGCCAAAGGCGTCCAACACGATCTGGCCCAACAAGACGCGCATTTAATGCAGAGTAGGCTGGATTGGACCGCATTTATGGCAACGTGGGCTGATCATGGCTTTCCAGTCGAATCATGAGACCCCACCACGATATCTCCCAAAGATACGTCCCAAACTCTATAAATAGAGGCTCAAACCACCATTAAAGGTACGCACAATTTCATACACAGAGCCGTTACTCTGTCTCTCTTCTTCCTCTCCTTCCATTGTTCCAGTTCATTCACTGACTTTGGCATCGGAGAGCCTTGCGCCGCCCAGGCCAGGGTCCTTTGATCGTTTGCTTTTCTCTTTCAGGCTTTCGGACGGTACCCAGTCATTCCCAATCATCATCTTCTCGGATAAGTCCTCTAAGGCTCCCCCTTATTGTGGGTCATTATTTTCTGCACCTACAATTGGCGCCGTCTGTGGGAAAGTAATATCCCAACCTTCCCAACCTTCCCAACCTTCTTAACCTCAATCTTTCAGAAGCCATGCCTCCGAAAGCTAGGAAGGGCGTAGAGTCCTCGAGAGCAGCGCTCGAGCTGCCACCACCGTCAACGGACGTCCCTCCTCAAGGGCGCTCCCGCACGGTGCATGGCACGTCTGCAGGCGAGGGCCGCTTAGGCTCTCAGCTCTTTGTCAAGTTCCCCCTCCAAGAGGGGCTCGAGGCCTCGATCTCAGCAGAAGAAGTCATGCCACCCAGACGCGATGAGCGTCGGCATGAGCGTCCTCGGAAGGACAAAGCCGTGGCCGTAGGAGAGACGCGCCACGTTCAACCCCCTGCTGCTGGAGAGGTTCTCGAAGCCCAAACTGCTCTCCTCCAGAAGCAAGAGCAGCTGATTCGCGAGCTCCAGCAGCAGCTGAGGGCAGCGCAAACCGCCTCCTTGAGGCAGGTCTCTGAGCCTCAAGGGAAAAAGAGGGACGCCCCCAGCAGGGCAGCCCAGCTTCCCCGCGAGGACCTCAGAAATCATCTGGACCATAAACGGAGCCAGATTCATGACGAAGGCTCGAGCAACAGCCGGAGTCATCATAGCCGCGATGGCCAAACTCATAGCCGTCGTAGCCCGAACCACCCCAAGCAAAAGCCCAGAGCTTGGACTCCAAAGAAGGACGATGAGCAGGAGCGATTTGACAAACGCGTCAGATTGGCTCTCCAGCAACACCTGGACGTGCGGGACCAGAAGCAGATCTGTGGTCACACTGATCTGGGGGGCTCACCCTTCACAAAAGAAATCGAGCGCACCCCCTTGCCCAGAAAGTTCTCCGTCCCGCGGTTCGTCCCCTACGACGGACTGTCCGACCCATCCGCTCACCTCCGACACTTCTCCCAGAAGATGTCCATCTGGGGGAATGAGGGTCACCTAAACTGCAAAATCTTCTCCTCCAGTTTGGGTGACCTCCCCATGAAATGGTTCTGTTCTCTCCCAGAGAGGTCCATTTCGAGTTGGAAGGAGCTCCAGCTCTCCTTCCTGAAAAAGTTCCAAGCCTACAGCGCCGTCCCCAAGAAGGAAGGGGACCTCCTCGCCCTGAGAATGAGGGAGGGTGAGACCCTCGCCAAGTTCGCCCAACGATTCTGGGCGGTCTACAGCCAGATCGAGGGCACCAGGGAGGAGATGGCAATCTACGCCTTCCAGCATGCCCTGATCCCCGGCAACGACTTGCGAAAAGACTTGGCCGGGAACCCTCCAGAATCCATGCCGGAGTTGATGTCCCGGGTCAAGCGCTTCATCGCCCAGGAGGAAGACGAGATCCGAGCCCGGGATCAAGACAGGCATCCGGAGCCCGAGCAGAAGAGTAGCAAGCCTCGGCAGAGAGGCGGGAGTCCCTCCCAGAAGCAGGAGCCCAAGCAGGCCTGGGTCTCCAGTTCGGCAAAGCCTTCGTCGTCCAGGTCTGGGGGCGCTTGGAAGCCCAGACCTCCCTCCAGCGCCAGTCAGAGCGTCAGCGTCGTCTTCAAGGAGCCGATCTACCGCATCCTGACCAAGATCAGGTCCAAGCCGTTCTTCAAGTACCATCAGCCCATGCTGAATGAGCCCACCTCCGGCGGCCGAAGCCAGCTCTACTGCTCCTTCCATAGGGGTAACGGGCACAAGACCGAGGACTGCAAGACTTTGCAGCGGTACCTGGAGAAGCTGGCCGAAGAAGGCCACATTCCAGAATTCGTCAAGGCAGGTGATGCCGGCGGTAGCGAGGGCCGGATTCACCAGAGCGCAGCCCAGGCTCCAGACAGCGAGGATTCAGAGAAGATCATTAACGTGATCCATCTGGCGTCCTCAGTTCCCGCTTCCTCGTCCCGGGACAGCTCCCAGGCCCGTGCCGAAGCCAGGCGGGCTTCGCACGGGAAAGAAGTATTGAAAGCCGAGCTCGCCCCGGCATCCAAGAAAGCCCGCCGCGACCGACCCGCCATCTCGTTCTCGGACAGAGACCTAGAGGGAATCCAGCTCCCTCACAACGACCCTCTACTCCTCACCATGAAGCTGAGAGACTTCACAGTGAAGAGGATCCTCGTCGACTCCGGCAGCTCCTCCGAGGTCCTCTACTACGACTGCTTCAAAAGGATGAAACTCTCCGAAGCAGACCTCACGGAGGTCCGTGCACCCCTGCTAGGGTTGTCCGCCACGCCAGTCTACCCCAAGGGCAGGATCACCTTGGAGACCCGAGTTGGCGGAGCCTCCGTGTCGGCCGACTTCCTGGTCGTGGATGCCCCTTCTCCCTACAACGTCATTTTGGGCAGAACGTGGCTCCACAAGTTAGAAGCCGTCCCATCTTCCCTCCACCAGAAGCTGAAGTTCGTCCATGAGAACAAGGAGGGCAAGATGGAAGTAGTCACAGTGGAGGGGGATCAGCAGCAAGCCAGGCAATGCATGCTCGCCGCAGTCCCGGCAGTAAAGGAGCCAGAGCGCGTCAACCTCGCCGAGTTCGAGAAAGGCCTCGATGAAATCGGCCGAGATCCCGAGAAGAAGAGCATCGAGGACTGGCCGAGGTCAGGTTGAACCCGACAGATCCAGACAGGTTCTTCCTGATTGGCACCCAGCTGCCAGACGAGGAGAGGGCCGAACTCTCTCGGTTCCTGATGCAGAACGTCGACGTCTTCGCTTGGAGCCCAAGCGAAATGCCTGGAGTCGACCCTGAGGTCGTGTGCCACAAGCTGAATGTGGACCCCGATCACAAGCCGGTAGTGCAGAGGGCCCGCAGGACAGGGCTGCAGCAGACAGATGCGGTCGTCGAGGAGATCGACAACCTGCTGAAGGCAGGAGCCATCCGGGAAGTCCAGTACCCGGTATGGCTGGCCAACACGGTGGTGGTCAAGAAGAAAACTGGAAAGTGGAGGGTGTGCGTGGACTTCACAGACCTGAACATGGCCTGCCCTAAAGATAGTCTCCCCCTCCCAAAGATTGACCAACTGATCGACGCCACCGCTGGTCACGACCGAATGAGCTTCCTCGACGCCTACAGGGGCTACCACCAGATCCCGCTCTACGAGCCAGACGAGGAGAAAACATTATTCATAACCCCCCGCGGCACTTACTGCTACAAGGTGATGCCCTTCGGGCTAAAGAACGCGGGGGCAACCTATCAGCGCCTCATCACAAAAATGTTCCATGCTCAGCTCGGCCGGACGGTGGAGGTCTACATCGACGACATGGTCGTCAAATCGGTGCACTCCGGCGATCATCTGGCGGATCTCGGCCAAATCTTCGACATCCTTCGCGCGTACAAGCTTAAGCTAAACGCTTCCAAGTGCGCCTTCGGCGTAGCCTCTGGCAAGTTCCTCGGCAGCTTGGTAACGCGGAGAGGGATAGAGGCTAATCCGGACCAGATCACCGCGATCCAGAGCATCCAGAGCCCATCTACCACGAAGGAAGTTCAGAAGCTCACAGGAATGGCTGCAGCACTCAACCGCTTCATCAGCCGGTCATCAGATAAGTGCAGGCCTTTCTTTCAGCTTTTAAAGAAAAATCTGAAATTCCAGTGGACCCCCGAGTGCGACCAGGCATTGGCCGCACTCAAAACCTATTTAATGTCACCACCCTTACTCTCCACCCCAACTTTGGGGGAGATTCTGTATTTGTACCTTGCGGTTTCGGATCACGCAGTGAGCTCCGTCCTCATCAGGGAGGACGAGGGAATTCAAAAGCCAATCTATTATACGAGCAAGACCCTGCTCGATGCCGAGACCAGGTACCTTCTATTGGAGAAGCTTGCGTTGGCTCTCGTCAGTGCCTCCCGCAAGCTCTCCCATTATTTCCAATCCCACACCATTGTGGTGATCACGGAGCATCCACTCCGTTCAGTGTTCAAGAAAGCTGATTTTTCAGGGCGAATATCAAAGTGGGCAGTTGAACTGGGGCAGTATGATATACAGTACCGTCCCCGAACTGCGATCAAAGCCCAGATTCTGGCGGACTTCATCGTCGAATTCGTCTCCCCCAACCCGGCTCTGACTCAGCTCGGCACGGCACTGGGGGGCACAGGGCATGAGCCAGTAGAAACTGAGGTCGAGCAGTCTCCCACCTCGGCATGGAAGATCTTTGTCGACGGGTCATCCACCTCCAAGAGAGCTGGCGCCGGCATAGTTCTCCAATCGCCAGAGGGACTGGTCATAGAGCAGGCTTTCACCCTCGACTTCAAAGCGACAAACAATGAGGCAGAATACGAAGCACTGATTACAGGGTTGAACAGCGCCCAAATCCTCGGAGCCCAGCACCTGGAGATCTTCAGCGACTCTCAACTGGTAACTAGCCAGCTCGCTGGAGACTACCAGGCCAGGGACGACAGGATGGCGGCCTACTTAGCCCTTGCGAAAAAACTGCTCTCTCATTTCCAGAAAGCCGAGGTCAGGCAAATATCCCGAGATACCAACACGCACGCAGATGCGCTTGCAAACCTGGCCTCCGCTGTCGAAGCAGGGAAGAAAAGGACCATCGAGGTTGGGTCAGTATCAAGGTCAAGCTTAGAACTCCATTCATCTCGGCTTGTCCTCTGTGCTGACCTCGGCCCAAGCTGGATGGATCCAATTGTCGCCTACTTGAAGGACGACCAGCTCCCCGAGGACAAGGCTGAAGCCCACAGGATCAGACTCAAGGCAGCGCGATTCTGGCTCTCTCCCGAAGGCAAACTCTACAGGAAGTCTTTCACAGGCCCATACCTCCAATGCGTCCATCCAAGCAAGGTGGACGACTTCCTGTATGAGATCCACGAAGGAATCTGCGGCAGTCACATAGGAGGTCGATCCCTGGCTTACAGAGCAATAAGCCAGGGCTACTGGTGGCCCTACATGCAGAAAGACGCGCAGGTCTACGCCAGGAAATGCGAGAAGTGCCAGAAGTTCTCCCACTCCCTCCATCAGCCAGCACAAGATCTGAGTCCCCTCTCTAGCCCATGGCCCTTCGCTCAATGGGGCCTGGACATTGTGGGGCCTCTTCACCGAGCTCCAGGAAACAAGAGATGGCTGATAGTGGCTACGGACTACTTCACAAAATGGATAGAGGCTGAACCGTTGTCTTCAATCACGGACAGGGACTCCAGGAACTTCGTTTGGAAAAACATCCTTACGAGGTTCGGCATCCCCCGGACCCTGATTTCGGATAACGGGACACAGTTCGACTCCAAGTCCTTCAAAGACTTCTGCCAAGAGCACGGCATCAGAAATCATTACTCCACTCCGGCATATCCACAGAGTAATGGCCAGGCAGAAATCTCCAACAAAGTGATCCTGGACGGCCTGAAGAAGCGACTGGACAAGGCAAAGGGTAGATGGACAGAGGAGCTTCCGAGCGTGCTGTGGGCATACAGAACAACTCCAAGGAGGTCCACCTCGGCAACACCTTTCTCTCTGGCCTACGGGATGGAGGCAGTCATTCCTTTGGAAATCGGCCTTCCTACCCTGAGGACAGAGCTGGTCGACCAAGGCCGAAATGAGACGAACCTGGCAATGGAGCTGGAGCTGGCAGACGAGCGACGAGAAGCAGCAGCCCTGCGACTCACCGACTATCAGCAACGGTTAGCCAGGGCATACAATCAAAATGTCAGAGAGAGAAAGTTCTCCGCGGGAGAGCTGGTGCTAAAGAAAACCCTGCCAGCTGACAGAGAGCCAAACGAAGGGAAGCTAGCCCCGAACTGGCATGGCCCGTTCAGAATAGTCTCACTGGCAGGAAAGTCAGCCTACAAGCTCGAAGACTTGGAAGGCAAGCCACTGCCGAGACCATGGAATGCATCCCACTTGAAGAAATTTTATTTCTAAAGATGTATCGAGTCTCAAAATCAATAAAAGCAGCTTTCACCTTGTCATCAACTTGTCGTCTCTTTCTGACTGATCCCGATAGCATGGGTCTACGCCCTGGATACAGCCTGGAGTTCTTACACTCGGCCGAATTCCTAAAGTCCTCGGGTTTTGAACCCACGGGTCTACCGCCCTGGAAAAGGCCTCGAGTCCAGACTCGGTCGTTTCCTAAAGCTCCGGGCCCTGGGCCCTGGAGAAGGCCTCGAGTTCAGACACTCGGCCGGATTGGGTCTACCGCCCTGGAAAAGGCCTCGAGTCCAGTCTCGGTCGTTTCCTAAAGCTCCGGGCCCTGGGCCCTGGAGAAGGCCTCGAGTTCAGACACTCGGCCGGATTGGGTCTACCGCCCTGGAAAAGGCCTCGAGTTCAGACTCGGTCGTTTCCTAAAGCTCCGGGCCCTGGGCCCTGGAGAAGGCCTCGAGTTCAGACACTCGGCCGGATTGGGTCTACCGCCCTGGAAAAGGCCTCGAGTCCAGACTCGGTCGTTTCCTAAAGCTCCGGGCCCTGGGCCCTGGAGAAGGCCTCGAGTTCAGACACTCGGCCGGATTGGGTCTACCGCCCTGGAAAAGGCCTCGAGTCCAGACTCGGTCGTTTCCTAAAGCTCCGGGCCCTGGGCCCTGGAGAAGGCCTCGAGTTCAGACACTCGGCCGGATTGGGTCTACCGCCCTGGAAAAGGCCTCGAGTCCAGACTCGGTCGTTTCCTAAAGCTCCGGGCCCTGGGCCCTGGAGAAGGCCTCGAGTTCAGACACTCGGCCGGATTCCTAAAATCAGGGTTTTTACATCCCTCAAAGATCATTGCCGAGCTCACGCTTCCACAGCCGAGATCAGTGGAATGATGACTCCATTTCGGCACAAGGCAGCTCGTCTCGGCCAAAGCCAGCCATTTCGGCCAAGGGCAGCTTTCCAGAGGAAGAGAGCTGTGCCAGCATTCAAACACACAAAAATGCAAGCATTCCAGAACAGTGCAAAGAAAGAGAAAAAGAACTCAAAAGCATTGTACACGGTTTGGGTGATCACAGAATTCCTCCTTTTTATTCATTGTAAACTGCTTTATTACAAGAATTACAGAACAGAAAGCAAAGTACAGAAAGGAGGATCACAGTCCTCTGAAAACAGAAAATAGAGAAAGGCTGGAAGACTCTGATCTTCACTCACTCCAAGACGTCGGACCGTGTCGGACGAGAATGCGCCACCGCCGTGTCGGACGAGAGTGCGCCTCCGCCCCTCTTCCTCTTCTTCTCTCCATCAACGAAACCCGACCCATCCGATTTCGACGGGCCGGGCGTGAACCCGCGTTCAGAGAGCGCGTAGTCCACGGAGAGTTCCTTCAGAGAGCGCGCAGACTACGACAGGCTTCCCCCCTTGAAGGAAGCCATCCACAGGCGCAAGGGTCCCCCCCGGATCAAAGACTGCAGAATGTCTACCAGCCATGATTCCTATGTCTATGTGATTCAAGCTATCCTACGTTCTGTTCTTTTCATCGCCCATGGCGAGCCTGTCGCCCGTACTTATAGGGAGAAGAAGGGCTCAGCCTCCGAAGAAAGTTATACGGGCGAAGTCTCTGACGCGTTACTCGGGATGCACGACTGGAGACCAGCGATCCCTGGGGCGCCACGTGGAGACATCCATCCACTTCCCTCATAGGCCGTGCCACCATGTTTATTACTATTTATGGCCTCCAGAATACGGAGAATTGGCGCGGACAGCTATGAGGACCGTTTGACTCCTTCTACCTCAAGAGTCGCGCGTTATAAAGGCATTCTAGCACCATTCAATGCACATCCAGAAATGAAGGAGAAACAAATGCAGAGAAAGAATGCACAAGTAAAGAAGCCAGTTTTTCATTGATTACTGAGAGTATTACAAGGCTAAGGAGCAAAAGCATTACATGCAAGAAGACAGAAATACAGAGGAGCCCGGCTACTATGGTTTCGGCGACTCCACTAGGTCGATCACCGTATCTGATGGACCAGTGGACTCGGCCGAAATCGTGACCTTGCTTGGAGCGTCGCTAGCAGAGGAGGCTCCGACCGGTACCTCATCCGAACCAGGAGCAGAAGAGGTCTCACCTTGAGGCACGGCCGAAGCATCGCTGGCAACCGGGGCATCGCTCAAGACAGGGGCAGCTGGAGCGTCGTCAGCAGCAGGAGCACTTGCAGGAGCTTCAACTGGGGCACTTTCGGCTGCAGGAGCGGAGCTCGGCTCAGGAGCCGACTCCGAGTACTTCGGCAGGTCCCGATAGACAGGATGGTCTTCGGGGACCCCCGCACGTCTCAGCGCGGCCAGGCATCCTTCCTCGAACAGGATGGCGGTGATCTCCTCCACCTGCTTCTCATACAGCTCAGTGGCGTGATCCACCCCATCCTGGAAGGCGGACTGGGCCTCGGACAGAAGAGAGGCCTTCTCCTTCTCCAGCTCGGCGTTCGCCTTCTTCAGCCTCGCTGTTTCGGCTCGCCCAGCCAGCACTTCCCCGCGCAGCCTCGTCCCCTCAGCCGTCGATTCAGCCTTCAATCTTGCCAGCTCCGACTCCAGCTCGGCGGTCTTCTTGTTCCTCGCCCAGACCTCGCCTTTCAGGTGATTGGCCTTCGACGTAAGTTCGGCGACATCAGCCAGAGCCGATACCAGCCGAGCAGCCTCATCAACGCTGGCCTTCTTCATCCGCTCCATTCCCGCCTGCAGCTCCTCCAGTTCCTTCTTCAGCTTGTCTCTCTCGGTCTCCAGCTGAGAGACCCTCTTCGCGTTCCTGTCGCTCCTTCCCACCACAGTCAGGAGCCTCTGCACGTTCTGCAAATGGAAAAAGTGGGTCAAACCGGGGCAGTCAAGCTGGGTTACTTGGAGAAATATGCTCAAAACACTTACCAGGAGGTTGGCCTGGATCGCCGAAACCATCAGGCTCTCATCGTCGAACCTCTCGTGCGTCTCCATGTCTCGTGGCAAAGCACAGACCTTGGCGAGAGCCCCGATCACCTCGGCATTCCCCATCAGCCGGTCCTCGACGTTCAGAGGCTTACCGGGCTGAGTCTCCATCCTCGGCCTCCATGGCGCAGGGGCACTTCGGGGTCCGGAGGCCGATCCAGACCCTTGCCCCACCAAGATCGTCGGTTCGCGAGTCGTCCCGCCTGACGCCTTGCCCGCCGGCACGCTCTTCTCAACTGGTGCACTCTTCTCAGCCGGTGCACTCTTGTCCGTTGGAGCCTTGGCTCCGGGGGCCCGCGCATGGGTCTTACTCTTCGGAGGCTGTTCGGCCCCCGAATCCTTCTCCCCCGCCTTGGACTTCTTCCTAGGCGGGGACCCCTCCCTCGGGCGCTCCGGCGAACGTCGCCGAACTCCCGCACTCGAAGCAGCAACAGGAGCGGAAGCAGGAGCAGGAGCAGGAGCAGGAGCGGGAGCAGAAGTGTCGCCAGCACCTCCCGAGCTCGAAGCTGCTCGGGTGCTGGCAGGAGATGGCGTCGCAGAGGAAGAGGACCCCCGCCTGAACTTGGCCGCTAGGTCCTTGACGGCATGCTCCCTCGACCTTCCCGCCATATCCTCTTCCTGATCAGAAGAATAAGCGTCCACTATCTGCCTCAAGTTCGCCGGCTCCGAACTGGAAGTGGACGCCTCGGACCCAGACGCGGCTCGGCTAGCGGCAGGATCGCTCAAAGGGATCCCGGAAGGTACAGCAAGGGAGACGGTTGGACGATCAGGATGCGCTTCGTCCACCTCGGGTACCCCGGTCCTCTGGTAGTGGCCGCGGTATCTCGGCGTGTATCCGAGCAGCTTCCAGGCCGACCTAGTCTCGTGCCCCTTGTACCTCTCGACCTTGTTGACGTCGTCAGGGTTCCTCCTCCAGCCCTCACTCGCAGCTCGGCGTCGTCTCGCACCCGCCTCTGCACAACAAGCAACGAGAGTCAGCTCGGCATCGCCGAGATCAAGCAAATCAATAAAGAGAAAAGAGGCGATGTTTACTTGGGACAGTCCCGGGGCGACGTGGGACCGCCAGCCTCCTGCTTTCGCCATCGCCGAATTCCCAGTCCCCCGAGACGCAGAAGAAGGCTTCTTCGGCATTCTTACTTGAATCTTCCAAGGCCAGGACGAAGCCTCTTCGCTGCGGCTTCACCCGGAGATAATATTTCCCTTCCCCGGCCTTGCAGATATCGTAGGTATCCTCAATATCGTGGACACCTAAGTCAGTCCCCAAAATCTCGTTCAGCTTCGCCGTGCCCATAATGACCTTATAGCCATTGGGCATCAGCTGGCACGGGGTAAGAGACCAGGTACTGAGGCAAGCCCTAAGTAGAGGGTGCAGGGGGAATCTGACCCCGCCCTCGATCACAGAGATCAGAGGGAACGGCATCCAGCCGCCGGACCAGCACATCGTGGCATAATCGACGGAGTCCGCCGGCTTGAGCAGGACTCGCTCCGGAATATCGAAGGCAGCCCTGAATCTGGCTATGCCCTCTTCGGTGTCTAAACTAAACCTAGGGGTGCCCATGTCTAGAAAGAAGGATACAGCGAAAGAAAAAACCCTAAAGGCTGCTAAACCCTAGGGAAAAAGCTACACAGAGGCGTGAAGCAACTTACAGAGACGGAAAAGGGCGACTCGAGTACAGATCCAGACACGCCCTATGGTCGTCCTCGCTAAAAGAAATCTTGAGCAGCAGAGCAGACTTCGAAAATGAAGGCGAAGGCGAAAAGAAATCAGAAACGAGAAGAGAAGAAGACGACCCTATTTATGGATAAGAAACCCTCGGCGCGCGCTGCTTTCAAAATTCGAAAGGACGGATTTCGCGATCCGCGCCTATTCCATCAATAAGACAGCGCAATCGGTGGAGAGGCGACGCGTGTAGCCGTCGACTCGCTTCCCAATACAGACAGGTCAGAGCGTTTATTGTTTCAGGACAGTTGAAGCGACACCAGGCAATGGTCGCCACACCCCCAGACGGACTCTTCTAGCTTTCCACCCCTAAAGGCTAGGGCGCTTGAGAGGTCAAAAGCTAGGGGGCAATTGTGTGGGGAGATTTCCAGAACCCCAGGATTACACTAATCACAGCCATCAGATGAGACTAAGCACTCTCACGTGCCATCCGCGTGCTATCCGCGTGGTACCAAGCTCACCCCGGCCACCAGGGCAGGAGGTCCGGCCGAAGTCAGGCGGCTCCGGGCCACTAGCGCCGAACTGGCCCACCCCGGGCGCCATCTCGGCAGGGAGCTCCACCTCGGCTGGGCCACCCCGGATGCCATCTCGGCAGAAAGCTCCACCTCGGCTGAAGAAGCCGGGATGGAAGCCGAAGCCAGAAGGAGTCTCCACTCACGCCCCTCATCCCCCACGTCACCAGGCACGTGGAGGGATAGGGGCACGAGCTAGTGGGACAGACACGACATCCAGCGGCTGAGGCCACATCAGGGCAAGGCCCGAGGGCAGATCCCACGATCCCCTACCGCCAAAGGCGTCCAACACGATCCGGCCCAACAAGACGCGCATTAAATGCGACGTGGGCGGATCCGACGCGCATTTAATGCAGAGTGGGCTGGATTGGACCGCATTTATGGCAACGTGGGCTGATCATGGCTTCCCAGTCGAATCATGAGACCCCACCACGATATCTCCCAAAGATACGTCCCAAACTCTATAAATAGAGGCTCAAACCACCATTAAAGGTACGCACAATTTCATACACAGAGCCGTTACTCTATCTCTCTTCTTCCTCTCCTTCCATTGTTCCAGTTCATTCACTGACTTTGGCATCGGAGAGCCTTGCGCCGCCCAGGCCAGGGTCCTTTGATCGTTTGCTTTTCTCTTTCAGGCTTTCGGACGGTACCCAGTCATTCCCAATCATCATCTTCTCGGATAAGTCCTCTAAGGCTCCCCCTTATTGTGGGTCATTATTTTCTGCACCTACAGATTCCATGGCTAAGCAATGGGTGGATCGATCTTCCCCTTTGTTATTTGTGCTTTGTAATGCACTTTGGCATAATGCTTTTATACTATAGCCTTTTCCTGTATGTAGGTTGACTTGGTATGTATTTTTTTTTTTTAAAAAGAAGAAGGAAAAAAATACACAAGGAAAATTTTTCTCACTTTGCACCGTAGATGTAGGCACGCTACCAAACCATGTAAATGTTTTCTTGTTTTGCTTCTTTGATTGTTATATCATGATCGGTTGTGTTCACCACAAACCACTTCATGACCATGGACTTAATGTTGGGTTTTTGTATTTCAAAACATTCTTAAGGTGTTCTTTGTAAAAGGTGTTTTGTCCTTTAGTGCTTTTTGCTTTATGGGTAGTGTAGGCTATTGGAATCAACCAATCCCACATTGCTAAAGTTCAACTTTTGAAGATGGTTTATAAGTATTTTCATTCCTTTATACTTTAACAACTATTGTAGGCTTTTGCCATGGGCCCTATGCGCCCACGCGAGCCAGGCTTGACCCGAGGTCCTGGTCCGGAAAACGTTTAACCGGGCGTGCGTTCGCGACGCGCATCATGCGTGTATATCGCGCGCAGGGGGTATAGATATGGCAACCTTTTGCCATTATTTTATTTTTTATATATAAAAAACCAAATCATTTCGGGACGTCTCGGTCTCGGACTCAGCATGATGACCAAACTCAGAACCATTTCGGTCCCGGACTCAGCATGATAGCTGCCATCATGGCCGAACTCAGTGAGATGAGCTCGGCAGTTTGGCATGCTGAGCTCGGCATGTCCGTCTCGATAAACTGAGCTCGGCATGACCGTCGACCAAACTGTTTAATCGTTGATTTAATGTTTTTAAACGTTGAGCATTAAACCGATTTTAATCGCTATTTTAATGTGTTTTAACGTTGTGACTTAATGAGGATTAATGGCCCAACGGTCTTTAATCACAATATAAATTAGGAGTCTTCTATTCTCGAAAAATGTGCAAAAAATTATTTTTCTTCTTCTCCTTACTGTTTTTCCCTGTGAGTATCGAGCATTCTAAAATGAGTCTTCTCTTTCGGGCTGCGTTGCGACCAGACCTGAATCAAGGAAGGCCGTTGTATCCTGGGGGCGGTTCTGCTGAGAACCTTCGCACCTGGATTTTATCCTAAGGGGCGGAACTCGTCTTAAAGAGAGCGTCATCAGACGTGCCTCGGTCACATATCTGCTGCCATAGCTGCTCTTCAACTTCCGCCAACAAATCACAGTTGCAGTCATCAACACTCGGGTACTATTGTTTCATTTACATTATGTTTTGACAGCAGTTACAATGCTATAGCCATTCCAACAATTTTAGGACGAATATGACTACTTCCGCTGTCAAGTTCATGCATTAGGACCTAGTTCGGTTGGACAATTTTGATGGATCAAATTTCGACGTTCGCAGCAGAAAGTTTTATTTCTGCTGACATCTTTGAAAATTGCTTATGTCCTCACCGAATCATGCCCTGATCGTGAAGAAGGACCAGGCGGCTCTTATGCACGAAAGAAATGGAAAGAGCATGATTACCTGGGCAAAATCCATATTCTGAACCTGATAGCAGACAACATATACAATATGTATTCAGAAGCACGATCTGCTAAGGACCTCTGGAAAGCCCTTGATAAAAAATATAAAACAGAAGAGTCTGGGGCTAAGAAGTATGCAGTTGGTTGCTATCTGAATTTCAAGATGGTAGATGATAAGCCTATTCTTCCTCATTGCATGATCTACAAACCATTGTTAATGAAATTGTTAAAGAAGGGATCCGAATTGATGAACAATTCCAAGTGGCGACAATTATTGAAAAATTACCAACCACTTGGAAGGACATACAAAAAACCCTTCGACACAAGAGAAATGATTATTCTTTGAAGCACCTTCAGCGCTACTTGAGAATTGAGGAAGAAGCCCGGAACAGTGATCAAAAGGATTTGGCTGAGAATGGTGGTAAAATTAACTAAGCTGAATCCAAACCCCAAGTTGATGCTGAAAAGAAAGGGAAGTTTGATCAACATCTAGGCAGGAATAAGCAATTTAATCCTTCCTTTAAGAAAAAGAATCTGAAGCAAAACTAGAATAAAAGGTTCAGTAAAAATCAAGGGACTGTCAAGCCACAGGCTAAAGGCAGTTGCTTTGTTTGTGGCAAGCCGGGACACTTTGCAAGAGAATGTCGTCACCGAAAGAAATGTCCACAACAATCTCACACCACCAAGTTTCAAGCTAATGTTACTGAAGCAGAACAGTTTGTTGCTGTTATTTTTGAGGTAAATGCTGTCAACACAGGAAAGAGTGAAGGATGGTGGATTGACACTGGTGCAACCACCCATGTCACTTTTGACAGAGGTTTCTTCAAGACCTATGAAAAGGTTGAAGATGACTGTAAGCTCACTTTGGGAACTACCGTTACTACACAAGTAATCAGTAAATGGAAGGTTGAACTTCAGTTCACTTCTGGGAAGACAGTAACATTGCTGGACGTGTTCCATGCACCAAACCAAACCAAACCAAACCAAGCCTTTTCCCACTAGGTGGGGTCGGCTATATGGATTTGACGACGCCAATCAAATCTGTTTAGGGCCATGTCCTCCGTTAGATCCATGTAGGCAAGATCATGTTTAATAGTTTCTTTCCAACTTCTCTTGGGTCTCCCTCTCCCTCTCCTACTCTTGGCAAACTCCATGCTTTCACACCTTTTAATAGGTGCCTCTGTTGGACGCCTTCTAACATGGCCGAACCATCTCAGTCGATTTTCTCTCATTTTATCTCCAATCGGTGCTATTCCTACTATGCCCCTAATCTCCTCATTCCTAATCCTATCTCTCCTTGTGATCCCGCACATCCATCTTAGCATTCTCATCTCCGCAACTTCCATCTTCTTGACATGATTATGCTTTATTGCCCAACACTCTGATCCATATAACAACGCTGGCCGTACGGCCACCTTATAATACTTTCCTTTAACCTTGAGGGGGACTTTCCGATCACACAAGACCCCCGAAGCACTCCTCCATTTGGTCCACCCGGCTTGAATCCTGTGACTTACATCAGTATCAATCCCTCCATCCTGTTGCACCATAGATCCAAGGTACCTAAAGTTTTCTTTCTCTACTATCTTTTGTGTGCCCAAACTTACTTCTATGTTACCAGGTGTCCTACTTTGACTAAACTTGTATTCCATATATTCCGTTTTGCATCGACTTAGCCTAAATCATTTTGTCTCTAATGTTTTCCACCACAATTCAAGTTTAGCATTCACTCCTTCTCTCGTCTCATCCACTAAAATAATGTCATCTGCAAATAGCATACACCACGGCACCTCATCCTGGATATGTCTTGTAATCTCATCCATAACTAGGGCAAACAAGTACGGGCTTAACGCTGAGCCTTGGTGTAGACCAATCGTGATAGGAAACTCCTTAGTTTCGCCGCCAGTCGTCCTTATAGATGTCACGACTCTATCATACATATCCTTTATCGCCTCAATATAAGCGACACAAACTCTTTTCTTTTCCAGAACTTTCCAAAGAATCTCCCTAGGAACCCGGTCATAGGCCTTCTCCAAGTCAATGAACACCATATGTAAATCTCTTTTACCTTCTCTATACTGTTCCATTAACCTCCTCAGGAGAAAGATAGCCTCCATGGTTGATCTCCCAGGCATGAAACCAAATTGATTCTCTGAAATATTTGTTGTTCTTCTTAGTCTTCTCTCAATAACTCTCTCCCATAATTTCATCGTATGGCTCATCAATTTAATCCCGCGGTAGTTCGCACAGTTCTGAATATCTCCTTTGTTCTTGTATATGGGTATAAGAATACTTTTCCTCCATGCATTAGGCATCTTCTTGCTCTTTAGCACTACATTAAAAAGCTTTGTCAACCAACTAATACCATTCTCCCCCAATCACCTCCAGACCTCAATAGGGATACCATCTGGCCCAACCGCTTTCCCATTCTTCATTCTTTTCAATATTTCTTTAACTTCTTCCCTACTGATTCTCCTATAGAACATATGATTCGCTTCATCTCTAGAAATGGTAAGCTGTCCCAATTGTATGTCACTACTATTGCTTTCGTTAAATAACTTGTAGAAGTAGCTCTTCCAACGCTCATTTATCTCCTCTTCCTTTACTAATACATTTTCATCCTCATCCTTAAAGTATTTAACTTGGTTTAAGTCCTTGGTCCGCCGATCTCTAGTTTTAGCAAGCTTGAATATCTCTCTTTCGCCTTCCTTAATGTCAAGTCGCCTATATAACTCCTCAAATGCCTTTGCCTTGGCCTCACTAACTGCCTTTTTGGTTTCTCTTTTTGCTTCTTTATACCTCTCCAAGTTCGCTTCAATTCGATCCTTTTGCCAAGTTTTAAAGCACTCTCTTTTAACTCTTATCTTGTCTTGGACAGCTTCGCTCCACCACCATGCCTCTTTCTATACCGGAGCACCCCCTTTAGATTCTCCTAAGACTTCTTTCCCTACCCTCCTAATATACTCTGCTACCTTATCCCACATATTATTAGCACTCTCTTCTGTCGCCCAAACGTCTTCCTCTAGTACTCTTTCCCTTAAAGCTAGTTGCTTATCACCTTTCAGGTTCCACCATTTAGTCCTTGAGCATCTATACAACTTCTTTTTTCTAGTCCACCTTTGTAACTGCACATTTATGATCAACAACCTATGTTGGGAAGTCAAGCTCTCCCTTGGTATAACCTTACAATCTTTACAAGCTAAACGGTCTCTTTTCCTAGTTAAAAAGAAGTCAATTTGTGTCCTCGATGAGCCACCCTTATAAGTCACCAAATGCTCCTCTCTCTTTCTAAAAAATGTGTTAGTTACCATGAGATCATAAGCCACTGAAAACTCCAAGATATCCTTCCCTTCTTCATTTCTATTACCGTACCCATGTCCCCCGTGTACTCCTATGTATCCATCTACGTCACGTGTTCCATGCACCAGAATTGAGAAAAAATCTTGTGTCTGGTTATCTTCTGAATGAGGCCGGATTTAAACAGGTAATAGAATCCGACCAGTTTGTAATCACCAAGAAAGGTGTATTTGTCGGTAAGGGTTATGCATGTGAGAATATGTTTAAATTGAATATTGTCAATAATAATATTGCATCTTCTTCTGCTTATATCATTGCTTCAGTTAATGAATGGCATGGTAGATTAGGTCATATTAATTTCAGAACCATGAAAAATATGAGTAATGATGGACTAATTGATAAATATGAAGATAATCATAAGAAATGTGTAATATGTTCTCAATCAAAAAATACTCGTAAGCCATTTAAACATGTAGAAAGGGAATCTACATTACTTCAACTAGTTCATTCTGATATATGTGATCTAAGTAATACTATGACTAGAGGTGGTAAATATTATTTTATTACTTTTATTGATGACTGTTGTAGATATACTTATGTATACTTATTAAGAACTAAGGATGAAGCACTATCTAAATTTCAAATTTATGTAACTGAAGTTGAAAATAAATTGAATAAAAACGTTGTGATATTTCGAAGTGATAGAGGTGGTGAATACACCTCAAAAGATTTTTTAAATTTTCGTGAATCTAAGGGAATTAAGAGAACTTGTACTGCCCCTTATACACCTCAACAAAATGGCATAGCAGAAAGAAAAAATAGGACTTTGATTGAAATGGTTAACTCTATGTTAATAGCATCTGGTAGTCCTAAAAAATTGTGGGGTGAAGCTTTGTTGACTGCTTGTTATATTTTAAATAGAGTTTTACATTCTAAGACTAATAGAACACCCTTTGAGATTTGGGAAGGGAGAATGCCTAATCTTAGATATTTTAAAGTTTGGGGGTGTTTAGCACATGTCAGGATAGTAGATCCAAAAAGGCCTAAATTAGGACCCCACTCATGGGAGTGTGTTTTCATTGGCTATGCACAAGATAGTGCTGCCTACAGATTCATGAAATTAGAAGACCTAACCTTAGTTGAGCCTAGAGATGCAGACTTCTTTGAAGACTCTTTTCCTTTTAAGACTAAGTTTACCTCAGAACCTTCTTCATCCAAAAGAGTTCTAGGAACTCATAAGGAAGAAGAATCACAACCTAGAAGGAGTAAGAGAGTAAGGACTGCTACTAGTTTTGGTCCTGATTTTGAAACCTATCTAGTAGAGGAAGATCCATCTACTTTTCAAGATGCTATGACTGCACATGATGCTGCCTTTTGGAAAGAAGCATTAGATGATGAGATTGAATCCATTTTAGCAAATAATACATGGGAATTAAGTGACTTACCTTTAGGTACTAAACCTTTAGGGTGCAGGTGGGTTCTTAAGAAAAAACGTAGGCCTGATAGGTCAATAGAGAAATATAAAGCCAGGCTAGGAGCCAAAGGCTTTAGACAAAAAGAGGGAATAGACTTTTTTGATACTTATTCACCTGTGTCTAGAATCAGTTCTATTAGAATCTTGATTGCTATTGCTGTTATTCATAATTTGATAATACATCAGATGGATGTAAAAACTACTTTTCTAAATGGAGATTTGGAAGAGGAAATTTATATGGATCAACCAGAAGGATATGTCATAAAAGGACAAGAACGAAAGGTGTGTAAATTAATAAAGTCCTTATATGGACTAAAACAAGCACCTAAATAGTGGCATATGAAATTTGATGAGGTTATTCTTTCTAATGGCTTTAAAATAAATGAGGCTGAAAAATGTATTTATTATAAATACGTTGGTTGTTCAACAATTGTAATATGCTTATATGTTGATGATTTACTAATATTTAGATCTAGCTTGGAATGCATAGAGGAAACAAAAAGTCTTCTTTCTCAAAATTTTGATATGAAAGACTTGGGAGAAGCAAATGTTATATTGGGAATTAAAATCATAAGAGATTATTCTGGAATTAAATTATCCCAGTCACATTATATTGAAAAAATATTGAGAAAATATGATCATTTTGATTGCAAACCTGTGTCTACTCCTTTTGATCCAAATATTAAATTAGTGAAAAATGATGGTGAATGTGTATCTCAACTTGCTTATGCTAGTGTAATTGGTAGCTTGATGTATGCTATGAATTGTACTCGCCCTGATATAGCTTATGCAGTGAGTAAATTGAGTAGATATACTAGTAATCCTGATGCTACACATTGGAATGCTGCATATAGAGTACTTAAGTATTTAAAGCATACCATAGACTATGCATTGTGTTATTCTAGTTATCCAGCTGTAATTGAATGTTACAGCGATGCTGACTGGAATTCAGACTTAGATGATTCTAAGTCTACAAGTGGATATATTTTCACTTTGGGAGGTGCTGCAGTATCTTGGAAATCAAAGAAACAAACTGCAATTTCTCATTCCACTAAGGATTTAGAATTCCTGGCTCTGGGAGCTGCTGCGATGGAATCTGAATGGATTAGAAATTTATTATTTGATATTCCTTTGTGGACTAAACCAATTCCTCCTATTATTATTCATTGTGATAACACTGCAGCAATTATTGCTGCTAACAATGCCACGTACAATGGAAAGTCTAGACAAGTGAGACTACAACATAGCTATCTGAAACAATTACTCGGTGGAGGAGTAATTTCAATTGATTATGTGAGATCAAAGGATAATTTAGCAGATCCTTTGACAAAAGGCCTTGCAAGGGAAAAATAAAAGAAACAACTAAAGGGATGGGTCTTAAGTCCATAAATCATCAATAGCGGGAACCCAACCTAATGACCGGAGATTCCGAGAAATAGGTTCAATGGGAAAAACAAGCTATCCCGATGATGTGTAGTACTGACCTATAGAGTATGTTTACTCTGTACTTATCCCTGTTGTGTAATATTAATTTGATGGTTGGTACATAACCTGTAGCGAATGAGGTTGGATTTAATCCTTAATGAGATCTATAGCCTATATGGTGGGGTGCACAGCTGCAGGAGCACTCTTGATAGACTCACCTATATGAGTGTGGAAGTGGGGCCACTTCCTATGAGAATTTGGGCAGATTTTCTAGAGCATTCATGAAATCCGGGATTAAGCACATGGCCGTAAAGTGCTGACCTTTTGACTCCAAGATCAAATCTTGACATAATTCTGAACTGATATAAAAAGTTGAAGTTCAAGACTTTATTCACTCCAACTCCTAAAAGTTTATAATTATGTCATGACGGTAAGGTTCAAGCTCTGCCACCTTACCTATGAGATGCTCATTGAATATTTTGAAACAGAGGGGAGATTGTTGGGTTTTTTGTGTTTCAAAACATTCTTAAGGTGTTCTTTGTAAAAGGTGTTTTGTCCTTTAGTGCTTTTTGCTTTATGGGTAGTGTAGGCTATTGGAAACAACCAATCCCACATTGCTAAAGTTCAACTTTTGAAGATGGTTTATAAGTGTTTTCATTCCTTTACACTTCAACAACTATTGTAGGCTTTTGCCATGGGCCCTATGCGCACACGCGAGCCAGGCTTGACCCGAGGTCCTGGGTCCGGAAAACGTTTAACCGGGCGTGCGTCCGCGACGCACATCCTGCGTGTATATCGCGCGCAGGGGGGGTGCAAATCCAGGCCAGTTGGCTTAGAGGGACCCTTATAGATATGGCAACCTTTTGCCATTATTTTATTTTTTATATATAAAAAACCAAATCATTTCGGTCCCGAACTCAGCATGATAGATGCCGAACTCTGAACCATTTTGGTCTCAGTCTCGGACTCAGCATGATAGATACCGAACTCAGAACCATTTCGGTCTCGGTCTCGGACTCAGCATGATGACCGAACTCAGAACCATTTCGGTCCCGGACTTAGCATGATAGCTGCCATCATGGCCGAACTCAGTGAGATGAGCTCGGCAGTTTGGCATGCTGAGTTCGGCATGCTGAGCTCAACATGTTCGTCTCGGTAAATCAAGCTCGGCATGACCGTCAACCAAACTGTTTAATCGTTGATTTAATGTTTTTAAACGTTGAGCATTAAACCGATTTTAATCGCTATTTTAATGTGTTTTAACGTTGTGACTTAATGAGGATTAATGGCCTAACGGTCTCTAATCACAATATAAATTAGGAGTCTTCTATTCTCGAAAAATGTGCAAAAAAATATTTTTCTTCTTCTCCTTACTGTTTTTCCCTGTGAGTATCGAGCATTCTAAAATGAGTCTTCTCTTTCGGGCTGCGTTGCGACCAGACCTGAATCAAGGAAGGCCGTTGTATCCTGGGGGCGGTTCTGCTGAGAACCTTCGCACCTGGATTTTATCCTAAGTGGCGGAACTCGTTCTAAAGAGAGCGTCATCAGACGTGCCTCGGTCACATATCTGCTGCCATAGCTGCTCTTCGACTTCCGCCAACAAATCACAGTTGCAGTCATCAACACTCGGGTACTATTGTTTCATTTACATTATGTTTTGACAGCAGTTACAATTCTATAGCCATTCCAACACTTATTACTCGAAATAAATACAGAAACAGGTAGGAGATTCACCAACTTGCTCTTCTTAGGGTATGTTTGTGCTGTGGATTGAAAATGAATATGGTTTCCGAGGGAGAATGATTTTTGGTGCTCATTTGAACCCTAATGTTGATTTATTTTGGAAGCCAGGGAAGGAACGGAATACATATATAAATTTCTGCATATGAACTCCTTCTGTGTTGTGTATGCTTTATGTGCATGTAACATCTTTTTTTTTTTGAACCATAATGGTAAATTATATTAAAAAAGGATTACAAAACATTAAGAAACCCCCTTACTACCGAAGGGGATCAAGAAAAATAATGGTATGAGAAGAATTATACCAACAAGAAAGGAAAAGGATTACAAAGTAAAAACCAATAAATAAGAAGACCTGTCTACCCCTTGTTCTGCCAATGCATCCGCAAAGCCATTAGCCTCCCTCTTCACATGCTGAAACTTCACTTGAAGTGATAAAGACGAGGACTTAATCTCATTGAAATAAAACTGAAATCTCCAGAGACACTTGACGAAGGAAGAAACCCAAGTGATTAAAGTAATTCACAGGCATTAACCCAGCCATGAGGTGTGTATTGTATTTATACTATAAAGTTTACAAATTTACTCCTTCAATCAAGGAGTGATAGAATGCAAGATTTCCCTATTTAAGGAATTAAAATATACAGAGGAAAAAGTCAAGATTTTGACAGTTGAGCTTCAATAGATTTTATCTTTTGATGAGCCCATCTTGTGGGAATGAGTCGACAGAGGATCTCGAATGAGTTGGTTGAGAATCTACACAAATCCGAGAACGGGCTGGCTGAGATATGGATCAGTTATTGTTGATGGCATTCAAGGAATCACTTTCCACCACTAGCTTGGCATGAAAAGAAGACGAATAAATCCGAAGGGCTTCTAAAATAGCCCCCACCTCCACCTCATTAGACTCCATATAACCCACATGTTTAGAGAATAAAGTCCAAACAGTCCCATGATTATCACAGAGCACTCCTCTGTCACCAGCCAGCCCTGGTTTACCCCTTGCTCCATCAACATTGAACTTCAGTTCTTCCACAGGAGGAGCCGAAACTGCCAATATGTGCTTCTCAGGAGATCCAACAAAAAGAGAAGCCGCCCAATTATTTTGGATACCGTCAACTCTTAAGAAATCAAACCCCTTTTTACCAACCTTGCTATCTTCCTAAGCGCTGACAACATCACAACATCCATTGGCTTTAAGCTACCCGTGAAAACCCTATCATTCCTCTCTCCCCAAATTGACCATAGAATGGCAAAGGGGATAAGTCTCCAGAGAACCACCCCATCCCCCAAAAAAGGGAAGACCTCCAAGCCTCAAACAAATTTGGGAAGCACCAACAAACACCACTACGGCCAATGAATGTATCACCTTTCTCATTACCTTTAAAATGAATCTCTAAAGGAGTTGGGTGGTGGTAATGTACTAATGTTCACTTGCATTTCAAAGCCCATGTATTCTAGGCCGTTTGTTGTGGATGGGACCTTGAATTTCCTATGATTTGATTTTATAGGGTAATGGCTGGGTATTCATTTTCCATCTCTAGTTAATTCATTTTCCACTAAAAGCGAGATTATTTGATGATCATTTATGGACTGAACCTTTGTTTCTTCCATTTTAGCCACTCATAGGAATATGTTTCTTAGAATTCCTACGGGTTCAATTAATTCCATCCAAACAAATGGGCCTTAACACTCTCTGATTACCTGTAAAACGCATCTCTCTGAAGGAGTTGGCATGTGGTAGTAATGTTCACATACATTTCGAAGCTCATGTGTGAATTGTCTGCATATGAACTCATGCATCTAGAGGTGTACAAAATTAACCTGACCCGACCCGACCCGTGGGTCATGGTAGCAGATTTTCAGTGCTCAACCCGACCCGATGTTGTCTGTAACGATTAACGGGTCTCACGGGTCGGGTTACCGGGTGACCCGTGAACCCGGTAAACTACTATTGATCCATCATTCCATCCATTTCTGAGTCTAAACCCTCTCTGAATTGGGACTCACAAGAAATTGGTTAGGCGACTCAGTCCTCTCTCTTTTGGACTACCAACAGTCAACAGGGCAAGACTAGGATAGAACGTGGATCGGGCCCATTGCAGTTACGTTGCTAATTGACTATCGGCTGATCTTTAAAGATCAGGCCTATTACGTTAACCATTTGCCAAACTGAACAGGCCTGAAGGTTTTGTCCAGGCCCAGCTAATTTGCGAAAAATACATATGGCCTATATATAAATGTCGGTCAGGCCTGTAAGCATTAATTAAAGGGTCATCAAGACCTGACCCACACGATTACCATGCAATAAAATGAGCCAAGGCAAAACCCCAGGACCTGAAAACATAGCTCAAATGCAATGAAAGTCAGTCCATGCCGGTGGGGCCTCATGGAAAATAGTTCTTGTTATTAAGGGGCCTGAGATTCTCCCCTTTTTCCTGATTCATCTTTTTCACCCAGAGGATTCCAGACCATGGAATCAATGGTAGATGAAAGAATAATGGGCAACCTGAATATCATATCCAATCCAGTTGAGTCAATTGAGAATCCTTTTTAACCAATGCATTATTGACCAAAGTTAATTTTCCCTTTTCTTATTTGATGACCATAAATTTGTTGATCATGACCATCAATTAAACCTCATTTATTCCACAATCTTAATCTATGTACTGCAACGGGTGGTTGTAATCAAGAAAACAAAGACCACAGTCTTCTTTAATTTTATTTTTCAATTTTAGATGCCTTAAATAGTAAACCTCATTTCCTTTTGACCCGAACCCGACCTGTGACCCAAACGGGTCGGGTTCGGGTGGGTTTTCACCCACATAAAATGTGGTCGGGTCGGGTTTGACCTGAAACCCGCGGGTTTGACCCGATGAACACCCCTACATGCATCCATTAAAGCATGAAGCATTTATGTGTCTGTGTTATTTATTGCATATTGGATTCCTTATTCGTGTGCATTGCACATGTAAATGAACAATTCCCCCTTTCTTCTTGCTCTTATTTTGGGTAATATTTTTATGTGTGGTGGATAGGTGCATTGATGGGGGTACTCAGTGTTGTGGCCTTATGGGTGGTTGGGTACTGTGCATATATTATGTTTACTGAATTAGTGCATTTTTTATGCATGTTAGGACCATCTTCCACATTTACTCTGTTAGAACCATCTTCCACTTTTACTTTGTTTACTCTGTTTACCAATACTTACGTAATTTGTATATGTGCACAATCAGATGTAGCCTGATGGTGGTTATGTGAATGTGCACAGAATGTTCCATGATAACTTTTTAATGTCCACTTGTAGAAAAATCTGGAAGCTGGTGGTAACTGCAACTTGGCTATTGCCGCTGCACGGCTGGGGCTTCGTTGTGTTGCCCTTGGTCATGTAGGCAATGAAATCTATGGCCATTTCCTCCTGGATGTGCTTCAAGAAGAAGGCGTTGTTATGATTAAAATGGATGAAGATGCTGAAGTGGCAAACAGATCCTCTTGTGAGACACTACTATGCTGGGTTTTGGTGGACCCAATGCAAAAGCATGAATTTTGCAGGTGAACAATTGATTCACGATTTGGTCACCTTTCTTTTTGATTACATCCATTGATGCACACCTGTCATGTTGCATCTATGCTCATGGATAATTATCTTTCTTTTCTTTACCTTTTTTTCAATAATTGGTAACATGACTTGAACCCACAACCTCAAGGTTGCTCGTCATGTAATGATCATTCTTATGCTACATCTTCTAAACATGTGCCTGACCAAACTTTTCTTTTTTCTACTTAGTCGAGCCGATTTTAATGAGGAGCCGGCATTTAGTTGGATGAGCAAACTTTCTGATCAAGTACATACGGCTATAAAACAATCAAAAATTCTGTTCTGCAATGGCCATCTCTTTGATGAGCTTTCTCCTGGTTTAATTACATATGCCCTGGAGTATGCCAGAGATGTTGGGACAACAATATTTTTTGATCCTGGGCCACGAGGGGAGTCTCTTCTCCATGGTACGCCTGAACAGAGAAAAGCAATTAAACTGTTTCTCAAGATGAGTGACGTTCTTCTTTTAACTGCAGACGAGGTTTGATCTTCAACCTATGCCTAACTTGGTGAAAGGGTATATTATTTGTTTCTTTTATGACACTTGTCTCATTCACAGATTCTTTAAATGTATTAGATTTCTAAAAGATTTGAGGAATAAATCTGAAATTACTTTCAGTTTTTCCGTACACAACATATACGTTATTTGATTTGTGATTTTCTAAATTTACCTATGCTATACTTCTTTTAACCTCTTCATTTTAAAATTTTCTACATTTGAGTGTTTAGATATCCTTTTTTTTCCGTATGTGTTCCAAGTTATAGTAGTTATTTTGCTACAGTATCACATGTGTACCAAGTTATGCTATTTATTTACACATTCTGTATCCTAGACCCTTTTGCCTTGTTCTGGTTTTTTTTATTAGTTCCCATTTGTAGTTTGGGAGCTTTGGATAAGATGCTTGTCTTTGATTTTGATTCATGGGTGAAAAACTGATGCTTTAAGTTTGTTTGGGTCCTAAAAAAAAGTGTTTCTTTGTATTTGTGCATTTGTGTTCCGTACAGGCACGTGTGTGTGCATGTGTATGCATGCGTGCGTGTGTCCATGTGTGTGGACATTCAAGGGCTGCATGTGCATGCAAGCATTTGTATGCGCATGTGTCTTTGTGGAATGCACTGGATGCATGTATGTTTGTTTGCACAAATGCACGAATTGATTGTCCACTCTCTCTTTTCTTTTTTTCTTCTCTCCTCATTAATTGTCTAAAAACTTGCTTGATGTCAATTAAGGATCATTTTATAATTTAATACAGTACATCCCTGGACCCCGTATCATCTGAAGATTTTTCCGAACTTTATAAAAGTTGACTAGAGAACAGAAAACATAGTCCTAAATAGGGATATCTGGAGAAGTAGAACTTGCAAAATGGAGCCCAAATGGATGGGAGGGCACTATGTTGATGATGATGACTCACCTTATTCAAAATTGTACATCGCTTACCGTGAAAAACATTACTCAAGGGAGAGACATTGCTAAGAAACTTTTCTTCATGGAGGCTTCGAATGTTTTTATCGCTTTCTCCTAGCTTGTCAAATGCTTTCTGAATCAGCAAATTGAACTTAAATGTTCCTTCCCCTTGATGATTGAAATAATTACTTTGGAACATTTCTTTTATTTTTTCCCCCCAATTATGACAAAAGGACTGAATTGGTTCCACTAAAATATAAAGTCATTGAAATAATTAATTAGAAACATTACTTCTATTGGACTGAATTGATTCCAATCAAATGATAAAGTGAAGGTTCTTCTTCAACCTTCATCAATGCAATTCCTCTAAGTTTTGGCAGTAGGTTTTTATTTTACCGCTTCTTGAACACGGACTGCAGGGACATTGGAATTGTGATGAGAGAGTGCTTGTACATATTGACACCTAGGAGGACAAAATTCTTATGGCTGATCTGCTTTTAGATAACAATCAACAGAAACTTGTATTTGTAACAAGCATATGGATATGTAAAATGTAGGATTTCCTATCCAAGCAGGAAAAAGAGGGAAATGGCTACTCAATTCAAAGTGAGTAAACAGAATTCCATGCTTGATCTCATAGATACATATAGAATTATGTGGAAAGCCGTATTCGATGAATGTCATATGTACGGCTTGGAGGGAGATCTTTCATATCTTTTTTTAGTATGGCTCCTACATAAATAAGGAGTTGTGCAGCAGCTGCAATAGAGGAGTTAGATGGGATCATGGATGAAAAATGCGGCCGCCACGCTACATCGGCCGTGGCGGGGGATACCGCCACGCCACGGCCGAAATATCGGCCGTCGCATCCGTGGCGGCCCGTAGCGGCCGCTACAAAGTGTGGCGGCCGCTACAAAGCCGCCACGTACCGTGGCGGCCGCTACGTTTTCCTTTTTTTTTTTTGTTTTTCGGGGGCCCCCGCGAGCTGACCGGTCAGCTCGACCCCCGCCGGGGGATACCCCCGTACCCCCTGTGCGAAGCGCATATTTTTGAAAAAGTGGCAATCAAGAAGATAAAAGGATCATACTTGACCATGATAGTTAAGACTCTTTTGCTGGTAGTCTTTCCATTTTTGTGCTTGGATGTCTATTATTATCATAACTTGCTAGATAAGATATTAAACCTGTTTAATTATGTTTGAAATTATATAGTAGTAAAGATATAGTTACCCATTACTACTAGATTTCAAATTGGTCTTAATTAAATTTTTTTATAAAGAACCCTCATTGTGCTCGTGACTAAGGTATTCCTATTTCCTTCACTAACTCTCTACTCTGTCATTTTTAAATTAGTGTTGAATGTTGATTATTGATCACTTCATAACTTCATAGTTCATTCACTTGATTGAGTTTGAACCTTGAATGTTGAAGTATTGATATTTAATTGTTCAATGTTCATTAATGAGTAATGACCTAACTCTTAAGTCTTATGCCTTTATTTCATGTTCTAGTTTTTTTTATGAGCTTTCCATTACTTTCTAAGTTAGTATGACTAAGAAACATGAATACATGTGAAAAAACTAATCATTACTATTATTTTCTATTTATACAGCGATACAGGACTTCATATATTGAGGGCACCGCTACGCCCCCTTTTCTTACTTACTTTTGCAAAAGATCCACATATTCTTTTATTTCACAATTTTCTGGATTTTCTGGAATTTTTTCAGATTTTTTAGGTAATTTTTTCGAATTGCACCGCTACGCCGCTACGTATCCCCGCTACGCTACGTATCCCCCGCTTCGTAGCGTTTTGGCGGCGGGCCGCTACGCCCGCCACTACCGCTATTTTCATCCTTGGATGGGATATGAAATAAGGATATACGAACAAGAACCAATCCCAATGTAAAAGAAGAATAAATTGGATTGGTAAGTAAGACCACCCTCAAACCTCCTAATATAAGACCTGATCCCAGAAATACTAAAAGAATATCATGTATTGGTCATGATGGCCTAGATACAATATGAACATGGCACAAATACAGGGATGGGGATACAATTATGCACTTTAAAAATCCAGCATAGGATATGAATCAGTGTCCTATCCATAACATAAGATTTCATATTTTATATTAACATTAGAATATATAAATAAATGAAGTTACCATCACTTAAATTCCTTTCTGACATTTTATTTCGAAAAGTAAGAGAAATAGAAATATGTGAAATAGTGGACTCGTCCAATAATGTATGTCAAACTTGTACCCTATAACTATAAGTACGGCTGCAGCATCAAATACCAATACAGGTGCACTAGGCATATAGAAGTACCCGCTGTCGTGGGTAACAATGACCTTCATTTTGATAGTTATGTTTATTTCTATCCTATGTTTAATTGTTGAAGAGTCAGGAGCCGTAGTAGATCTCATAATCAGGAGATGTTTTAGGAAATTCCTTTTTGGATTGGAGTTATTGGAGTGGCCTACTTCGAACACAACAAAGTTGAGTTTTTCTTTTGTGTGTTCAATTGCTTGGCTATGGTGTGGACTCCAAGATTCCCAGTTTTGAACACTTATCTGGATCTCCTAGCTGAAGACTCCTAGGCCTTCTATACTCGTACAGTTGAAGCCAAAAGATCTGAATCCAAGGCTTTGGCTGCATGATGGGGTAATACCTGTCAAAACTTGATTTTTAGCTATGTTATTGATAATGTTGATCTGACTCGACTTGACACTCGACCAGGTTGTGAGAGACTTGGCTAAAAACTTGAAACTATTACAACTGTGTCAAGCCTTTGTAGACTCATTTAGATTTTTCTTTACATTTTTTTACCAAGTTTCAACATTGGCCCCTCCTGTATTAGTGGCATTAAGATTTAAGACATAAAAGGGGAAGTTTGAGTAGCCTTCTCAAGTCCGACGCAAATAGTTGTGTGCCATTTGCAATTGAAGTAGCATTGAAGCCATCAAGTCCAAGGATATGACTCGAGATAGACCAGAATGGAGAAACAAAATTCATGTAGCCGATCCCAACATAGTTGGGACTTGGGACAAGGCTTTAATGATGCCGACGAATATAGTAAGCTATCAAGTCATTTGGGGCATGAGTTAATGGGGGAGGGGGATTCTGTGTACCTCTTGGGTGAAAGATGTGTCAAAAGTACCATGGGGCCTGACATAAAAGATGATGACAGAAGTTGTTTCTCTCTTTCAAAAAGAGTTTGCTTTGTAGTTTGTTCATTTACCCTGGGTAGTTAATGGTGTAGCCAATGATCAAAGTCGTAGATTGGTAGAAGCTTGATGCATGTTGTTCTAGTAATTCTGTTATCTAGTTGTTCTTTCCACCCTCCATTTCTAAAAGAAATGGACTATTTGGTAGATGAAAGTCACTCAAAACTTTACAATTTGTATTAAGTGTAGCTTAAAATTAATGTGAATCATAACATATCTGAAATAACATCCTACAAAAATGTGCATCTTGGTGCTGTCAATATTGGTTTCCAATTTGTCACTCTTCATAGCTGAATATTTCTCCATTTACATAGCAGCCATTTGTCTTCATTCGGATTTTTTTTTTGTTTCTAATTCAACATGGTGATTCAATTGACTTGCCAGGCTGAGGCAGTAACTAGCCTGGCAAACCCTATTCTGGCTGGACAAGACCTGATAAGGAAAGGGGTGCGCACGAAATGGGTCATAATTAAAGTAGGCTCAAGGGGCTCAATTTTGATTGCAGCATCTACTATCTCTTGCGCACCTTCGTTCAAGGTATCGTCTTCTGACAATACTGTACTTTTGTGGCACTGGGGATAGCACATATAAGAAGTGCATGAGTATTCCTTTTTAATTCTGTGGTAATCAGTTATATTAGGAGAACTTTGATAATTCCTATTTAATTCTGCGAAAATCTAATTAAGTGCAGAAGCTTGGTGATATATATGAGCACTACATTTGGAAGCATAGTATTATGCTCTATTGTCTGGACTGATCATTGGGTGGACCTACTTGGATGAACCACTGGACGGCAGCTGTACAGGTTGGAAGATGCTACCTTCCCAATTGATGGACTGTTTTATGTTCAATACCAGCCATTATCTACCTGTTTTTATGCCATTCTTTGTTGGTCACTAATCAAAATATTTAAATTCTTCGACCAGGGGAAACTTTTCTTTGTTTGCTCGTGTGGGGATTCTTGCCCTATGTAGTCCAGACTTTGGACCATTATCCTACATGTCCAATCAAAGTGCAGAGTACTTGATATTTTAATCATAGGACCTTGGTCAGGTTATATTCCCCCTTTAAATCTGGAAATAGATGGGCCATGGGCCCTTAATTACAAGATGTATCCCTCAAGGAACACAGGCTTTCCATTGGCAGGAAGCCTCAGTCCTCAAGGATTACCATTGGCTTGTGCTGACAGCCCTCTTCAGCACAATCTACTGGCCATTATGAGGCCAGATGCATTACTTTAATAAAAAAATCTTCTTGCATGTGACGAAGATGTTAGACTAGTCATTTTCATACAGAATATTAAACTGTTAATCTGGATTTTCATAAAGAATATTAACTGTTAATCTGAATTTTCATCAGGTTAATGTAGTTGACACTGTCGGGTGTGGAGATAGTTTTGCTGCGGCTGTCGCATTAAGTTTTCTACATGATGTTTCTCCAGTTGCTACATTAGCACTCGCAAATGCAGTTGGCGCTGCAACTGCCATGGGCTATGGAGCTGGTCGAAATGTTGCCAACTTGAATAAGGTTTTAGAACTTTTGACAATCTCAAACTTGAATGAGGATGATAAATTGTGGAATGAGCTAGTTGGTGTGAATTCAGATGCAACAGAAGTCTCACTGCTTTCAAATACAGCCATAGATGGATGCAATGTGCGGCTGACGATGGTGCCTATGCAGAAAGTGATCTCTGAACTTCTGCCTAAGCTTGAGACACTAATGGATATAAGGGCAGTACCGACTTGATTGAGAATAAGGAAAATTCACAGAAGGGAGAATTTTTCTCACACTGCCATTGTTGGAATGACCTATTGAAGGCTTGATGATTGACCTTTGTGGAATTTAGAAGTTACTCAGAAGTGAGTCTATTTATATTGGTGGGATCCAGATGGAACCATCATGGTTAAGTTCATATTCAAGCTAAAGGTGATAAAAGTTGAAGTTAAAAGTCAGTTGCGAGCAAACTTGTGTTATAGAATGTTGGTATTAGTTTAGTTCATATGCAAGCTCAATGATAAAAGTTGCAGTTAAAAGTCAGTTGCAAGCAAACTTGTAAATAATGTTGGTATATAAGTGATGCCCGCTGCAATTGTTTTCTGAAGCAGTGATTTTGGTCATATCAATCCCTATTCCTGTAATAATGGAATTTCAGAGTCAGGTTAATTTCGTGTCATGGAGGGCCCTGTACTTAATTTACATGGAAATGAGAGCTCAATAAATCTTGGCTTCTATGATCCAAAGCAGTCAATTGAATTCATAGAGATGTCTTGAGCATTCATTCAATAAAATGTCTTCTTTTGTTTCCATCTGATCTAATGTCAGGCCCACTGTTTTGACCCTTTTGGTCAATGTATATATCAAGGGCTTTTGGTTAATTTGTTTTAACTGTCTTTTTATCTGAAACGTGGCCCACTAAATGCTCAAAACATACTAGAAAAAACTGCAGGTGAGTTGGAAACTTCATTGTTAGGACATCAACAATCCACCTACGGCCTGGATTTCACATACAGACATGCCCATTGGCATTTGGAGGTGCTCATGGGCCAAGCCAGCCCGGGATCGATCTGGGCCTAGCCCATTTTAGGATGGGCTTCAATTTATAATTCGGGCCCATTTAATAATTGGGTCGGGCTTGGCTTTAGTTGTAGAAAGCCCAACACCCAGCCTGGCCCGGCCTGAATTCGGAATTGTTATAATTTGCAATAGTTTGTCTAAAAGTTTACTAGAAAGACTATCCAAGTCACAAAGCCTGGTTAGGCCTGGTCTGATTGACTAAATGAGTAGGGTTGGGGAGGATACGAACCTGTGTTTTAAAAGTTGGGCCGAGCCTAGATATGCCTATGCCTGGAGTGGCCCCATCCCATGAACACTCCTAATTGGGCATCAGGCATTGCTTAGGGGGTGGCAATGACGTGGGTCAGGAGGGTCTAGTTTGGATTGGGTTGGCCAATGTAGTAACGTGTATGGGTTCAACAAATCTTGGGCTCATTCATCAATCAGTTTGGACGCATCAACCTGAAGCAACTCGTAAGTTAAAAGGGTCAACCTAGCTCAAAATTTCTAGGTCAGTTTTGGGTCCCGCTGGTGGAGTGAATGGCAAGTATAGATTACTGATATATTGAGTAGGTTGATATGTTCATCTTTATTCAACCCAAAAATACGAAGGGGTGAACCCAAACCCTGAATCAATGGGTTGGGTGTATGAGTTGGTTCAGGACTTGCTGCCCCAACCATGACCCAAACAGTATCCACTGCAGCTGACACACACAAGTAGAAATGCTCATGTACTGGGCTAGCCTCAGCCTGGACTACAGTGATATGTATTTTGTCCATGTTCTTAGTTCTGTGGGCTAAGGCGACAGTTAAAAAGGCTGGCTTGGTCCATGTAAATTCAAAGGGCTTGCCTAGCCCTACATATTTAGTATAAATAAGTAGATATATTTTGCAGATAGGATGGGCCTTGACCTGGCTTTTAGGATATGGGCCGGATCCGGCCAAAATATTGGGCCCATTAAAAAAATATTTGGCCCACCCATCCTGTCCCATAACACATCTAGGCACGAGCAAATACTACGTATCCATTACCCTAACAAGTAACCAAGTCCTCCTCTAGTGCTGAATGCTGATGCGGCTAGGGTTTTTCTATGTGAACGACACTTTCTTATTATCCGTCCATCTTGCCAGGTGTACGGTGTATATGAATCATAACACCTATAAATAGTATCTATATCTATGATCTTTCCATCCTCAAGCAGCATGCTTGTTCAGCACTTGTATGAAGTAGGTCAAGCAAGGTACTACTTCCAATGCTCCTTTTCTTTCTAGATTTGTTAAGCTTGTTCATATGGGTTCTATGATTTGATTTTGATATTTTGAGTGGAACCCAATTCAGATCTCTCTTGTTATGTCTTGGATGACTTACTGATTTCTGGGTTGGTAGTAGTTAGTGTTTCTAAATCATGCGTTTGTGTTACATAGTGCAGATCTATGCAAAGGGGGGAGAAAAGAAGGCAGATCTATGCAAAGGAGGGAGAAAAGAACGCTTTGATGGCTGTTTCTGATGAAATGATGGGATGGGAAATCTCACCTGTTTCACTAACTCACTTGGCTTATTGGTGGTGCTCTTTGTAAATGAAGGAATGTGTTTTAATTTTTTTTAACCCACTGAAGAGATTCATGACACAGCTCACATTTTTGAGGTGATGGGAATTCACACGTGACGTGATATGATAGGAGAGATAGGCACAAGTCACAAAATTCTGATGTAAGTGGGGAGATAGACACAACTCACATATGGAAGGTGATGGAAATCCTCGTGTAAGAGGAGAAATAGATATAACCCACACATGAATTGATGGAAACTCACACATATAAAGAGAAATAAACACAACTCCCAATGACTTTCCAATGATAACTGCCTATCCTAACCACTAAAAAAAAATCTGTTGGTTTTTCTTGCTGGGTGTTATTACATTAAATAGTTTTTCAAAATTTTGAACTAATGTTCTTTAAATAGTTCTTCAATAGTGGTTTCTGCAAGACTTCTGACTCTAATTAAATAACTTATATTTTTTGTGTGTTTGGGTTGGGAGGGAGGTGTATGTCAGGATCAGGATAGCACAGATCCAGAGTTTTTCTACTATAGGTATAGTAGAACTCATGAATTGTTATATGGAAGGGTTCTATAGTGTCAGATGATATGTTCTAATTTTTTTTATTAATTTATTTATTTTTCCGGTAGAAGGAGATGTTCTATTGTTGTTTAGTGAGCCAGTCCATCTGATATGAACAATCTCAGTTAGCCATATATGAATGGATTTCTTACTATTGGAGGTAAGAATAAATTGTGATATAGAATACATTGATTTGGCGGTTTACTAAGTGTTGATTTCTATAAAAAAAAATGATATTTGTATAGTGTGCCCTCTTATCCGCATCCACTCGGAAGAATTATGGGAGGTGGCCAACAAATGTAGGTGTAAACGTGGCACGATATTGAGAATGGTTCTTGAGTTCTTTCCTATAGAGCTAGGGGAGGGCTCAACTGTAATGAAAGCAAAGGGTTTTCTTTTTTCTTGTTTCTTTGAATTTTTTTTCTTTTCTTGTTTTATCTATATTCCTTCTCAATTAGTATTAATTGATTTAAATATTTTAGAGGCTCTTTGTTGCAGTTTTCCTTGAATTAGAGTTTTAGAAACTCTCTTATTTTGTAGAATGTGGAATTTCATCTCCTACAATCTGCTACTCAATGGAATCTAATCTAACTAATCTTCACATCTAATAATTCATGTCATGTGTCTTCTTCAAGCATCCCTTCTTTACAAAGAGCATCCATTTGTGTGCTGAAGGTTATTGAAATTCATGAGACTTCTTGATCCTTCATTTCAACGAATATCGAGGATGGAAAACCGATATTGGGCGCAATTCATGCTCCATACCCATGTTTATGTGGTTACATTTGCTGCCTTTTTGTTCAAATTAGTCTATAAGGAAACCGACAGAGGTATGATTTGTTTTTATTTTTGTACATTTCACTTTCTAAGTTCCAACAAATTTATATTTTTCTTTATTCTTTTTCAAGTCTTTTACATGGGATTAATTCCCCCCATATATATATATACGGTAATATTCAATGAAAACTAGTCCTCACATATATGAGAACTTTTTGTGTGACCCAATTGTGGGCCCCATTTGGTGATGGGACCAGGGGATGGAAAGATCTACTTGAGACCACACCAAGTATCAAGTTTGACCACAAACCCAGGCCCCTAATCCCCATTTTCATCCGTGGCCCACAAGTTTAATGGCTTCATTTTCAAGAAAATATTCAACCATCGATCCAACGGTTCAGTCCATTCAGATATATACCCTCGATCCAACGGTTTAGTTCATTCAGATGTGTGCAAATCTTAGTGACTATGAGGGGGTTCTCTATTGGTGGTTAGGTTTGTTGCTGGTTGGGCCCTGCAAAAAATTCTCATATAATATATGAGAACTAGTTCTCTTAGTTCAACCCTTTGGACTGGACTAATCCCTCCGGGTCCAGAAAGATGCCAGGTGAAAACCCCTATGGCCCTAGGTGAGAGCACAAGTGGACTCAACCTTCGGTTCTTGAAGAGTGGTGAACCGGGGATCGATACCAAGACCTCTAGCTCTAAAATAGAGACGAATCGTGGTCGTGACCCCTTGGGGGTTGATTCCCCTTATAAGTTACCTCTCTCTTGTAAGGTACTTTAAGAATGAAAAAAAAAGTCTAGGGAAGCAATCCAATGACAGTTCATGTTCTGCGTCTTTGTAGTGCTATTGTAATAGATTATCCATTGACAATTGATGTTCTGCCTCTTTGCAGTGCTATTGTAACGGTTTACAAGCATAATTATGATTTGTTGCGAGAAGAGTTTCTGGCGTTTGCTTTGTTAGATTTCTTCCATGTTTAATTTTTGCAGTAGACCTTTTTGGCCTATAGTATACATTGCTCTGATGTTGGCATTTGTCCATTTTGGCAGTTGTCTACTTAAATAGTAGAACTTCCATACTGTATAACTAAAAGACATCCGGAGTCTCATGGCTTCAATCTTTGCAATAGGCTTTTTCAAAAAGGTTTCTATGTGGTGGTGGTGCTTTTCCTATGATTATGGTTTATGTTACTGGATTTTTTAGTCGTAGCTAATTCGTGGGGCTTCAATTTCTGGCTCATAAAAGTTTTGGTGATGAAAGATGCGGTTCTGCTAACAAACAAGTCATACCCTTGTGGAGTGGGTGATTCTAAATGAAGCAGATATTGGTAAAAAGTATCTTATTTTTGCTACTCATAGTTCCATACTTTAATGCCAATGAAAAATTTGTAAATGATGCATTTTTTTTCCTGTTATTGTTAGGAAGTTCATTGTATTGGCTAATTCATGGGTTGGACAAAACTCTGGATCCATTGAGTTGTATTTTTCTATTTATTTTATAATGGATCGTGGTTGTGTCGGAAGACGGTCAGATTCCAGTGCTAAAACGGACCAAGACAGAATCAAACATAAGCTTCGCTAGAGCGAAGGTGGAATGAAGGCCCGAAGAAGAAAGGGATCTCGCTATAGCGAGCCTAGGAAAAGAGCACCGCGCAACTCAAACTTCTTTTTTGAGCTCGGTTGCTATTCTAATTCGATTAAGATTGGAAATCTAAAGTACGATTTTAATTGGGGCTATATAAAAGGGTGTTTCTCTCCACCCTAAGTATAAAATTAAGTCATTCTCTCATTATTCTGAAGAGAAGTTTCTTCTTCTCTAGAGTCATCATTGAGAGGTTGTGCTGAATATTTGCTCTAAAAGGTTTGAGACTTCTGTTTTCTTGTAGAAGATCTAAGCATCTTGGTTCTCAAAGTATTGTTAGAGGATCAAACACGGAAAGCGATGCGCAACAAGTAGTTATGACAACGAGGAATTGTGCAAGAATAACTACAGTCTTTAGGTCTATGTACTGACGGGAAAGGGAGTTGTAAGTATATCTTGTAATCGTTTAATAGTGATTGGTTGAGTATATATCTTGTAACCGTTCAATATTGATTGATTTTTCTCCCTGGATAGAGTTTCTATGTTAAAATTGTGTTTGCCTTCTTGTGGTTGTGGTGTGTAATTGGTAGATTACTATATTTGCTTGCTAGTTTGCTTTGATTTTATTAATCGCATTGTCTTTTCAGAACTAGCATCCATTCTAGTAGATATTAAAAAAGAGCACTTTCAGTTATGTTGTAAAGAATTATTTGGAGTGCACTATAGGATCCTATTGTGTGTCTCCTGTGACCATTTTTAGCTATGAAATTAACGGAAAAACTATAATCGTTTTGCAGCCGATTTTTCGTGGAGAAAGTGAAGATTATGGATATGCTCTACTGTGCTACAATTGTCACACCCCGAAACCGGGCCCTGTAGTGATCCGATCTCGGGATGCGAAATTTTGGAATTTATTAAAACTTTTTTTTGTATTTCCCAAGGTCCGCGTGAGTGAGGATAACAAAATCCCATTACAACTTAAATATTTTGCGGAAGCTTCATGGTGATTGCGACTTGGAGCTCGTGGTCATCGGATTCCGTGTCGCACTCAGCCATTAATATGAAGTCATCAAATTAAGGCTTATAATCAAACTTATACAAATCATGAATCATAGAACATTGAACTGACGGTAATAGGATATTTTTATTTTCTATAAATATTCAAGTTACAAATTACAAAAGGATTTTTATTAAAACCCCAAAGGGAAAATGACTAATAAAAATTATCTAAACAAATAACCAACTTAACAAAATACTACCCCATATTACGTTACGAACTCTAGCACCAAAAGCGACATCTAGATGATATCGCCGTGCCACCACTCTCATCAAACCGATGGCTCAACCGCCTCCTCCGCTCAAACACCTAAAAAGGCAAGGAAGACGGGCCTGGCACCAAACAAGAGGGGGTCGGACACAACGGTCTGGCAAGTAAATATTCAAATAATATGATGACCATAAATTGGTAAATATTATGAAGACATTCCAAGTACATTTAAAGTTCTAAAGATAAATGTCGGTAAAATAAAGAAATAATTTCTAAATCATTAACAATTTTGATGAATAAAATACGTTAGAAATCTGAACATAAAACCCAATGAAAATAAAGTACATTTCTGAATTATTTACTATTTTAAACAATAAAACAATAGCAGATCTCAATGAAATACAACGAAGCGAATAAATCAATGACAAATAAATAAATCAATGGCAAATAAATAAATCAATGGCAATTAAATAAATCAATGGCAAATATATAAATCAATGGCAACGAACAGAAAGCATTGGCAACCACATATGCTATGTTCTCCTATTACCGAAGTAACAAGAGCAGATCGGCAGAATAAAATTAGACCGTAGCCACTACACGTGGGACCGGCAGAACAGAAACCGTTGTCACTACCCGTGGGACCGGAAAAAATAGAAACCGTTGCCATGGCCAGAAACAGAACAGAATCCAAACTGCAGTTGGCAGATAATTTAAAGATCCCAAGCCGGGAATCCAAACTGCAGTTGGCAGATAATTTAAAGATCCCAAGCCGGGTGGTCAGCCTGACAAGATGACCTAAGTTTAGTGGTGCCTTTATTTTTCAAAACTTGGATCAATATATACAAATCAAAATAATAATCCCTTTGGCTCATGGGCTCGCACTACAAACTCTGGCCCATCTTACCTCAAGGTTTTATTCTCAAAATAATAGTCCCTTTGACTCACGGGCTCGCACTATAAAGCTCTGGCCCCATCTTGCGTCGAGGTTTTATTCTCAAAGTAATAGTCTTATCGATATATTTTCGAACGTAGCGAACCACTCAAATCCATTTCAGATCAGTTGTAAAAGGTATACAAATCTCCAACACTTTCAAACGTGATAAACCGCTTAAATCCTTTCGAATTAATTTACCGAAGAATACATATACTTTTTCGAACTTGAAATAGAATAGAATAGTGTATGGTGGTTCGATGGTTTACCAAGGAATACTTCAATATACACTTAATCTCCAAGTGTCATTATTAATTGATAAGTTTGGCGCCACTGAAGATTTCCGACAATCATAAGATAAAGTGTATATTAAAGTTTTAAAAAGACTTCCGAAGTACTTTAATTCATCCCAACAATCTCACCATTTTTTTTTATAAATCCATGATATAATTCAATTTAATGAATGCTTTCATTCCGGACCTTTATGGGTTAATAGAGCTGAATCAGGCTTCAAACATAAGGGAAGAAGTTGGCTGAACTGGGCCCGAAACAGGCCTGAAAAAGGGCTGGAAGACAGTCCAGAAAAGGCCCCAAAACGGGCCCAGAAAAGGCCCCAAAACAAGCCCAGATTCTGGGTTGGGCTCGCTTGAGCGACCCTGGGCCCGCTCGAGCGAGGCCCATCCAGAGAGGGGACCTCTCGAGCGGGCCAATCCCTGGCCTGCCCTATCCGGTTCAGTGCAAAATGCACTTTCTTCCTCCATTTATATTTTCCTTCGTCCCTCCTTTTCTTCCATATATTTTTCTATAAATCATGGGCTCCTCCTAGCTTCATTAAACCCCCTTCAATCTTCAAGTTCCATTCAATCAACCACACACATATTTCATTCCACGATTGTAAACAAATTTTGATATCAATTGAACACCTTCATTTCCACAATAATAATCCAAAATTTTAGAGAAGAAAGACAATAAGAGAGAGAGATTCAGAAATTTAAGAAAGAATCTCAATCTTTACACTATAGAAATAAATCATCATTCAAACCATATGAAGATATATCATATGGAAAACATAATGAGAAATGAAGATATCATTGACTAGACCACGTTAAGCAAAAATCATCAAATAATCTGAGTTATTCACTTGCCTGAATATGGAGGAGAAGAAGAACACTCTAAAATGATCTCTCAAGGGTTCCAATCCTTTAATCTACAAAAGCCCCAAAATAATCCCAAGAAAACTCTATAGAAATCAATCCCCTTTCAAAACTTTGAGAAATCTCTTTGCATGTAAGAGAAAAATGTTCCAAAAGGTTAGGAAAACCAAGATTTAAAGGAAGAGAAACCAAATCTAACCTCTTAGACCTTGAACCAAAAAGAGGAGCTTGAAATAGGGCTCTATCCTTGCTCAAAATCTTTGAAAAAGGGGTTTTTGAGAAGCTTAGAAGGTGGGGAAGCAAGTTAGAAGATCAAATCTCCAATCAATCTTCAAAAAGAGAGCTTAATAGAGGAGAGAGGAAGAGTGCTGGGAGAGAACCATAGGCACAGCCACCGTTGCAGGAAAATAGAAATGAGGGAGGAAGAATAAACAGCTTAGCTCTTTATAAGTTGGGTTTTGTGGGTCCCAGACTTCAAGAGGCTCAAACAGGTACTTGTGGGTCCCAAATGAAGATGACGAAGAAGACAATTTTGTTCATCGAAATCTCCTCTTTCCAAAAAGTATATTTTCCCCAATTTTTAAAATTTTCAAAATTTATGGACAGATTTAGTGAAAATGTCATTTTTGTCCCTTTTTTCTTGAAAAACGCAATTTTTGAGCATTAAATTAAAATGGTCAAAACATGAAAGTTGTTTATAACAATAAAATGGATCAAAATAATTAAAATTTGGGATTTTTAGAAATCAAGAGTAATTTCTCTCAAAAATACATTTTACAAAGGCTGAGTCAAACTAAAGTCAACGGTCCTCAAAACTCTCCAAGGTTATGAAAAATCTAGTCAAACTCAAAAACAAAGTCAAACCAAATCTAATCTCGCTTAAAAAAGTTAAACTACAATTAAAATAATGCTAAATAAAAGAATTGGGGGTCGGAGTCTTACAACAATAAAATCTATATTTGGTGTAGCCACTTTTCATTTAAGAGAAAAATATAAAAATGAGCTAAACTTTTCATGATTATATGGAAAAAAGCTTATGCTATGGGGGCTTGGGTTTTTTTTATTTATTTTTGCAATAGTGGAAAAAAATGGAAAATTGATTTTTCGTGAACGTAGAAAAACATGCATTTATAAGGGATTAAAAAATCCACAAAAATATGTCACATTTGGTAATCAAATATTTGGACTTGTTTGGGAATTTACTATTAAAGTAAAAATAATGTAAGGGGAGTTCTATTGGCACCACGAAAAGTTCTCTTCCCACCACAGTTATTATGCCAATTTCTTATTACAATAAAATCATTACGTGAAATGACTAAAATGGACATCTCATAAACCATGTTGAAAATCAAATATTTCTCTTCACACACATAGCTCATCTCTCATCTCTCCCCTCTTCACACAATAACTTAACTCTCTTCACTACTGGCTTCACATTCTCATTGCACCCCACATTTTCCTTCTTCCTTCACTCTCATTATTCCTTCCTTCAATCTCTTTACAGTATTGCACCACTCACCCACAGTTCACCTTCTTCCTTCTTCCTTTTGTCCCTTGCTCTCATCAAACTCTTTTGTTGTAGTTGAATCAAACCAAATATTGCAATGGACAAGGAAATGAAAAAGGAAATCGTGTCTTTTAATCCTACTAGCAGCGAAAAAGTTAGTGTGGTTGAGTATTTCAGTATTTTTGTCAATTTTTTCAAGTTCTGTATTGTAGTTGTTCGCGTTCTGTCCGGACTGGTATGACCGAACATTTCTGGAATGTTCATACAAACGATATCGAACATACACTATATGTTCAAATGTTTCTATACGAACATATGAGACTTGTTCGAGACTTTATTTCCGAACATAAAACAAATATTCGGAATTTATATGTCGAACATATGGTTTATGTTCGGATTTATTATTCCTAACGATACTGATACTGCTTTTTCCTTAGTGCAGCTATCCACAGAAGAAAGTCAAGTTCAGTCAGCCTATGTAATGGACTTTACAGATGTGTTTACTACCGAAGAAGTAAGACATTATATTAAAATTTTAATATACATTTTGTGTGTTACTAATGTCTGATTCAATGGTTATGTGTTTAGATATTTCACAGCCGAGATGCATTAGTGAACTGGGCTCGTGATGTGGGTAAAAGAAATGGTTTTGTCATTGTCATAAATGTGTCAAATACTGCAAGGCCTGGAATAAAATCTAGGGTTGTCCTAGCATGTGAGAGAAGTGGCCAATTCAAGCATTGTAAGACCAAAGACAAGGGACCTACTAAAAAGAAGATTAAGCAAACAGGATCAAAGAAATGTGGATGCCCTTTTACATTAAAGGGCAAGAAGCTTGACACTTTTGATGATTGGATGTTGGAAGTTGCATATGGTGTACATAATCACTTTGCTGCTGAGTATCTAAAGGGTCATTCATTCACAGGGAGACTAACAGAAGAGGAAACAAAATTGAAGGTTGATATGTCTAAGAGCATGGTACGACCAAAAGATATTTTGGTTACATTAAAACAAAGAAGTGCCTTAAATGTTACTACAATGAAGACCATTTACAATGCACATCATAGGCACAAAGTTGTTGAGCGGGGTGAGAGAACACAGATGCAACAACTGATGGGAAAGTTGACAGAGCATAAGTACATTGAATGCCACAGGAACAATGAGGACAGTGACGTTACCGATTTGGTTTGAGCGCATCCAACAGGCATACAGTTGTTGCGGTCATTTTCTCATGTCTTAATAATGGATTGCACTTACAAGACAAACCGGTATCGCATGCCCTTACTGGAGATTGTAGGAGTGACTTCAACAGATATGACTTTCTCTGTGTGTTTTGCTTACGTGGAAGCCGAACGCGAAGTCAACTATACATGGGCTTTGGGTGTTTTACGTTCTCTCATTGGTGAGAACGCTCTTCCTGATGTTATTGTCACAGACAGAGAATTGGCACTACTAAAAGTCATCAACACCGTATTCCCTAATGCAAGGCATCTATTATGCAAATGGCACATAAATAAGAATGTCCTAGCAAAATGTAAGAAGTTGTTCGAGACCAAGGAGAAGTGTGATAGATTTATATTACATTGGAATATGTTGGTCCATGCTTCCACAGAAGAAGAGTATATTGATCATCTGCGTAAGCTAAACCAAGAGTTTACAATATATCGATCAGCACTTCAGTACGTCAAGGAGAGTTGGTTAGATGAATACAAGGAGAGATTTGTATCTGCATGGGTTGATAAATGCATGCATTTTAGGAATACTACGTCAAACATGTACGTCTTATACTTTAATTTGGATGAATTGATGCTTTATGTGTATCTATATCATGCATCATTAATTATTATATTGTTTATATAGGGCTGAGTCTTCACATTCACAGTTGAACAGACAACTTGGATCATCTCAGGGTACTTTTGAGACAAATTGGGCAAAAACACACAGTTTGCTTGAACTACAGCATACAAGTATTAAAGCTTCATTATTCGAGATGAGCAAGACAATAGTGCAAGACAGTTTCAAGCCCTCTGAATTTAAAGAGCTTTGTGGGAACATATCAAGAAATGCCTTAGAAAAGATTTTGGCAGAAACTAAGAGATCAAATATGGTTGGAATTGATAAGATTGCATGTGGATGTATTATCTGTTCCACACATGGGTTACCAGGTGCGCATGAGATTGCTACATATATTTCAGAAGGACGGCCAATTCCCCTTCAGTGTATACATCCGCATTGGGTTAAGCTTGACATGAATCTGAGTACCGTTTCGAGCTCTAATATGGAGTTGGACTGTAAGACGGAGTTAGAGTTACTTGAAAAGCGGTTCAATGAATTTGATCAAACAAGAAAACTGCAACTCTTAAAGAAGATGAGGGAGCTATCAAAGCCTGACAGTACATTCTTGTTAGAACCAGAAGCAAAGTCCCGAACCCGTGGGCGACCACGCATTAGGATTGATACAACTACCAAAAGGGAACTAAGTGCTTTTGAGTTGGTACAATCTGCACAGGATAGTCACTCACCTTCTCCCATTATGGTTAAGGCACCGTTGGAACAGAAAAAAAGAAAAGCCTAGAGTTGTGAGAACAAGATCTAAAAATGCCAGTTCTTATATTGCGCAGTTCTCAGAAGGATTAAGGCTTTTTATACGCCTTATCAAAGATGTAGCAGCCGATGGTAATTGTGGTTTTAGAGCGACTGCTGATTTGATTGGTCATACTGAAGATGGATGGAGACAGGTTAGGAGAGAACTCTTGCATGAGTTGCTGCACCATGTAGAACATTACAAGCAGTTATACGGAGTGGAAAACAGAGTTGAAGAACTCATTGAGACACTATCTTACTATGAGCATAATCATTCGTACAAGCATTGGTTGACTATGCCTGACATGGGGCATCTTATCGCATCTCGTTACAACTTGGTCTTATTTCACTTCAGCATGGCACAATGTTTAACCTTTCTTCCTCTAATGTCACCACCATTGCATGTATCTACTCGATTGGAGATAGCGATAGGTTTTGTTAATTCTTGTCATTTCGTTCAGGTATTGAAAACTAAAATTATCTTTTTTTATTTAATTACAATATGTTAACGTATTAATATGTTTATTTATTTATTTTTTGTATGTTTTCATGATCCCAGGTCATCCTGTACCACCCATTGCCAATAAGTGAAAAGAATTCCATCATCTTTGCGCTAGCCAATGAGAATTAGCATACGAAGATCGAATCAGGCGCTTTAAAGAGATTATAAGTCTAGATGTAGCAACCTGTGAAACTGTCTCATTGGATTGAGAAGATTGTATATTTTTTTTTCATGTATTTCTCTAGCCACATTGTTGGCAGAGTTCATGTATTTCTCTAACAGAAGATCCCATGTATGGACAACATTTTTAATTTAGAAATGCAAGTTGAGTTCTTTTCAACTTTGTCTGTACAACCATGTTATTCAAAATTGTGATTACAACCATGTTCCAAATGTAAGCAACCATGTTCCAAAATCTATGATTACAACCATGTTCCAAATGTAAACAACCATGTTCCAAAAATTGTGGATTACAACCATGTTCCAACCCATAAAAAACACACCATCAATGTAACCAAAATGTAAACAAAATAAATGATTGTCTTAAAGTAACTGGTCATCTTCCAAAATGAAATCAGCTAGTGTCCATACGGTGCCTGCGTGCATAAGAATGAGCAGTCATGCTGGGGTGTCGAATCGTACGCTCCACCTGTTCAATGGTCATTCCACGCACCACATGTGCAGCCTGCTCGACATGAGTGTATATACCATGTGGGTCATCAATCCATCCATCTTGGCCTCTCTCCATGACTCTATCAAGGATGCACAGCGCACCCGCATTGCGCTGCAAGTAAGATGTTTAATCCATTAATTCACTCGAAACATTTAAAAAGAAAATATGAAATATTGCTCAATTAACTATACCATCTCATAATCAATGTTTGCACTAGGTTGTGCATCTCGAGGATGTGGGCGAAAAGTTGATTGGAAGTTAGGGTTTTGAAGCAGTCTCCATGACACTCGTGTGTACTAAGCCATGTATTGTGGTACACAACCAGATGGACGTCGAACTGGAATGCTTCGATTCAACCCAGATAGTAGGTGATCATTCCGTCTTTCACATACTTGATCAAAATATTGATACGCAATATGATATGCATTTGTAGTCGGGCCTCGTGTAGCACGAATTGGGATTAATGGGGGCGGAGGAATAGTCTGCACCCTACCAAACTGCATCGGGATCCTATCTGGATGATAGGGCTCAACAACGTCAATAGACTTAATGCACCCACAGTAGAAGGGGACCTGATTAAATGGATGTTGCTGCCTAATATCGCAATAAGGATCCCATGTGACCTGCATGACCAAAATAATTATAAGAAATGGATTTTTAGTACCTCATCTGCACTCATATAATCAAGCCGCTCTCGCAGTGCCTGTAGGGGAGCAGTATTCTCCCTACGAGTGAGCCAGCGATACACTCGGGGTTGGGTGACTCCATATAATACATTGGACGTTGGAGCGAAATACTCGAAATGCTCATAAATCCATGCCTCTAGCAGCGTAAGATATCTAGTAATCCGTTTAACTTCCTTATGGGTAGCCAATCCCAACTGTCGATACAAATAAGCCAGAGCAGTGGCACCCCATGCATATGTACGGACACTTGACAAGTTTGTCAACAACGTCAGATATATAATTGGCATATGTGTGCCACTCTTGTCTTCGAATAATGTGCAACCTAATAAATACAGAAGATATGCTCTCATTGCACAATCAATCATGTCACCTCCATCCTCATCGGTTATTGAAGTAAACATCCCTCTTAGCCACTCCAATCTTACCGATTGGCCCCGAACCTGTTGCAGCTCATCATTTGCCTCATTTGGATGAACTCTCAGAGCGTCAACAAGGAGTGAACGAGCATCTTGAAATGACATTCTACCATTATAAGCAATAGAATGACCAGTCACCGGGATCCCAAGTATGGTGGCAACATCATCTAGACTTATGGACATTTCACCGAACGACATGTGGAAAGTGTTTGTTTTAGGTTGCCACCTTTCCACAAAACAAGAGACAAGAATCTTACTAACAGAGCGGTAGGATGCTGTCATGAGTGGACTCAAATTAGATGTATCCACTAACTCTCTAAACCTGATGCTCTCATTCAATGTCCAGTATGGTATTTTTTGTCCATGGCTCATACACTTCAGCGGGGCCCGTTCCTGCATTCCGAAAATATTACATTATTGAAGAATGTAACAAATATGTTGAGTTTTGTGTAACATAAAGGGCAAAACAAATAAAAGTATGTACCTGTGAATGCCAAATGTATGCAGCTATGTGTGTGTTGAAACTGGGCAGCAAAGAACGATCTTCTGGCCCCACAGTTATTTCTTGTTCAATAGCAGCTTCTTCTTCATATTGTTCAATAGGAGCTCCTTCTTCTTCATTGCCTCCTTCCGAATCATATTCCGGTTCCCTTGGTTCTTCTACAACCTCCTCAGTTATTCGACGGCGCCTCTTATTGGAAGCCGTCGGCCTTACTCTGGAACTGCTTGGCCTATCCATTTCTGAAACATTAGAAAAAGAGTGATTAAATTAAATTTTTTTACAAGTGTTCGGTTATGTGTGTTCGAACACGTCAGAAATGTTCGGCATGTAATATACGAACATTCTTGAAATGTTCGAACATTATGTGCCGAACATTTCTGGAATGCACGAACTTTAGAATCCGAACATTCTTTAAATGTTTGAAATTATATATTCGAACATTTGGATAATGTTCGAAGTTTTAGAACCGAAATATCGCGACAATGAAAAAAAAAGATTGAACAACTGCAACCAGTGCAGAAAAATCATTTTTAAGCGAGTAAGACGTGTGACTATGTCCCTTTGAACATATTAAGATGCACACAATAGTTGCTACAATGACCTATTTGAGAAAATAGCACAATGACAATGGGGAAGAAGGAAGGTGATACCTTTGACTAAAATGGAGGTGACTACAACAGCATCTTCTTCCTTTCTTCCTTATGTGCTTATATCCTTTCACTGAGCTAATCTTCCAGCTAGAATGTGGGTTGAAATGGATAGAAGAAGAGTTTCTTTGATGAAAGTTTCAATGGAGAGGAGAGAAAACGATGGTGAAGATGTGTGGGAAGAGAAGAGAAGTGATGAGATGAGTTGTAAATGAAAGGGGTAATTTCGGTATATTGATGGGTGCAAAGAGAAAAAACTGTTAAAAAACCTATTTTGTACATCGGTGTGGAGAGAAATACGGTGAGAATAACAAAAAACGTGGTACCAACAGAACTCCCCTTAATGTAAAGTCTCCATTTTTCAGACAAGGGGTTATATCAAAAGTAAAAATCTTCAAAATTTCCTCCTTTTAAAAAGAAATAGAAAAAAAATGACTTCCTTTCTCCACAAAATGATAAAAAAAAAAACATTCACTTTTTACACAAAAATTAAAAAGATTATTTCTCAATCCATGAAAGACAAAACACCATCATAACCTCATTTTATTTTATTATCTCTTGATTTAATGCTTTACTTTATCTTTATTTTACTAGAAAATTATCAAACGGGCCTTCGGGAATCTTGCTTGTTTTTCAAAGAGTTATGGAAAATCTGAATTTGGAAATTGTAAATCTCCATTTGGACTAATGAGTATTTTCATGTCCAGGACACTCCCTCCAAATCCCACCCCTACAAATGCACATGCCTTGCCCAAATGTGGAGTCCTCAACCATACTAGATGTAGTGAGGTGTGTGGTCACGTGGTCTGTACCTTCTTACATCCAACAACCTATCATTTAATGGACACTTTTTTACATAAAAAAAGAATGAAATGATTTTTTTTAATAGAGATAATTTTTATTCTCCACAGGAGAGGTAATAATATATAGGATTTCTCTCGTGTAGAAATGAAAACCTCTTGATATGCAAAGCCTTGTCGTTGCACAAACATGCACTAACGATAAATGAAACATTGGCACAATTCATTAAGACCTAATTATTATTATTATCAGTTATTTACGTAGCAAAAAATAGGTATGGTGTAATGTGAGGGCTCTTATCACTTGGTTCAGATCAAGGACAGTGCAAATGTCAAGAAATGATAGGGGTGTCAAAATGGGCAGTGGCCCTACAACGAGAGTCAAGGGATCTCCCGTCGTAGCTATTGTAGGAATCATGTAATACATGCCGGGATCTCCATTGTGAGGCCCATACAAAGATAATTCAAACCAATCAAGATGAATTTCATCCCCTCTAAAAATATATCCTTGAATCTTAGACCAATAAGAGTGAGTCCCGCCATCCAATTGAACACGTACATGATGGAAATGTGATGGACACCACACGGAAGTGCCATTCATGTTTCAATCATGTGTTCAATCTTGACATAGCTGAGTTGTGTTGGCAGTCTCAACCATAGCTACCTAGCCTCACTTTAGAGCTAGGTAGCTATTCAAGTGACATGGTTGAGTTGCGTTGACACTTTAGTATCAGACTCATGTCCAATAATGATTGATTCTTGGGTTTTTAAGTTTAAGATTAAAGTGTCACTCTAGACTAGTAAGGCAGTCTCCTAACTTAGAAAAAAAAAGTATAGATTATTGGTATATTAAGTAGGTTGAAATGTTAACCATAATCCAACTCAAAATAGCATGGGTTAACTCAAACCCTGAACTAACGGTTGGATATATGAATTGGGTTGATGACCCGAACAATATGCAATGTGATCCACTGCAAGCTACAGTTGACATAAGTTGAGATGCACATGGATTGGCTCGGAACCTTGCAACGCATGCTGATCTCCACATTAGGCACATTCGGCACATGATGGAAACATGATTAATGCCACATTAGCACCTAGTCATGTTCTCAATCATATATTCTATCATACGGTGGGACCTATTGCTATTGAAATGAAATTTGAGGCTATATTGAGAGGGGGGGGGGGATTCATCTTAAATAACCATGATTGTTTCTATGTAGGCCCCACGATGGAGATCCTAGGATGTGATACATGGTTCGGTGTAATAGCTACGATAGGGATCTGACTCTTATTGCAATGAACTGGATTTTGTTTGCATTCTTAGGCCTGTGGGCTAGATCTAGGCGTTTCTTGGACCCGATAGTTAAACAGGCCGGCTTGGTCTGTGTATATCCAAAGGCCCTGCCTAGCCCTGCATATTTAGTACAAATATAAGTACATGTGTCTTGCAAATGATTTTTACTCAATTCTATGTGGTTGATTACTTTGAAGCTTTTTACCCTGTAGTAAAGTTAACTTTTGTTCGGGTGCTTTTAACCCTAGTTGTAATGTCCGTTGTACCAATTGGAAGTGGAAAAAATGTATTTTTCTAAGGGAATTTGAAGGAAAAAGGTTTATTTGGATCATACACCTGGATTGGTTGCTAAACTACAGAAAGGCAAAGTTTGTTTTCTTAAAAAGTCTTTATATGGACTATTGGACTCAAACAGTTCCCCGAGCTGAGTTTGAAAGGTTTAAGTAGAGTTGTGCTTAAATATGAGTTCTGTAGGTGCAGAAAATTATGACCCACAATAAGAGGGTGCCTTATAGGACTTATCCGAGAAGATGATGGTGTCTGGAATGTCTGGAATGTCTGGATGCCGCCCGGAAGCCTGGAAGGGAAGAACAAACAGTCAGAGGACCCTGGCCTGGGTGGCGCAAGGCTCTCCGATGCCAAAGTCAGTATGGGAACTGGAACAATGGAAGGAGAGGAGGAAGAGAGACAGAGTAACGGCTCTGGTATGGAAAAATGGCGTACCTTGCATGGTGTTTGGGGGTCTATTTATAGAGGTTTGGATCGTATCTCTGAGAGGATATTTTGGTGTGGGTCCCATGATCTGACTGGGAAGTCATGATCAGCCCACAAAGTAATAAATGCAGTCTAATCCGGCCCACTCAGCATTGAATGCCAGTCGGGTCAGCCCACATTGCATTAAATGCGTGTCTTGTTGGGCCAGATTGTGTTGGGCGCCTTTGGCGGTAGGAGTACCAGCGGATCTTCCCTCGGGCCTTGCCCTGATGTGGCCTCAGCCGCTGGATGCTGCCATGTGGCGATCTGGTGTAGATAGTGGGCGGCTGGATGTCATATCTGTCCCACTAGCTCGTGACCCAATCCCTCCACGTGCCTGATGACGTGGGGGATGAGGGGCCCAAGCAAAGATTCTTTCTTGCTTCGGCTACTGTCCTGGCTTCTTCAGCTGAGGTAGCTTTAGCCGAGGTAGGGTTCTTTACTGAGATGGCATCCGGGGTGGCCTTGCCGAGATGGACTCTTTGCCGAGATGATGCCCGAGGCGGTTCAGTTCGGCGCTTGTGGCCTGGAGATGTTTGATGTCGGCCAAGGCCTCTGTCCTGGTAGCCGGGATGAGATCGGTGTAGACGGCACGCGGACGGCACGTGAGGGTGCTTAAACCCATCTGATGGCTGTGATTAACTTAATCCTGTAGCTCTGGAAATCTCCCCACACAATTGCCCCCTAGCTTCCGAGCTCGCGTAGAACGTCAGTGCCGTGAGGTCGGGAGCTACGAGCCGGGTCTATCTGGGGGAGAGCCTCTTTCGGCCCTGACTCGCTGTCGCTTTGGATGTTCGAGGTGATAAATGGTGTCCCCTATTCAATGCTGAAGACAGTTCGACGGCTCCACGCATCGTCTCCTGGCTGGTTGTCTGTCTCTTCGAGGTCGTACACGCCGTCTCGTCAGGGGCGCAATCAAATTTTGAAATGATTTGCGCGCCGCTTCAGGGAGGCGTAATAAATTTTTGAAATGATGCGCGCGAAATCCAAGGGGGCGCCCCTTGGCACGCCCGATTTAGGGTTTCCGTAAAGGGGGGCCTCTCTGCTATATATAGGGCAGTAGGGGTCTGCTCTATTCTTCGTTTGCGATTCTGAATCAGAGGCGAGCGTCAAAGGTGGGCAAGCTACTGTTGAGGGAGCTTCATCTGAGGAGTGGTGCGCTGCTGAAGTTGGGTCTCTTTGCTGTCCAGCATCTTCGTTCTGCTTCCGTAAGTTCTTCCTGCTCTGCTTCTTCTGCGGGTTTCTCTGTTTTTAGATTGGGATAGGAATGGGGATTTACAGCCACTGGTTAGAGAGCGAGGCAGCGATCGAGGGCTTTAGGTCAGCCTTTAGGATCCCTGCTGATGTCCAAGTCAGGGGTGCTGAACCCCGTGGCTACAACCCTCGCGACTTTTCGGGAGGTTGGATGCCTTTTCCGCTGGTGGCTGTGATAGAAGGCGGGGTTCGATTTCCACTTCACCCACTTCTTAAGAGATGCCTGAGTCAGTGGTGTCTCTGCCCCTGCCAACTGCTGCCGAATGCCTTCAAGATCGTGATGGGCACGGTCAAGTTGAATGAGGTCCTGGGCACCGACTTCGGCGTCTTCGACCTTGAGGATGTCTACGACATATGCAGGTCCGGAGATTCTTATTATCTCCGGGCTAAGCCAGGCCGGGACGGCTTCGTCCGATACTTGGAGGATTCGAGCAAGTATGCTGGAGACGATCTGCTGTACGTCTCGGGGAAATGGGAGTTTGGGGAGGCCGATACCGATAGAGGCTACCAGGTCCCTCGCCACTTCGGCACCATCCCAAGTAAACATCCTTTCGTTTCTTTTCTTTTTTCTTTAAGTTTCTTTTTGTTCTGTCGTGCTTATGCTTCTGATTGTTGCAGCTTTGAAGGAGAGGAAGCGGGCTGCCAGATACATCTGGAAGAGGAACGATGCCTGGCTCCGTCTGGTGAAGCGGTACAGCGGTCACGACGGCAGGGCGGCTTGGTCGCTGCTAGAGTATAAGCCGAAGTACCGCGGGTATCTGAGGGGCACCGTAGAGCCGATCCAGAGTGAGGGTGCCGGATCCGGGGTTGGTCAGGAGCAGGCCGTTCCGGAGGTCGCAGAACCCTCGCGGGCGTCGTCTGAAGTTAGGGCAGCGTCTGGAATCCTAGCTTCCTTAGCGGGATCGAGACTTCCCCAGGTCTCCGGAAGGGAATCGAGTCAATCTGCCCGATCTCCCTCACCAGGATCTGAGATGAGGCACACCAGGCGCTTGTCCTTCGAGGATCTCGAGGCCTTGGCGCTTGGAGTGGAGGACGGCCGAGCCCCCCAGGAGCCGGTAGATTCTCCGAGGCATCCGTCTCCGAGGGCTCGGGTGGCTTCTCCTGCAGAGGTGGCGGAGGTTCACGCGCCCCCTAGCCCTGTTGATCCAGGGGTACGCTTGCCCCCTGCCGAGGTCGAGCAGGAGGAGACTCGGCCGCTGAAGATGGCGAGGACCGACGCGGGCCCTAGCTCGGCTGCTGCCTCGTTGCCCCAGGGGCCGCCGTTATGGGAGCCGAGCTTCATGCTTGGGCCGGGGAGGCCGATGACGATGGAGGATTGCATTCTTCACAAGATCGAACTCCCGGTCCTCGAGGCCTTAGGGCGAGCTTGCGCCCTTCCCCGGGACATGGAGCGGCTGGACAAGTACAGTGACCAGAAGCTGATCCTGTCGATGTTGCAGTCCAACTTCGCGGTAAAGTCTTCATTTCGCTTCGTCAAACCAGCGATTTAGCATCTGATGCTTTCTAGGTCTAACATGTACAGCTTATTTCTCTGGCAGGCGGCGCAGAAGTCCATGGCCGTTGCTGACAGGATCCGCAGGTACAGCGCGGACGCTGCCGAGCTGTCCGTGGAGAAGAACGGCCTGCAGGAATCCCTGGACGCTGTGAGCCAGAAGTTGGCTAGGGTGGAAGAGGAATATGCGGCGAAGCTCGAGCAGGCGAAGGAAGAAGCCGAGGCGGAGCGGACCAAGGTGGCCGAGCTCGAGGTCTCCGTCTCGAAGATGGGAGACGATTACGCGGCCCTGCTTCAAGCCGAGGCCAAGAGGGCGGATGAAGCCGAGGCGAAGCTTGAATCCGAGTCCAAGAGGGCGGATGAAGCTGAGGCGAAGCTCGAGTCCGAGTGCGATGCTGCATTCGAGGATGCCAAAGTGCAGGTCACCGCCCACTACAAGGAAAGGGTTCTTGTGGTGAGGGATAAGGCTTGGGCGAAAGGGTGGCTTGCCGGCCTGAAAGAGGTCGGGGTCTCGGAGGGTCACCGCTCCTTTCGGGAGCCGCCTCCGTACCCGCTTCCGGTGCCGAACTCTGCCCGTCCATCTGGTGAAGCCTCTGACGCCGCAGCCCGTACAACTGACCGGTCATGACCTCGGGACTTCGGGACCTCGGGATTTTTGCTCTTTTGCTTTGTGCTTTGTAATTTTCTTCAATTTGTATTTGCCGAACACTATAACGAGTGAAACTTCAATACAAATGAAGGTTTTTTTTTGAAATACTCGTGCTTTTCTCTTTTAAGCTTGAGTTCTTCGATTGCTTGAGTTTGGTAGACAGCTCCCTTAGGTGATCTTTTTTGGTATTTGCGCCGATCCTCCGTATCTTAGGTGATCTTCATTGGTATTCGCGCTGATCCTCTGTATCTTAGGTGATCTTGAATAGCAATGAACATGATGGCGCGGCAGACGAGGGGGTCTGACGGATGTCTCCACGTGGCGCCATAGGGTTCGCTGGTCAATAGTCGCGCCTTCCCAACAACGCGTGGGAGACTTCGCCCCATAACTCCTTTTGGAGACTGAGCCTTCTTCCATCCTATAAATAGGGGGAACAGGCTCGCCATGGGAGAAGGAAGGAACATAAGAACCATGTCTGGGAGGTGCCTGAGATTACTTGATCCGGGGGAAAACCCTGCGCCGTTGGACGGCTGCCCCCGAGGGGGGAAGGCTGTCGTGGCCTGCGCGCTCTCTGAAGGATCTCCCCGTGGGCCACGCGCTCTCTGAACGCGGGTCCATGGCCGCTGGCCCTTCGCCAGACAGAGTGAGGATGCGCTGCAAGGAGATGGTGGCGCATTCTCGTCCAACACGACCCTGTGCGCCCGTCGTACGGCAGGCGGGTTGGAGCTCTGCTGGTCCGAGAGGTTTCTTCTGGCTTGGCTGGTTCCTCTGGCCACCGAGGGTGGTGCAGGGCCCAGCGAGGTTCAGGATCGCTCAGAACCTCCAGGTGGCGATCCGGCGTCCTCGAGCCTTCTGCCTGAAGAGTCAGTGAAGATCAGAGTCTCCTAGCCTCTCTCCATTTTCTGTTTTTAGAGGACTATGGTCCTCCTTTCTGTACTCTGCTTTCTGTTATGTATTTCTTGTAACGAAGCAGTTTGCAATGAATGAAAAGGCATTTTCTGATTTCCCAAGCTGTGTACAGTGCTCTCGAGTTCTTTTTCTCATTTCTTCGCGCTGTTCTGGAATGCTTGGATTTGTGTTTGAATGCTGGCACTGACCTCGGCCAAAAGGGCTGGCTTTGGCCGAGACGAGATGCATTGTGCCGAGATGGACCCATTCCGTTGGCCTTGGCTCGGCGAAAGTGAGTCCGGTGATGGCCTTCTGAGGGGTGTATGAACCCGGACTTTAGGAAAGGCTGAGTGTAGGAACTGCAGGCCTTTTCCAAGGCGTAGAGCCTGTGTGCCCTAAGACACGGAATTTTAGGAAAGGCTGGGTGTATAAACTCGAAGCCGTTTCCAAGGCGTGGAGCCTGTGTGCCCTAAGACACGGAATTTTAGGAAAGGCTGAGTGTATAAACTCGAAGCCGTTTCCAAGGCGTGGAGCCTGTGTGCCCTAAGACACGGAATTTTAGGAAAGGCTGAGTGTATAAACTCGAGGCCGTTTCCAAGGCGTGGAGCCTGTGTGCCCTAAGACACGGAATTTTAGGAAAGGCTGAGTGTATAAACTCGAGGCCGTTTCCAAGGCGTGGAGCCTGTGTGCCCTAAGACACGGAATTTTAGGAAAGGCGGAGTGTATGAACTCGAAGCCGTTTCCAAGGCGTGGAGCCTGTGTGCCCTAAGACACGGAATTTTAGGAAAGGCTGAGTGTATGAACTTCGAAGCCGTTTCCAAGGCGTGGAGCCTGTGTTGCCGGAGTCGAACAAAGAGACAGATTGACAAGGCAAAAGCTGCTTTTATTGATTCTGGAGTTCATTACATCTTTAGAAATAGAACTTCAAATGAGATGCATTCCACGGTCTCGGCAATGGCTTGCCATCCAAGTCTTCGAGCTTGTAGGCTGACTTTCCTGCCAGTGAAACTACTCTGAACGGGCCGTGCCAGTTCGGGGCAAGCTTCCCCTCATTTGGTTCTCTGTCAGCTGGCAGGGTCTTCTTTAAAACGAGCTCCCCCGTGGTGAACCTTCTTTCCTTGACATTCTGATTGTATGCCCTGGCTAACCGTTGCTGATAGTCGGTTAGTCTCAGGGCTGCTGCTTCACGTCGTTCGTCCGCCAGCTCCAGCTCCATTGCCAGGTTCGTCTCATTCCGACCTTGGTCGACCAGCTCTGTCCTCAGGGTAGGAAGGCCGATTTCCAGGGGAATGACAGCCTCCATCCCGTAGGCCAGAGAGAATGGTGTCGCCGAGGTGGACCTCCTTGGAGTTGTCCTGTATGCCCACAGCACGCTCGGAAGCTCTTCTGTCCATCTGCCCTTTGCCTTGTCCAGTCGCTTCTTCAGGCCATCCAGGATCACTTTGTTGGAGATTTCTGCCTGGCCATTACTCTGTGGATATGCCGGGGTGGAGTAATGGTTTCTGATGCCGTGCTCTTGGCAGAAGTCTCTGAAGGATTTGGAATCGAACTGAGTTCCGTTATCCGAGATCAGGGTCCGGGGGATGCCGAACCTCGTGAGGATGTTTTTCCAGACGAAGTTCCTGGAGTCCCTGTCCGTGATGGAAGACAACGGTTCAGCCTCTATCCACTTGGTGAAGTAGTCCGTAGCCACTATCAGCCATCTTTTGTTCCCTGGAGCTCGGTGAAGAGGCCCCACAATGTCAAGGCCCCATTGAGCGAAGGGCCATGGACTGGAGAGGGGGCTCAGATCCTGTGCTGGCTGATGAAGTGAGTGGGAGAACTTCTGGCATTTCTCGCATTTTCTGGCGTAGACCTGGGCGTCCTTCTGCATGTAGGGCCACCAGTAACCCTGGCTGATTGCTCTGTAGGCCAATGAGCGACCTCCTATATGGCTGCCGCAGATTCCTTCGTGAATCTCGTACAGGAAGTCGTCCACCTTGGTCGGGTGGACACATTGGAGGTATGGACCTGTGAAGGACTTCCTGTAGAGTTTGCCTTCTGGAGAGAGCCAAAAGCGGGCTGCCTTGAGCCTGATCTTGTGGGCTTCTGTCTTGTCCTCGGGGAGCTGGTCATCCTTCAGGTAGGCGACGATTGGATCCATCCAGCTGGGGCCGAGGTCAGCACAGAGGACAAGCCGAGATGACTGGAGTTCTAGACTTGACCTCGATACTGACCCGACCTCGATGGTTCTCTTCTTTCCTGCTTCAACAGCGGAGGCCAGGTTTGCAAGCGCATCTGCGTGCGTGTTGGTATCTCGGGAGATTTGCCTGACCTCGGCTTTCTGGAATTGGGAGAGTAGCTTTTTTGCCAGGGCTAAGTAGGCCGCCATCCTGTCGTCCCTGGCCTGGTAGTCTCCAGCGAGCTGGCTAGTTACCAGTTGGGAGTCGCTGAAGATTTCCAGGTGCTGGGCTCCGAGGATTCGGGCGCTGTTCAACCCTGCGATTAGTGCTTCGTACTCTGCCTCATTGTTCGTCGCTTTGAAGTCGAGGGTGAAAGCCTGCTCTATGACCAGTCCCTCTGGCGATTGGAGAACTATGCCGGCGCCAGCTCTCTTGGAGGTGGACGACCCGTCGACAAAGATCCTCCATGCCGAGGTGGGAGACTGCTGGACTTCTGTTTCTGCTGGGTCTTGCCCTGTGCCCCCCAGTGCCGTGCCGAGCTGGGTCGGAGCCGGGTTGGGGCAGGCGAATTCGACTATGAAGTCTGCCAGAATCTGGGCTTTGATCGCAGTTCGGGGACGGTACTGTATGTCATACTGCCCCAATTCAACTGCCCACTTTGATATGCGCCCTGAAAAGTCAGCTTTTTTGAACAATGAACGGAGTGGGTGCTCCGTGATCACCACAATAGTGTGGGATTGAAAATAATGGGAGAGCTTGCGGGAGGCGGTGACAAGAGCCAACGCAAGCTTCTCCAACAGTAGGTACCTGGTCTCGGCATCGAGCAGGGTCTTGCTCGTGTAATAGATCGGCTTTTGAACTCCCTCGTCCTCCCTGATGAGGACGGAGCTCACTGCGTGATCCGAGACCGCTAGGTATAAATACAGAATCTCCCCGAGTTGGGGTGGAGAGTAATGGGGGTGACATTAAATAAGTTTTGAGTGCGGCCAATGCCTGGTCGCACTCGGGGGTCCACTGGAACTTCAAATTTTTCCTAAGCAGCTGGAAAAAAGGCCTGCACTTATCTGACGAGCGGCTGATGAAGCGATTGAGTGCGGCGGCCATTCCTGTAAGCTTTTGAACTTCCTTTGTGGTGGAGGGACTCTGGATGTCCTGGATGGCAGTGATCTGGTCTGGATTGGCCTCTATCCCCCTCCGCGTCACCAAGCTGCCGAGGAACTTGCCAGAGGCTACGCCGAAGGCGCACTTGGAAGCATTGAGCTTGAGCTTGTAGGCGCGAAGGATGTCGAAGACTTGGCCGAGATCCGCCAGATGGTCGCTGGAGCGCACAGATTTGACGACCATGTCGTCGATATAAACCTCTACCGTTCGGCCGAGCTGGTCCTGGAACATCTTTGTGACGAGGCGCTGATAGGTCGCCCCCGCGTTCTTCAGCCCGAAAGGCATTACTTTATAGCAGTAAGTGCCGCGGGGGGTGATGAATGATGTTTTCTCCTCGTCGGGCTCATAAAGCGGGATCTGATGGTAGCCGCGGTAGGCGTCAAGGAAGCTCATTCGGTCGTGACCGGCGGTGGCGTCAATTAGTTGGTCAATCTTCGGGAGGGGAAAACTGTCCTTAGGGCAAGCCCTGTTCAGGTCGGTGAAGTCTACGCACACCCTCCACTTTCCAGGTTTCTTCTTGACGACCACCGTGTTGGCCAGCCATACCGGGTACTGGACTTCCCGGATGGCCCCTGCTTTTAGCAGGTTGTCGACCTCTTCCACGACCGCATCTGTCTGCTGCAGCCCGGTTCTGCGGGCCCTCTGCACTACTGGCTTGTGGTCGGGGTCGACGTTGAGCTTGTGGCACATGACCTCTGGGTCGACCCCGGGCATCTCACTTGGGTTCCAAGCGAAGACGTCCACATTCTGCATCAAGAACCGAGAGAGTTCGGCCCTTTCTTCGTCCGACAGCTGGGTGCCGATCAGGAAGAAACGGTCTGGGTCTGCCGGGTATAGCCTGACCTCGGCTAGGTCCTCGATGCTCTTCTTCTCAGGGTCCCTGCCGATCTCGTCGAGACCCTTCTCGAATTCGGCCAGGTTGACGCGCTCTGGCTCCTTTACTGCTGGAACGGCGGCCAGCATGCATTGCCTGGCCTGCTGCTGGTCTCCCTTTACTGTGACTACCTCCACCTTGCCTTCTTCGTTCTCATGGACGAACTTCAGCTTTTGGTGGAAGGAAGAAGGTACTGCCTCTAGCTTGTGGAGCCACGTCCTGCCCAGAATGACATTGTAGGGGGAAGGGGCATCCACAACCAGAAAGTCGGCTGTCACGGAGGCTCCGCCAACTTGGGTTTCCAAGGTGATTCTACCCTTGGGGTAGACTGGTGTAGCGGACAACCCTAACAGAGGCGCACGGACCTCCGTGAGGTCTGCTTCGGAGAGTTTCATCCGTTTGAAGCAGTCGTAGTAGAGGACCTCGGAGGAGCTGCCGGAGTCGACGAGGATCCTCTTTACGGTGAAGTCTCTCAGCTTCATGGTGAGGAGCAGGGGGTCGTTGTGAGGGACTTGGACCCCCTCTAGATCTCGATCCGAGAACGAGATGGCTGGTCTGTCGTGGCGGGCTTTCTTGGATGCCGGGGCGAGGTCGGCTTTCATCACTTCTTTTTCGTGCGAAGCGCGCCTGGCTTCGGCACGGGTTTGAGAGCTTCCCCGGGACGAGGAAGCGGGAGCCGAGGACGCCAGATGGATCACGTTGATGATCTTCTCTGAGTCCTCGCTGTCTGGAGCCGGGGCCGTGCTCTGGTGAACCCGGCCCTCGCTGCCGCCGGCATCACCCTCCTTGATGAACTCTGGAATGTGGCCCTCTTTGGCCAGCTTCTCCAGATACCACTGCAAAGTCCTGCATTCTTCAGTCTTGTGCCCGTTGCCCTTATGGAAGGCGCAGTGGAGCTTGCTCCGGGAGCCTTCGGTGGGTTCATACCTCATGGGCGGAGGATACTTGAAGAACGGCTTAGATTTGATCTTGGCCAGGATGCGGTATATCGGCTCCTTGAAGACGACATTGACGCTCTGACTGGCGCTGGAGGGAGGTCTGGGCTTCCAATTGCCCCCAGACCTGGACGACGAAGGCTTCGCCGAGCTGGAGGCCCAGTCCCGCTTGGACTCCTGCTTCTGGGAGGGCCTCCCGCCTCTTTGCCGAGGCTGGCTGTTCTTCTGTTCGGGCTCTGGATGCCCGTCCTGATCCTTAGCTCGGATCTCGTCTTCTTCCCGGGCGATAAAGCGCTTCACCCGGGACATCAACTCTGACATGGATTCTGGAGTGTCCCCGGCCAAGTCCTTCCGCAAGTCGCTGCCGGGGATCAGGGCATGCTGGAAGGCGTAGATGGCTATCGCCTCTCTTGCACCCTCGATCTGGCTGTAGATCGCCCAGAATCGGTGGGTGAACTTGGCGAGAGTTTCGCCCTGCTTCATTCTGAGGGCGATGAGGTCCCCTTCCTTCTTGGGGACGACAGTATAGGCCTGAAACTTCTTCAGGAAGGAGAGCTGGAGCTCCTTCCAACTGGAAATCGACTGCTCTGGGAGTGAGCAGAACCACTTCAGGGGGAGGTCGCCCAAACTGGAGGAGAAAATCTTGCAGTTTAGGGGACCCTCGTTTCCCCAGATGGACATCTTCTGGGAGAAGTGTCGGAGGTGTGCAGATGGATCGGACAGTCCGTCGTAGGGGACGAACCGCGGGACGGAAAACTTCTTGGGCAAGGGGGTGCGCTCGATCTCCTTCGTGAAGGGAGAGCCCCCGAGATCAGTGTGTCCGCAGAGCTGCTTCTGGTCCCGCATGTCCAGGTTGTGCTGGAGAGCCCGCCTGACACGTTTGTCGAACCACTCCTGCTCGTCGTCCTCCTCTGGAGTCTGAACTCTAGACTTTCGCTTGGGGTGGTTCGGACTGTGATGGCTATGAGTTCGGCCATCGCGACTATGGTGACTCCGGCTGTTGCCCGAGCCTTCGTCACGAATCTGGCCCCGTTTCTGGTCCAGATGATGTCTGAGTTCTTCGCGAGGAGGCTGGGCTGCCCTGCTGGGAGCGTCCTTCTTTTTTCCCTTGAGGCTCAGTGACCTCCCTCAAGGAGGCAGTTTGCACTGCCTTCAGCTGCTGCTGGAGCTCGCGAATCATACGTTCTTGCTTCTGGAGTTGTTTCTGGAGGAGGGCAGCTTCGGGAACTTCTCCAGGGGGTTGAGCGTGGCGCGTTTCTCCTACGGCCACGGCTTTGTCCTTCCGGGGACGCTGATGCTGACGCTCATCGTGTTTGGGTGGCGGGACTTCTTCTGACGGGGTCGAGGCCTCGAGTCCCTCTTGGAGTGGGAACTCGATAAAGAGCTGAGAGCTCAGGCGGCCCTCCCCTGCAGTCGTGCCCTGCACCGTACGGGAGCGTCCTTGGGGAGGGACGTCCATTGGTGGTGGTGGTGGCAGCTCCTCGAGCGCTGCTCTTGAGGATTCTACCCCCTTCTTAGCTTTCGGAGGCATGGCTTTTGAGAGATTGAAGTTTAGAAGGATTGGGAAGGTTTTGAGAGGTTTGGATGGCTGGGATATTTCTTTCCCACAGACGGCGCCAATTGTAGGTGCAGAAAATTGATGGACCGCGCTCCTGCTCGGTTCCTACCGAGGTCGGCGGACGTGGGAGTCCGTCGGGTCCGACCCTTTCGTAACCGGGGGGCAGGGGCGTGCATCAACATTTCTTTTTTTGTGGGTGTGCCAGATTTTCTATTTTTACTTGGAATTGCAAGTGGTGATCCGGAGATCAACCTTCGCAAGTAAAAAGGAAATCAACTTCTTTCAAGTTTTCCATTGCACATATATTTAAGAAAAGAGACATTTTTCTTGATTTGCCGTGAAAGGCGATTTTTTGGCATTTATAGCCGATTTTGGCGTTTATAGCCGATTTTTGGCGTTTATAGCCGATTTTTGGCGTTTATAGCCGATTTTGGCGTTTATAGCCGATTTACAATCCTTATCAACAATGAAAGACAAGAATTGTGATTTTTGTCTCTTTTAAAAAAATACAAACTACAATGAAAAGCAAGAAAAGGAGGATCTAACTTCTCAGGAGATTGTGGAGGACTCGTTTAGATTGACGGTCGCAAGCCATATGTGGGCTTCGCCATCATCCATGCAGATGAGAACAGAGGATGCTATTTGATTCACTTGGCTTGGCTATAACCTCGGGTTTTTAGAAGACAAAGACCAAAGGAAGGTCCTATGTCCAATAAAAAACCGAGTAAACGGGCTGAAAAGCCACATCTAAGCCATTGGAGGCAGGAGGAGAAGGCAAGGACCTTGGGGGGGGGTACCCCCCAAGGGACTTTTGTCACCTTGTTGCGGTGGCCGGTGTAGAACTTCCGCAGAGTTTTCTCTCTTTTTCCTTTCTCTGGATTTCTGTGCTTCTCTCTGTCTGTGTGTCTGTCTCTTTTTTCCGATCTGGATTCCTTTGGAGTGCTCTCCTATTTATAGGCTCTTGGTAGCCATTTAGGAGAGTTTATGGGCTTTTAATGTCATTAAGCCACATAATGGGAGGAGTTACAAAAATTGAATTGTTTATTTTGTAACTCCTTTTTCTTGGCTTCTGATTGGCCGGAGGAGATTGAGGGCATTTAATCGCCTTTAATCGCCATGATGGGAGGAGTTTCATGGGTTAAATGCCATGAATCTCTTGACTTGTAACTCCCGAATGCTTGCTTCTGATTGGGCCGTCCAAAGAAATGGATTAATGACTGTAATAAAGCTAGTCAATTAATCGCATTAAGTGGTCGCCGAGCAGCTGAAGAGTCGCGGGCCGTGCCACGTCTTTTGGAATTCTTCTGTCGATGATTATCGATGGATCTTCATGTAGATCGACATCAGATGACCATGTAATTTCAGGTGTTTGTTGCCAACAGCGGGTCGGTGCCATCTGTCCTGTCGATTTCTCGATCGGTCGGGTGGAAAGCACACTTTTTTTGGTTGACCGGGTGGCGATCAATACTGTCTTTGATACTCTTGATGATTTACCCGTGTTTTGGACGGATATCAGAGGACTTGGTGTCTCAAAAGCATGAATTTTGGAAAGTACCAGAGGCTGGGCTCCTCGAATCGCGAAAAAACGGCGAAAACCGGGGTTTCCGGGGCTTTCCCGGCGACCCCGGGGTCCATGGTCGCCGGCGACCCTGGCCCAGGGTCGCAGGGGTCTGCGACCCTGGGGGGGTTTTCCCCCTTTTTGGTCCCGTTTTGCGTCCGTTTTTGCCTTTTTCTGATTCTTTTTTCTTCTGTACTTTTCTTTGACATTTTGACCATTTATTGGCCTGATTTCTTTGTAGGAAACCTGATGAGAATCCTTGCATTTTATTTTGCAAAGTTTCCAATTTCCTGAGAAAGCCGAAGACTTTGTCGCGCAGAGTTGCCGATTTTCCGTCAGAAGCTGAAACTGGGCCAAACGATGTCGGAATGACCTGAAATTTGGTGTGAAGCCTCCTGAGCAATAAATAAGACCAACCATAGGCTTTTGTTTGAGTTTCGAAGCCGTTTGGGGTCCTATCACCTGCAGACTTGCTTTTTGTCGCGATGAAGATGTCGCGGTTTGATGTGTGGTCAACCGATGTCCGATTGACTTGAAATTTGACAGGGAACCTATTGGAGTCATTTTAAGATGATCCATAGGTTCTGTCTTGGAAATCATGGTCCCGGAGAGCTTTTGTCGCCGAGGGCTCCTTTTCGGCTGTCGGAGAAGCGAAGTTAGGCCAAATGATTTTGAAATGGCCCGAAACTTCTTGTGTACTCCTCTTTTGGCTGTCTGGAAGAATCTTGCAGTTTTTGTTTGATTCTGACAAGATTTGATTTTTGGAAGCAGCATTGCCTATTTATGGCAAGTTGCGACTTCATGTAGCTCTTTGGATCTTGAAAAGGCAAAGTGACATTTTTGGTGTCAACAAATGCCCCCTCGAGGTACAGCGGCGAGTTGCTTAACTTTTGTAGTCGATGTGCCTCGAAGAGATTTTTTGAAGGAGAGCCTATGACTTGACTAAGAGTCTTTGAGCCATCTTTCTTTTGGTATTTGTAGCCTTTTGAGCTTCCAGGGGAATTTTATGGTAGTGAAAGGGATCACGTACTATCTCGAGGCAAAGTTTTGAAGATGACATCAGGGATGTGGATTTGGGTTTTGACCTTGTGACCTAACAGGCTATATATGGCAGGTTAGGGGGTCAGGTTTGGTTTTGATCGTGTGACCCAACAAGCTGTATGTGGAATGTTGGGGGATCGATTTTGGTCTTGATCTTGTGACCTAACAGGCTGTATGTGGCAAGTTAGGGGATCAGGTTTTGGTTTTTGGTTTTGGTCTTGTGACCTAACAGGCTGTATGTGGCAGGTTAGGGGACCAGGTTTTGGTTTGATTTTTGTGAAATGTCAATTTCAAGATTTTGGCTCAATTTAGTAGATGAGGCTAGATGGTTTGATTTTTGGAAGCTCATAGGGCTTGGAATTTTCTTTTGTATGGTCCAATCAACTCAAAAGAGGCATGGAACCATTTTTGTATGCTCTTGGTAAGAGGGATTTCTCTTTGACTAAAAGCCCAAAATTTATTTTGTTTTTTTTTTTTTTTTTTTTTTTTTTTTTTTTTGTGTGCCTAGGTGGTCAAACCTGGCTCATATGGGCTAACCCATGGGACCTTAAGCTTTTGAAATGGCTTAGATCTCATATGGTGTCATTTTTGTAAAGAATATCCAAAATATCTCATTTGGATAGAGAATATCTAAGAATATCTTTACTTGGAGAGAATCTCTCATGATCCCTTTATTTTGGGATAGGATATCTCAAGATATCTTTCTTTTGGGAAAGAATCCGTCATAGATTGATTTTTGGGAGAAAATCTCTCAAGATCCCTTTATTTTGGGATAGGATATCTCAAGATATCTTTCTTTTGGGAAAGAATCCGTCATAGATTGATTTTAGGAGAAAATCTCTCAATATCCCTTTATTTTGGGATAGGATATCTCAAGATATCTTTCTTTTGGGAAAGAATCTTTCTAATTTCTTTCTTTTGGTAAGGTTACTAATTAGTAACACTTACCTTCTTTCTTCTTTCCTTCTTTGGTTTGCTCTCCTCTATAAAAGCAAGGAGAAGGTTGGATCTCTTGCTCTTACTACTTTCTTTTGCAATAATCTCAAGAGGGCTTCAAGACCAAGAGCTTTTCTTCTTCAAGATCTTCAAGAGTTTTCTTCTTCTTCTCCATCAATGGCTTCAAGTAAGTTCTCCCTTTTTTTTTTCAAGAAAACTTCATTGTAGGAAAAAAAGTTCTTTCTTTCTTTTTCTTTTCTTCTTTTCTTTTTTTTTTCTTTTCCACGTGTTTTTCCCCCTTTTTTTTTTTACACGTGTTTTTTTTTTGCTTTCTTTTCTTTCTTTTTTTTTTGTTTCTTGTTATGATTTGCTTCTTGTTTCTGCTTTTCTTCTCTTTTTTTTTTTTAGCAGAGGAAGACTTGGTGATGCCTAAGGTCCCAACCGATGAGGTGGTGATGGATCCTGTTGAGGCACCTGAAGAAGAACCGAGGGACTCTGGAGTAAATCCAAAATCTCCAATTGGTACGACTTCTTTTGCTCTTCTTTTTTTTGTTTGTGACTCGGCTTGCTAACACATTTTTTTTTTTGTCAGCTGACTTGCCACAGGGTTCTGATGACTTTGAACCATCGATGGACGCAAATGTTGATGATGCTTCCGATGAGTTCATGGAGGAAGAGAGTGTTCCGCCAGTCGTAGAAGAAGGTATTTTGTAGTTATAACTCTGATAATGATTTTCAAACAGGGTCATATTCATACCTTTTTGTGTTTCCTTTGCAGGTTTTGAAGTGGCAGAGGAGGATCCGTTGCTTCCAGAGCAAGAGATGCCAGAGGTTGATCCAGAGGTAGAGATTCCTGGGACCAGCTCTGACAATATTGAGGAGATTCCTCGCGCTGAGATTCCTTCCCGAGCAGGAGCAGCTTCAGCTGGAAAGAGTTCTTTTGTTACTCTTTCAACAGATGATGACATGAGTAGCCGACCAACGGAGTTGGGTGAATCCTCAGCTGGGCCATCTCTTCTTTTTGCGAAGAAGGTGGTGGTGCGAGTTGTGCACTCTTGGATTGAGACTCTCCTTTCTGGGCACTTGGAAGTCGGATTTGGCATGATCCAGCATGTGCAGGAGATTCTCAGTGATGCTGAAGAAGCTGGTACAGATGTCACAGGTGCCAGGGCGATCGTTGATAGGATCATTGCACTGGGTGACAAGTGGTTTGAGACCGTGAGTTTGGCTGATGACCAGTTCTTCAAGGAGATGTTCCTGGACCCTGCTGATAAGGCTAAGTCTGACCTAGATGAGGCTACAGAAAGCAAGAAGGTGGCAGTCCGAAAGAGGAATAGAGAAGAGCTAACCATCATCGAGCTGACACATGACCTTAACATCCTTGATAGGGAGGTCGATGAGGCCAGGAAACGTCTTGAGCTTCTGCAGGCACAAGTCGCTGCCAAATGGGCTGAAATTACAGAGGCTCGTGAAAGGGAGACTGTCCTGATTCACCATGTTGCAGATGCCGAACAGGTTCTCAAAAGGAAGTTTGATGAGGATAAACAATGGCAAGCTGCTCGAGGTAAGCTTCCTGGTGTGAGAGAAGGGGTACAGCCCACTCCAGCATCTCATGGCAAGTTCCTGAAGAAGCGTGCCTTGGAATCCTTGACAACTGAGGCTAAAAGTCTGCTTGGGGAGCTGAACTCTTGGCTGGAGACCATTTTTGATTGAGCTCCTGTATACAGAAACCATCTTCCTTTCTTTTTTTTTTTTTGGTACCACTTGTATATATTTTTTTTTTTGGTACTTATTCTTTTGCAGTGCTTGTGAACACTTTTTTTTTTTGGTACCACATGTATTTTTTTTTTGGTACTCTTTTTTTTGTAGTGCTTGTGAACACTTTTTTTTTTGGTACCACATGTATTTTTTGGTACTCTTTTTTTTGTAGTGCTTGTGAACACTTTTTTTTTTGTTATCCCTACGCTCACTTTAATCTTTTTGTGATAAAAGTAATTGCTAAATGGGATTGATTTTTTTTTTATTGTTATCCCTACGCTCACTTGAATCTTTTTGTGATAAAAGTAATTGCTAAATGGGATTTGATCAAAAGGTTGTCATTTTGTGAAAATCTTTTGTCAAATGATTGTTTTGGCATGAAAGCCAGGTTTTTTGTTTGTGGCATGGAAGCCAATTTTGGCATGAGAGCCAGCTTTTCTTGTGGCATTGATAGCCGAGTTTTTTTTTTGTTTGTGGCATCTATAGCCAATTTTGGTGGCATTGATAGCCTGTTTTGTTTTGGTGGCATTGATAGCCGTTTTTTTGAAATCCAAGTTTTTTTTTTTTTTTGTGGCATTGATAGCCGGTTTGTTTTGGTGGCATTGATAGCCGGTTTGTGGCATTTATAGCCTGTTTGTGGCATTTATAGCCTGTTTTGGTGGCATTTATAGCCGTTTTGTGGCATTTATAGCCGGTTTGGTTTTCAAAAATGCAAGTATCGACTAAAAGTCGCATCCCTGCTGAATGTTCTTGCAAGTATCGATGGAATGTCGCATCCTTGCTCATTCGGTTGCGAGTATCGATGGAATGTCGCATCCTCGCGGATTTGGGTGCAAGTATCGATGGAATGTCGCATCCTTGCTTTTCAAAAATTTTGGTTTTGCGGGTACTGACTTGATGTCGTTTCCCCATGATTTTTGAAATTTGTGGTTTTCTCGAACCTTTGGGTTATGGATATCAACTGAAATGTTGTGTCTCCACAGTTTTTTAGGTTTTTTCGAACCTTTGAAATTTGGGTTGTGGATATCAACTGAAATGTTGCATCTCCACAGTTTTTTTTTTTTTAGGTTTCTTTTTTTTGAACCTTTGAAATTTGGGTTGTGGATATCAACTGAAATGTTGTGTTTCCACGGTTTTGGATTTTGCAAGTATCGACGAAATGTCGCTTCCCTGCGATTTTGGAAGTGTCGAACGTGGTTCGCTTGCTTCCGATTTGTGCAAGTATCGACTAAGCGTCGCTTCCTCGCGGTTTTTGAAAAACCATTTTTTTTGTTTAAAGACACGAGGGTCATGAGTTTTGACCTAAAACCATTTTGGCGGTAAAAGGCAGGGTGGACTAGGGTGGAAATCCCTGAATCCGGATTTTGTTTCAAACCATGAATTTTGGGTTCAAGGGTTGAAAATTTTGGTCAAGTTAGGGAAGGGTTCCTAAACTTGGATTTTTGTTGAACAATGAAACGATGAAAGTAAGCATTGTTTTAGATTTCTAGAAATTTCAACATTTGATATGAAAATTCTAAAAAGGGTGGGTTTAGCGAGCGTGTACCTGGAAACCGGTTTTGGCCATACAGGCATTGCTCTTACCCAGTTGGGTAAGTCTTCAAGGGTAGTACCGCTTTAAGAACTTGCCATTGATGGGCAGCATACATCTGTCACCTTCCATGTTTAGGAGTGCGTATGCGCCATTGGAGAAAACTTTGTCGATGACGTAGGGTCCCTCCCATTTCGGCTCAAATTTGCCTTTGGACTTGTGAGCGAAGACCATTGGTCTTTTTACCGCAAGAACCAAGTCATTCTTTTTGTAGGCACGTTGCCTGACCTTTTTATCGAAAGATCCTGCCATACGTGCTTGGTAAAGTTCAATGCTTTGTTGAGCTTCGAGCCGTCTCTCATCGAGATTGTCCAGCTCATGGAGCCGCAATTTGACATTGCTTTCTTGAGTCATGTCATTTTGCAAGGATACCCTCAAGGAAGGAATTTGTACTTCCAAGGGTACGACAGCTTCGCATCCATAGACCAAGGAGAATGGTGTGCTATGGGTTGGTCCTCGAACGGTGGTTCGATAGGCCCACAAAGCTTCAGACATTTTGTCGCTCCAGTCTCTTTTGTGACTAGAGACCATTTTTTTGAGGATTTTGCAGAGTGTCTTGTTGAAAGCTTCTGCTAACCCGTTTGCTGCCGGATTGTATGGAGTCGAAGGACAGCTTTGGATTTTGTATTTGTCGCAGAACCTGTAGAATCGATGATCCCGGAACTGTGGTCCGTTATCATGGACGAATCTTTTGGGTATGCCGAAACGACAAATGATGTTGGTGCGCAGGAACTGAAGGACTGATGAGGTCTTCATTTCGTTAAACGCAAATGCTTCTGACCACTTGGAGAAATAATCCGTAGCGGCGAAGATGAAGCGATGACCTTTGCTTGAAGGGGGAGAAATAGGACCTATGATGTCCATACCCCAGGCTTCGAAAGGCCATGAGATCGCTGTAGGATGCAGCCATTCTGGAGGCATGTGAATGTAATCTCCATGAACTTGGCATTGTTGGCAGCGCTTAGCAAATTGCATTGCGTCAGCTACCATGGTAGGCCAGTAATATCCTAACCTTTTTATCTGATCATAGAGCTTAGGTCCAGCCTGATGAGCTCCACAAAGACCAGCATGAACTTCTTTGAGTGTTTCTTCAGCCTCTTGTTGTGACAAGCAGCGTAGAAGTACTCCGTTGAAGGATTTCCTGTAAAGGATTTTTGAAGGAATATCCAAATGGAAGCTTGGGGTTCGCCTTTGGATGCTTACCCGTTCTTTTGGATCTTCAGGTAGGATTCCGAACATAATGTAATCAATGAACGGATCCCTCCAGTCGCCGATTGAAGTTTGAAGGATTGAAATCCGACTTCCGACCACTTGGTGGCATTCAGCAACTGCTTGGTGTGTGTTAAGAGGAGGAATGATTCTTCTTTCGCACACTGTGACTTGCATGTTTTCCCCTTCCTGGATTGCCATGGATGCGGCAAGTCCGGCTAGGGCATCTGCACGTATGTTTTCACCTCTACGAATGTGGGTGATGTGACAGATGTCAAACTTTTGCAGAAGTGATTGTGCCTTGTTGTAGTAGGGCAACAAATCTGGCTTCCTGACTTCAAATTTCTGATTCATCTGGTTGACGATCAGTTGAGAGTCTCCAAAGACTTCCAGCATGGTGATACCGGATTCGATGGCGAGTTCCAATCCTAAGATCAAAGCTTGATATTCAGCTGCATTGTTTGTGCATGGTTCCAGTAGCGAGAAAGCGTGTGGAATCATGTATTTGTCGGGGCTAACAAAGAGGATGCCAACTCCCGAGATCAGCTGTCTTTTTTCATTTGTCCTGGTTGCACCGTCAAAGTACATGTCCCAGGAGGCACTTTGTGAGAAAGTCTCCACATTGTAGACTGGTTCGTCTGGGAGATCATCTCTGAGTGGAGAATCTTTAGGCAATGGATGCTCTGCGAGGAAGTCCGCTAGAGCTTGCCCTTTGATTGCTTTTTGTGGTACATACCTAATATCAAATTGTGACAGAAGGATGGACCATTTTGCCAGTCGAGCATTGAGAGAACCTGCCTTTGTGACAAGGACCTTTAAGAGGTTGACCCTCGAGACCAGGTAGACTGTGTTGGAAAGCAAGTAGTGACGCAGTTTTTGTACGGCGAACATCACTGCAAGACATTCTTTTTCGACTGGAGAGTAGCGATGCTCTGCTCCTACTAGCATGCGGCTGAGGTAATATAGAGCAGCTTCTTTTCTTTGATCATTTTCTTGCGCAAGCAGAGCTCCCAGAGAGTGATCAAGGGCTCTTGTGTACAAGATGAATGGTTTTCCAGTGGTAGGAGCAGCTAATACTGGAGGTTTTGTCAGGTATGACTTGATGTCTTGGAAAGCAGCTTCACAGTCAGCATCCCAGACAAAGTTTACACCTTTTTTCATCAACCGGGAGAATGGACGGCATTTCCCCGAAAGATTGGAGATGAACCGTCTGATGTAGGCCAATCTCCCTTGAAGCCCTTTGAGTTCTCTCAAGGTTCTTGGAGAGGGCATTTCTAGAATGGCTTTGACTTTTATGGGGTCAAGCTCTATTCCAGCTTTCCGAACTAAGAATCCGAGGAACTTACCCGACGAGACGCCGAAGAAGCATTTCAATGGATTCATTCGCAGTTTGTGTTTGCGAAGCCGGAGGAAGACTTCTCGAAGGTTTTCGAGATGATCTTCTTTTCTTTTGCTTTTGACGGCGAGGTCATCAACATAACATTCAACCGTCTTGTGCTGCATATCTTGGAATATTTTCATCATAGCCCTCTGATATGTGGCACCAGCATTCTTCAAACCGAATGGCATGACAGTGTAGCAGTACACGCCAAATGGGGTTCGAAAGGATGTATGTTTTTCATCCTCAGGATGCATCTTTATCTGATTGTAGCCAGAGAAACCATCCATGAATGTCATTCGCTCGAATCCACAGGTATTATCAATCATTACCTCTGGTATGGGGAGCGGAAATTCATCTTTTGGGCATGCGCCATTCAGGTCTCTATAGTCAATACAGACCCTGATCTGCCCATTTTTCTTTGTCACGGGGACAATGTTGGCCAACCATTCAGGATGTTGTTCCTCACGGATGAAGCCGACGCTTTTGAGTTTTTGAACTTCTTGTTCAATTTTATCCATCACATCTGGACGGAATCTTCTTTGGCCTTGCTTGACAGGCTTGATGTCTTCTTGAAGATTGAGTTTGTGAACTGCTATTTTGGGGTCTAAGCCTGGCATTTCAGCATAAGACCATGCAAAGCAATCAACGAACTCACGAAGAAAAGCGATATACTCGGGTAACTCATCATCCTTTATATTCTTGCTTATGAATACAGGACGTGGGTTATCTGGTGTTCCCAAGTCTATCTTTTGAACAGGATCTTCTGTTGGAAGGTTCGAAGGTGGTTCCTCCACAATATTTTCGGAGGCTTCCAGCTCAACGAAACCTTCTGGGGTTTCAAGGGCATTTCCAGACCAAGGTTTTGTTCCTTTCCACGGGTCTTCTTGATCGGTAATTTTCCCAAGGCTTGCTATGAGATGATCCCAATCGCCTGTTGAAACCGAGTCGAAGTAGGCTACTTCTTTTGGAGATGAGGGTTCTTCTGGGTCAGAAGTCCACACGTCTGTGCCATCGGACAACTCCTCTTCATTTTCGGAGAAATCGTGCCAATTGGATGAGCTTCCTGGATCTTTGTCAGGTGACTCATCAAAGAGATATCCAGGGAGATCGATGTCTTCATGGCTTGAGATGTTGAGGCTTGGTCAGTATATTGACTTTTAAGCCTTTGTGTCAACTGTCTCAAGGGGGTGTCAGGATCATACCCTAACCCGTGTGAAGACTTTTCTACATAGCCGTAGAGTCTCCAATCTTCCAGCTGGCTTTTGGTCAAGACGGGCCCCAATGGTGTGAGAATACCGCGTCCTTCTCCCAAACCGACTGGGTTTTGAGCGTCATAGCCCATTTTCTTCATAATAGCTTGTGCCACAGAACTATATAAGGATAGTTGAGGCGTACCTTTATTTTGGAAAGGTTCAAGCATGGAGTTTGATGAAGAAGCATCCGATCTATGGAAGAAGATCGGCTTTTCCTTTGTTGAAGTTGCTGGAACAACGAAGGAAGCTGACGTAGGATCTTCTATGTCAGAAGTTGTCTCTATTGGAGTAAGAGCAGGCTGAACTTGCTGAGTGTCAGCTTGGCTTGACGATGTGTCGTCTTCTGGCTCTGAATCCGAGTCCGTGTCTTGCATGATAGACACGAAAGAGACAACAAATTTGCCCCCAGGCTTTTGTTTTGCCTTCTTCACTTTAGTTGTGATGACCAAAGGCTTTGAAGATTTGAGGGAGATGATGAAGGGAGTTTGCATGCTCTCTTCAGATTTACCGGATGGTTTGTTTTCTTCCGGTGATTGTTGAGGAGCTTTGCCTTTATCTTTCTGGAGATTTTCGGCAAAGGATGCTGTATGCTTCTCCTCTTCTTCTTTTTCACCTTCATACATTTGTGAGTCTGCGAAGTGGATTTCTTTACCTTTGAAGGGTTTTCTATCCGCAAAGACTCGATGTATCATGCCGTCGTCGCCAACAAACTTGATGCATTGATGTAGAGTTGAAGGGACAACACCATTCTCATGGATCCAAGGGCGTCCGAGAAGGATGTTGTAGCATGAAGGGGTCTTTATTGCATACACTGTGACCTCAGAGATAAGATCACCGATCTGCAATTTGAACCTGATTTTGCCGATAGGCCTTTGAGTACTCCCATCGTATCCAAAGATAGATACAGATGTGTGGCTCAGTTTGCTGGGTGGGATGCCCAACTCTTCAAGAGCCGATGTGGAGATAAGGTTGAGTGCAGAACCTGGGTCGATCTGAACTCTATGCATAGGCATTTCCTTGATATACCCTGTGAAGTACAGGGGTCGGTTATGCCTGGTTTCGCCAAGTAGGAGGTCGTCCTTTGTGAAGGCGATGGTTGCACTGGCTGCTTTTTTAACCGAGAGGCATTCAATGCATGATCCCTCAGTTTTCTTCTTTTCTCCCTTTGAGGAGGCTTCTGAGTTTTTGACCCGGTAATCCATTTCAATTTGGAGGACTTGCGGGGCATGTTTGTCGACATCCTCATTCAGTTTTTGTAATTCTGAGATGAGATTATCACGAGTGTGCGGAGACATTCGCAACAAATCTAGGATGTGCAGACGTGCAGGTATGTGCTTGAAGTGTTCAATCAAGTCATACTTGAAAGCCTCCTTAGGGCCTGCATGTTCATCATTGTTGCCACTAGGGGCGCTTACAACATCTTTTCCCGAAGGATTTACATATGTAAAGGAAGATTGGTTGTAATTTTTGTGGTAGTCCCGGCCAGAGCGGGTGCCTCTACCAACTTCGAGAGCTTCTTGAGAAGGGTCTTCGTTTGGAAGATTGTCTTCAGGATCAAGAGGCTGTCGTTTTTCATTTGCTGAGGATGCATCAGCAGCAGAGTTACCATCCTCAGTGATTGTGTTGCATGGAGCATTTTCCGGGAACAAGTCCTGAACAGCATCCAGCAATCTTTCTTCTTCGTTGACTAATTCATCGTCCCAAGCATCAATAGCTGGGAATTCTTCAGTCAGGAAGGGTGTGAACTTTGAAGTCACAGTCTCAGGAGAAGAAACCTGAGAGGGTGTCATCTCAGTGAAAGTCACGTGAGACGAGGTGGCTCCAGAAGATACATTGCTAGGCGTCGCCGGAGTGTAAGTGCTCTCATCAGACGATGCTTCGGAAGAGCTATAATCCCGAATTATCACATTACAGGAAGCTCTGACGGGAGACGTTGCCTGATCGGAGTCAGACTCATCCTCGGATGTGAGAGGATCGTCTACCCAGCAATTTTCTCCATTTTCAGGAGTTAAGGGAGGATGTACCTGGTGGTCTTCAGGGACTTCAGGCTCTGGATTGCGAGGAGGCTCGTTGACGCGTTCTTGCTCTTGTTCTAGAGCGAGTCGCTGCAAGATCCTTGCATATTCTTCAAGATCAGGCATGGGAGCCGGATCTTCTTCTTCATCATCTCTTTGTGGCTCAACATGGTTGATTTCCACTGGAGTGATGAGAGGTGCTGGGTCAGCAGCATTTTCTTGTACAGCCTCTTGGTCTTCTTCATCATCAGACCAGGATCCTTGTGGCTGTAGGGGGTTATACCAGATTACTGGCATAAGATGAGATTCAGGAACCCATTCTTCATCGGAGAGATATTCTCCTGTTTCAAGGGACTCCTCCCACTCATCTGTGTAGTTGGATTCGAATCCATCATCGGTGTCGCTGGACTCGTATCCATCAATGGAGAATCCAACTACCGAATTGCAAGAGTATGATGTCTCCTGCATGGCTTCTCTGAATTGAGGTGGCATGAAATCACTGAGAGTGAATTTCCTTACCCCCTTTGAAGTCTCTGGAAGGGATGTTTTTGTTACCTCCAGTGAAGCGGTAGAGGAAGCCTCTGCCTTTTCTTTGACCTCTAGTTTTGGCTGGGTCTTCTCTTGCCGTTTGAGCTTGAGGAGATGTTTCCTAGCCTGCCTTCGCTGTCGAGCTGTAGGCTTTATTTTCACGACCTCCCAATTTTCATCTTCCAGGAGATCGGGATGTACCCATATCGGTTGTCCGTCTGGTGTCGGGTAAGGAACCAGTTCCTCGGACGCTTCGATTGAGTTTATCACCTTGAAGGAAGTAGTGATCTTCTTCTTCGGTGATCTTGATGTTTGTCCACATGTCACCATGTTGACGGAGGCAGACCCATAGTTTTTTGTCAAAGGTGATGACTCCGTTTTTCCACATCTCATTTATTTTCTCTCTCACAACGAAGCATGATTGAGAGGATGCGAGATCATCTGGTGGTATGGACAGTACCGAGGATCGTTGGTTTTGCCAACATCACCCGGTCTTTTTGGTTCAGGCAAGGTGAGCTTGCCATTTGCCACAAGAGCCCCGAAGATTTCATCAACATCTTCATCAAACGGGTATTTCTTCTCTACTCGTTCTTTGAAGGCATCAGAGAGTTCAGGTCTCTTACCAGCAGCTTTGTTTTCAGCTTTCTTTGGTGGCTGAGGAGCTGGCTTGGTCTGCACATTGAGGACCTCTTTCTTCTTTGGTTTAGAGGTTGCAATGGCGGTTGGCTCTTTTCTTGATGATTTCTGACTGTTGAGGTCTTTAATCACCGTTTCAGCTTCCATGGAAGCTTCTAGGAGTTCTCCCAGGTTTTTTGATTTGTTGCCGATGATCATGGAGCGGATTCTGGCTCTCATGTTGTTTCGGCAGATGTCGACTAGCGACGCTTGTGGCAATACATCAGAGCATTTGTATGCCATTGCTTTCCACTTGTGAATGAAGTCATATGTTGATTCATTCTCCCCCTGTTTTAGGCTGCACAGCTGAGCCATAGTAGCGGGATGATCCTCACCTTTGAAGTGAGTCAGGAAGCGTGTCTCTAGCATGGCCCAATTTTGGATTGAGTCCTCCGGCAGAGTGGAGTACCAATCGAAGGCCGTACCTTTTAGGGTACTTGCAAAGAGGCGGATCTTGAGTGCATCTTGATCCGCGATAGCTCCCGTCAGGATCTTGAAGTGGATGACGTGCTGTCTGGCTGATCCTTTCCCCGTATATGTTTGGAGAGTAGGATGCTTGAATTTGGTGGGGAACGGGACCGAGTCCATCCATAAGGGATATGGTGGCTTGATCCCATGCTCCTTGAGTATATCCTCTTCTTTTGCTTTGGCGAGGATACCGTCTACGTCCTTTTTGGTAAGGGCGCGTGACTCATTTTCTTCTCTATTTACCTCGTCGTCTTGATGATTCGGAGGAGGTTCATTGTTCGCCTGATTTTGGAAGGCGAGGAGAAGGTTTTCCATCAGAGTTTCAATCCTCTGCTGGCCCTGTTCCAACCTGCTGGATGCGGGTGATCGCATCTTCTGGAGGTGGATTGTGGGGTGGTGGCTCAGAATTTGTAGCCAAGACATTCATCCTTCGTGATTCGAACGAAGAAACTGTCCTGGTGACTGAGCTGGGGCTCATTCTTTTTGAAGAGGAGCTTGAGGAAGGATCACTCTGCTGTCCTTTGCTTGAAGGAGCAGGGGATTCTTCTGAATGTCTTCTTGTCCTTGAGACGCTGCGGGTCATTGGACGTCGGACATGGATTTTTGTTGCTGATTTTTGGCGCCTTCTGGTTTTTCCAACCATATGGACGGCAGCAACTTGGTTGGGTCTTTCTTTTTCGCGACCCATTTGGGAGAGACTTGAAGTGTGGGAGGCTGGGTCCTTTGCTTCTGTAGTCTCTTTTGTCGGTACGACGCGCGGCGGCGTATACGACGAGCAATTTGAGCTTCGGTCAGCTCTGACTGGGCTTTGACATGAAGGATGTGCTCCCTCGGGCGCAGCAGCCGAGTCTGTCTTCTTTGTAGCTGGGCAAGGACAGGATGCGAACCCTATCCTTCGCCTGTTGCAGCGAAGCTTTGAATTTGTGAAGTTCGGCCCCTGTAGATATGAAGGGTCGAACTGCAGATTTGTAGGCCTTAGCAGGTGCTTGTGGAGGCCTTGTGATGCATGACTTGATTTTGGGCTTGTAGGAACAAGCCGGCTCATGCTGGGATGACTTGAAGTCAGGTTGGAGATGGGTCTCTCCTCTTTCATGTAAGCAAGAGGATAGAACTGGTTCTCCTTGAGTGGGGCCAGGAATGCTGGCTTAGTGGATGTCCTGGGACCTTCTTTGTTTTGGTGAAGGTCTTGGGGACCAAGTCTTGGGGTAGACCTGGTTGTTTGCAGGTTGAGGCTTCGTGGGGCTGCCACGGGCTTCA